>VXBR01008905.1:108324-133547 GCA_013400215.1 Cisticola juncidis
CTCGCCCCGCCCCTCGCCCGTGACGTCAGCGAGCCGCGCGGGCGCGCGCCTGTGCGTCTGTGAGGGGGCGAGGGGAGCGCGCGTGAGGGCCCCGGTTCTGCGCTGGGTCCTCGTTATCCAGAGGGGCCGCGCATCCCCTCAGGCTCCCGGATCTCCCCTGCTCTGCTTCTCCTCAGGGTCCCAGTTTTCCCTTCAAGCTCCCGTTTATCTCCAGAGTCCCGGCTTTTCCCTCAGGCTTCTACTTCTCAGGCTCCTGTTTATCTCCAGGGTCCCTGTTCTCCCCACGGGTTCCCAGTCCTCCCCTCAGGCTCCCCGTTCTTCTCGGCTGCCGGTTCTGCCCCCATACCCCCGTTGTAAAACTATCGTATTTCAGTGGGACAGGTCTCAGCCCGAGGCCTGTGGCTGGGGCTGTGGGAAGTGACAAGGCCCAGCAGGACCAGGGGCAGAGGTGGTGGCAGAAGGGGTTGGGGAATAGGGCTGAGGAATGAGTGGCTGAGCCCTGGTGGAGCCACATAGAAGAACCCACTGGTGCAGAGGTGAGAGATTTGGAACAGATTCCTCCCTGTGAGGGTGGTGAGGCCCTGATACCCAGAGATGTGGCTGCCCCATCCATTGAAGTGTCCAAGACCAGGTTGGACAGGGCTTGGAGCAACCTGTGGTACTGGAAGGTGTCCCAGCCCATGGCAGATGGGTTGTAATTAGATGGGATTTAAGCTCCCTTCCAACCCAAACCATCCCCTGACACAATGATTCTATATCCTGCGGAATGTATGCTGCTGGTGTATAAAACGTGGCCTGGGATACAACAGCTCATAACCCAGATAAGTAGGAGCTGGAGTAAAGAATGAACACATGGATAACAGAATGTGTTACCGTGACAGGGTTCTGCTGGAGCTTTTGGTGAGCAGCCTATCCATAAGAGAAAAGAAGTCACACAGCCAAAGATGAGGCTCCTGGAGAACCAGAGAGATGGAAGAACTTGTGGGTTTCAGTCCTGCAAGGGAGGTTAGTGCATACTGAGCCTTCACATGGTTCAGGAACCGAGCAGCCCTGTGGAAGAGAAGCTCTGGAGTCCCTGTGTATGCCATCCCCAGGGCTGGAGTCCTGCAGAATCTCACACTGACCCACCTGGTCTCACCTGGGCATGGCAGGGGCAGCTTCTGAGTGACAGTGCAGGTGCCTGAGTGACACAGGCAGCAGCCTGATGCCCCAGTAGGCTCAGGGGCTCTGACAGGCAGCCCTGGGCTGGGGCTTCCCAGTTCCCAGTGCAGCAGGAAGGGACCAGATGTTCTGCAGAAAGCTGGACATCAGCCAGGGCCCAAGTTCAAACAGAGCCCATTAAATGGCCTTTTCCCCTTTCCTTTGCATTTCCAGCCCTGCTTGTAGCCCTGATTCTATTTATAATGCCCAGGAAAAGCAAACTGAGACTTTCCCACAGTGCCGGCTTCTCGGGCGATTGTTGTTTGGGAAGCTGGAATGTACATGGTATTATTTTTGCATCTCCCTGGGAAGGGTTTTTATTTTTTATTGCATGTCACTCCATGTCCCCATCTGTGCTGAGGCAAGAGTGTGTGGAGCACAAGGTGACTGGTGCAACTTACAGCTCTCCAATGCTTTGCCACTGCTGGTTTAGGGGTCTGTGGGCATGAGCTCCTTTTTGGGAGGGTGCTGGGTGTATGAGAGGTGTCCTGACAAGCCTGAGGATGGAGGCCAAAGAGGGGCATCACCCTCAAGACATAGCCCCTGTCTCAGTGCCAAACCCTGGGAGCACCCATCGTGTCACTTGCTCTGTGCCTCAATGTCCCCTGAGTGCAGAGGAGAACACCAAGAACCTTGCTGTGAAAAATGGGCTCATCATTCCTGCTCTGCCTGGGGTTTGGCATCAAGACGTGCCCTTGTGCCACAGTTTTGGGGTGGCAGAGCTGCCACATGACAGCCAGGCCATGGGGTCACTGTTTGTGTAGTGCCAGTGCCAGCAGAGGCCAGCAGGTCCTTTATTTACCATTTTTGGCCATGTGAGGCTGTTCCCTGCACGGAGCTGCTGTGAGATATTCTGGGCAGGGCTGGAGCTGCTCCTGAGCTCCCATGCACCCAGGCAGGCAGGTATTTCACAGAGCCTTCACAAAAACACCTTGCTTGGACTCAGGTCCTGCCTGTCCTCTCCCTTGTCACTGTCACCTGGCCACACTGCTCACAATGCTCCTGGCTCTCTCTTTCCCTGCCCTGCAAGGTCCTGTGCCACTCCACTCCCTCTCTGCCTCAGGGCCTTCCTGCTCTCCCTGGGTTTTATTGCCCTGCCCAGGATTTTGGCAGTGGGAAATGCTGTTGCACCATATTTTTGGACAGTTTCTTTCTGCCACAACCAGTCTGATGAAGGACAGACACCTCCAAATAACTTTACTCTGTCACGCTGGGTTCTGGGATTGACTATCCCGAATTCTAGATGCAAACCAGATGCAATCTGCAATCTCTCTGTTTTAGAAGCTTTCAAACACTAATTGAGCATCTCCTTAATTATTGTAATTAAATGTGGGCCGTGTAGCTCTTAAAAATACTTTCCATGAGGACAAACTATGGAAAGAAGTGATCAGTTTTTCCCCAGCTAGGGGAATGGAGACTCAGAGCCCAGAGTTGGGGTGTGCAGAGCTCCTGGTACCTGCAGAAGTGCTGCATGGCTGGCTGTGCTTAAAAGAGTTGCCTGATGGAAAACACTTCCAAAGGTTTCCAGTCAAAGAGGGGAAAGGGTTGGGAGATTTTCGTGTAATTAATACCCTGATGTTATTTAAAAATGATGTTAGAGATGTGTCATTCAGAACTTTCTAGGGCTGGACACATATCTAGGGATGTAATTAAGTTTTCAACAGTGCCTTTTCATCCCCCTTCTGTGACTGCCCCTTTTTTTTTTTTTTTGTTAAAGTGACAACCTTGTTTTCCTAAGGAAAAAACCAAAAGTGAACCCTGCCAGAGAATTTTGTTTTCATACCTCAGTCCCAGCCCTTCTGCCAGTTTGGTCATCCTGTGCTGACATGTCTGTGTCTATTACAACCAAAACAGCACCAGGAGCATTCCTGGGATTTTGGCTCCCTGTGTTTTGAGCTCTGCATAAATTCCCTAAAGCTGACCCATCACTGCATCTGGAATTGTCTTGAGTGCCCTTCTGGAAGGTGGGTCTTGATCGTTGGAACAGTGAAATTGGTTGGTTTCACTCACCTGTGTCTTCAATCTGCTTCACACCTGTAACAACAAATGAGGTTCCTTCCAAACCGTGCTGATGGTTTTCTGCTCTCCTTTTATATTTCCAGCAGGATGACTTGATTTCCTGGCAGACCTGCCTGGAGCTGAGGGTCAGATTTAAGGCACGTTGCTGACATCAGTGGCTTTCTTTTTTAATGAGCTTTGTCAGAATTCGTTCTTTAGCCATTAAGCGGTGCCAGCGCGGAGTTCATGCATGAGCTGAGCTGAAACCTGCTCCGTGTGAATTAGTGATGAGGGAAAAGGAGGTCAGGGAATGTCTTGTTTCAGGGAATGGCAATAACTGGTGTGCCCAAGGCCTGGAAGCAGGGAATGGGCAGAAGAAAACTTAGAAATCATGACGGTATGGATTCTCACTGGCCTTGTCCCTCCTTGTGCCAGTGGGATGTGCATCAGCACCAAGCAAAGGTGTTCCCTCCAAGTAGCAAGGGTTGGGATGGGTTGCCCTAAAGAGGCAGAGGGGTTTTACTGGCAAGCACTAGGAAAAAAAGGCAGTTCCTCCACCTGTGGTCATCTGGCAAACAGAACCTGGGAATGGGGTGTGATGGAGAAAGCAATCCATGGAGTACAGAGCCTCCAGCAAGCCAGGAACGTGTGGATGTGAGGTTCAGGCATGTAACTCCCGGCTCTGGACTGCGTCAGCCGAGCTGGCAGCGAGGAATATCTGTGGGAGCTGGGGTTTGCTCCGGAGGTCACTTCTTCCTTGGCCAAAATAAATACTTCTGTGTTTTCCTGTCCCTGTTTCCACTGCCTGTAGCTTCTCTGCATCATCCCTGCTGCTCTGTGCCCGAAGATCTTTTCCTTGGCTGCTTGTGGAGTATGATACACTCCAAGATACTCAGTGCAGGGTCTGGTGGGTGGCACAAAGAGACAAAAAAGAGATAAAACCAAGGACAAATTGATAAAAAGGAACGTACAGGAAAGCCCTTGGGTGGTGGGGAGGTGCCTTGCTGCTGGCATTTGCACATCTGAATCCAGCCAGGGCTTTGTATTGATTCCTTTAAAAGCTCTTTTAATTATTTTTACAATGAGCTCATCTTTCCTGGCACATCCTTGCTCCCTGTACATTCCACACTGGCATGGCAGGTGTTGTTCACCTCTCTGTAGTCATTCACATGTGAGCTGGGAACAGCAACTCTGCTTGGCTTGGCTGCTTGTAGGCACCGTGTGAAGGTGGGATGGATGGAGCTGGAGGTGTTTCTGATAAAGCTGCCTTTAGCCAAAACAGGGTTTTTGTGCTGCCCCTGAGCAGTGGGACTTGCACAAAAGCTGGTTTTCTGTGGTCAATACTTTAGGAAATACTTTAGGTGGGGTTGTTGAAAAGACTGGGTGGTGTGTTGGTACATGGTTATGAGCCCCTGCTACTCCAGCCAAAAATCCAAAAGGCCTCTTGGGGTTGCATTTTTAAGGCCACAAGCTGATTTCACACTGAAAGGACAGTAAAAAAAATAGTCTTATGTTGTCCCATGGCATTCACAGTACCTGAGTGAGGCTTCTTAGAAATTTCACATGGCAAGAACTCAGAACTGTGTCTTGGGGAGCTTGTTTGGTATCATTCATCTTAACTTATATGGCTGTATCATAGAATAGGAAATCTTGGAAATCCCAAATCTGGAAATCTGGAGTCCCTGCAGATCTGAAATCCTTAAAGTGCTGCCCCAAAGCTCCCTGAGCAGAGGGTGTTCCCTGGTGAGGTGACACCAACAGCACCCTAAGCCTCGCTCTCCTCACGTGTTTGATTTAAGCTCACTGAGCCAACACAGGGAGTTGGTTCCATCCTCTTGGGGGACATATGTCAAGCCTTGGGGATGCTGCAAGGCAGTGCCAGTGGTTCAGAGCTGAGGATTCACCCCTGGCTGTAGAGCTCCTGTCTGCTGACACCTCCTGTGCTGGTGGTGAAGCCGTTGGAAACAAAGAGTAAAGAAGCTCAAGGACCTGTCCAGGCAAAACACCTCCTTTTCTTTAATAATTTTGTTTTTCTCAATTCTACACCCCCATAATAATGTGTCCAGGCCTGTTTCACTGTACTGGTTCACTGAGAGAATTCATTCTGGTATCCAGATATTTCTAGAGTATGATCATGCCTCTGTCTCATCCTCTGGAAAAAAAGGTAGTGCTGCTTCTCTCTTTCCATGTCACACGTGCAAACATGGATTTTACCAGCTGGGTTTGGGGATGCACTCCCCTCAAAACACCCAAATCTGTAGGGGTTCTTTCCATCTGCGTGTGTGAGATGTCTGCTGGGCACTTTTCTGTCCCAGTGCAGTCGGATTCATAAAGCTCCTGTTTTTGCAGCCCCACAGGAATTTGCAGGCTCAGTGAAATCGCTGGGGGCTCCCTGCAGAAGCAGATTGGGTGTTAGCCCTCTGCATCATTTGCAAGCAGAGGCAAAGGGCTGATGGAATAAAATCTTTCTGCAAAGCTGCCTGCCCTGCTCTGGCTTCTGGCTCCTGTCAGCAGTTGCAGTGTGTTAACCACAAGCCAGGGTGCTGCTGTTTCTCAGGTTGCTCATTTTATGAAGATGAGCTCCTTTATAATATCCAAGTACTGTTAAAGTTGTCCTCTGGATAGTTTTATTATGAGTATCTGTGTATGCAGGTGCTTGTCTCCTTGCATTTTGTGCTTTTTGGTCTAAAGGGTATTTTTCCAAGGGATGCAGCTCACTTATTTATTCACAATATGCTAAATTTCTTCATCTAACATAAACTTAGGATCTTTTCCTGTTTTAAACCCACCAAATATGCCTTTCCCTTGTGATTCAAAGTTACTGTGGTTCTGGATTTTTTAAGATTCAAATTATTTACTCTTATAAAATTACATTCTTCATTTGAATCTCTCCAAGAAACCACTGCTTGGGCATGCAGAGGAAAAGAAAAAGCTTGGATTTTGGAGGAGAAGAAAGTTTAGTTTAGGAAGGGCAGTTTGGGAGAAGAATGAACCAAATGTCACGAGCCTTTTTACAGACAAAGGTCTACACTACCATCATAGAAGACTCAAAAGCTCAAAACTCTCATCACCTGGAACTCTGGGGGCAAACTGATACAAAGAAAGTAAAATCAGGGTTTCTCATGCAGTTTCCTGTTACAATAGATGATTAATAACTTGTTTTTTACCTCACAAAGATGACTGAAAATCTTTTGGGGGTTTTGCTGTATGCACAGCAAGCTGAGAGCGTGTGTGTCTGCCTGGGAGCAGGGAGCAGGGAAGGTTTTGTGCCACCATGAGGTAGGAGAGGAGGATCTTTTATTCCCAGAGCTCCTGTGAGTGTTTGTGGGTGCCTGCAGTGATATTCTCTACTCCTCTGCCTCAGTGTGCTCTGAGTGTAGTTTTCCAGTATTGTTATAACTGCAGTGGAAAACAGGGTGAGGGTTTGTCAGCTCAGAACATGGCCAGATGCCAAACCTTTTCATCCCCATTACCTTGCAGTTCTCCTTGTTCCATGGAAGTGTTGTTTCAACACAGCTTTGCTCAAAGAATGGAGAGGAAAGAAACAAGAGGGAGACAGGAAAAGGGCCTCCCAGGCTCTGCATGGCTGTGCTGTGATTTGGGACAGGAACACCTTTGAGCTGCAGGTGACTCCAGCTGGAGTCATCCTGGTGAGCTGACCATCAGGAGGAGGCCCTGAGAAAGCAAATATTTGTCTCCAAGAGCCCACAGCTAAACAGATTTCCAGAGAAACCTGGAAATTCAGGAGACCCAAACCAGGTGCAGGCTGGGCTGCAACTGTTGTCACCTTGTGCAGGGGCAGCCTGCTGTCCTGGAGCTCCAGTTCTAACCTCCAAGTGATCCCAAGCTCCAGAAAATCTAAATGTTTTGCAAAAAGAAACCTGAGAAGATGCCCATCAAACAGCTGAGTCAGGGATTCATGAGCTGCCATATATGGTGCTCTAGGACACTGATAAAAAACATCCCAAGACACACACATGGAGGGCATTCCCAAATTCAGGTTTTGGATAGCTTTGCCTTGCCATCTGTGGTGGGTCAGTGTGGAATGTACCTAAGGTAGATGCCTCTATGAGCTCTGGTGCCCAGTCTGAGCAGGGAAGCACTGCTGCTCCCTGCTTGCTCCTGCACATCTCTGGGAGAAGGGATGGGAACCCCTCAAGGCTGGGAGTGCCTGCCTCCCGCAGTGCCCTTTCAGCCCGCCCTTCCGGAGCAAGGGGAAGTGGTTTTGGGCTGGAGCCAACCCTGGGCATTTTACAAACTCATGGCTCTGCTTGGGGAACAGCCTTGTGCTGGACATGGAGCAGAAATCACTCGGGACCAAGTTTCCCAAGACCCGCTCTCCCACGGCATGCACAGACCCACCCGGGCAGGCGCAGCGGTTCCCGGCTGCCGGCGGATCCCACCCCGGGTGTCACGGCCGTGGGGAACACCACAGGGAGGCCGTTCCCAGGCTGAGGCCGCCTGTTGGCCTCTCTCTCTCTCTGCTGGCCTCTCCTTCCACCCAGCGCTTCCGCCACCACGTCCCAGGGCCCTGCAGCAGCCGCCGGCCGCAGGAAGTGCAGCAGGTCATGGGAACCGGCCCGAGGGCTGAGCAGGAGCCGAGAGCAGCACCCGGCACTGCCTCTGCTCCCTGGGTGAGGAATCGTGGGGAGCTGGGGTGCACGGGGTGCACACACCTCCAGCTCAACACAGCCCCTCACTGCCCAGCTGTTGGAGTCTAGAACATCCCTCTGGCCATCCTGGAGGGTTTGGAGACTGGACAGGGGGTCTGGGATCTGTACAAGGGGCTCAGCCAGCCTCACACAGAGCCCAGGAGGACACTGCCTCTGATCCCTGTCCATGGGAGTGAATGCCCACATTGTATGAAGAATCACAAGCTGAGAGAATTTAAAATAAGTAGTATTTAGTTTATCATAGAATGTAAATGTAGAATCTGGGATTTTCAGTATATGGGGTTGAAGAGACAAGATGGAGGAATTGGGGAGTGGCCCCTGTGCTCCTTGTTCTTGCTCTCATCCCCCATCTTTTGCTGAGTTCGATTTTAGAGATTGGTTTAGAGTAGAAATGCCATGTTAGCATAGGTAGTGGGCATTGGTAAAATTCTGTCAATAAAAAGTGCATTTTGGACGGTGGTTGGGTCAGGGGTGCTGTACATGAGGTGTGGGGCTCTCTGAGCCGCCCAGTCCTGCTCTGCTGGGGATGCCCTGCAGAGCTGGGACAGAACTGAGATAATGCCCCTGCCAGGGAGGCCTGGCAGAGCTGAGACAGAACTGAGATAATGCCCCTGCCAGGGAGGCCTGGCAGAGCTGAGACAGAACTGAGATAATGCCCCTGCCAGGGAGGCCTGGCAGAGCTGAGACAGAACTGAGAGATAATGAAGAATAAACAACCTTGGAAATACGGACTGGGGACTCAGCTTGTCATCTCTGGCTATGGTGTGAAACACTCAGGGCCAAGAGAAGACAGAAAACCTGATTACCTCGGGGAACAGCAACCCTGAGGAGAATCTCAGGGAAAAGCAAATCTGAGACCCAGCCTCATGTTGCCATCATCCACCCCATGTGCTCCTCACCAAAGTGTGGGTGCCCAGCTGCCTTCCCCCTGTTCCCTCCTCAGCCATCGCTCCCCTGCTGTACCCCTGTCTGAGCAGGCTCTGGGTGCTGCCTGGAGCTGGGCAGGTTACTATGGACCAGCTGAAATGCCTCATGTGCCTTTTAGTGTTTTCCTTCTTTTTGTTAAGTGAGGAGCCACGTCTGAACACTAAAAGCTCTGAGTGCTTGGGAATTATTAAAGTGTCACTTTTAGCCCTGACAGCATTTTTGTTAAAGCATTTTAAAAAACTATTTGCCAAGTTTTCCTTTCACTTGATCAAAAAGGGCTGTGTTTTGGAGTTCCTTGTCCTCTAGATCTCTCCCAGGACTTCCTGGGGTCATTGTCCTGCAGGAAGAGGCCCAGAAATGAGTGCAGCAGTGCCCTGTCCCAAGTGCAGCCTTGTCAGGGCTGCTTCCACCAGTGGCCCTGTGGGGCTTTTGTGGGGTATTCAGCTCAGTCACCATCTTCCAGCTGTTTTCTCCATGCATTTCCAGGTCACTCTCTTACAGCGGGGCTGGATGCATGTGAGGAAGGTTTATTTAAGAGAGGAATGTGAGATTGCTTGGAAGCCAAAGGGAGCAACAACAGAGCAGGGAAGCAATTATGAGATGCAGAGCTTTTCCTGTAGAAATTTCTATTTGTGGCTGTGAAAAAAATTCCAACCCAAAGCTGTGGTTGCCTCTTGGGACACAGGACAATGATCCCAGCCTCTGGGATGTGTGGGATGGATTTTCAGGCAGCTGGTGGGTTATATTCTGCAGCGTTTCCAGGCTGGTCCATATTTCCCTGGCTTGTGGCAGTTGCTGAGGGTGTCCTAGGCTGTGATGGAGTGAATCCAGATGTGAGAGCGATGCTGAGGGGGCTGTATCCCATCTGCCCTGCAGCTGGAGGGGAGCACTGTGGGGTGAGGGGTCCTTGGGATCAAACCCAGGATTCATCTTCACCCCACAGCCACCCTGTTCCTGCTGCGCCACATCTCCAGGCAGCCCCTGTCAGTGTCACTCGTCACCTCATCCATTACCTGGTCTTTTGTCCCTCCCTTGGTCCTCTGTCCCCTACATGCCCACTAATGCCTGTATTCTCCTTTTTGGGGTTCACAGGGTTTGTCAACTCCTGTGGCTTGGGAAGTGGCTGGTGTGGGCCAGGAGGGTTCCTGGTCCCAGGAGGTGACACCAGGAACAGTGCTGTGTGTCAGTGTTGCTGGCAGTGAAAATGGAGAGCTCAGTGCATTTAAATCCGAGCTGAATTTTGGGACTCAAATATATTTTTCAATATCTTAATGCCAAACCAGATTCTCACCATCCTGTTTTACTCTCCCTGCAGCAAACTCCTGCTGGAGAAGGACAGGCAGCTGAGTCCCCTGCGAGACCCTGTAATTTCTGTTCCTGTCTTGTGTCTCCCCTCAGTGGTTTCACGCTTTGCCTCAGAGATTTCAGCTCTGGCTGTCACACAGCTGAGCAGCAGCAGCAGAGATTCCCAGCCCTGGTTTCCTCCCATCAGGACAGCTGGGGTCACTCTTTCACAATGAGCGTTTTCCTCCTGAGCTCCAGCGCCGCTTTCCAATAGGACGAGCTCTCAGCATTGCATCCTGTTCTGGCTGGGATTTCAAGCTCCCCGGACTCTTCACTGGACAAACGCAGGGTCAGCAATATCTCTGATTTAAATACTGCAGCCATGCAGGAATAAGCTTTTTCTGTGGTCTTGGAAGCTTGATAAATTAGTGTTCAAGCTTCCTGGGCTTCTCTGGGTGTGGATCCAGCCAGGGAGCTGGAGCCTGCTCCTTGTCTGGCCATTCCTGGCTGTCATCAGTAGGGAGGGAGTGATGTGGCTTAAGCTCATGGTGTCACTTTCAGGTCTGGCATGTGAGCACATGCCATGGCATTCCTTGCAGCCTCCTTAGCACCCCAAACCCTCCACGCTTCCATGAGGGGGAGTGTGAGGTGATGTCAGGACCCTGATGGGCTTTCTGTGAAGAGGTCTTATCCCATGTTTGGTTTTCCCCTCTCCTTGGTGTGAGCAGGCCACTGACCCCCTGAAGCTGTGCCTGGTGTGCCAGCACACACCCTGCAGCACCCTGCCCAGCCAGGGAGAGGAGCTGATGCCATGGTGGAGCATGGGGCTGGCTTGTGGGGGGCACAGCAAGGTCCCCCCTGGCTCTAGGCTGCAGGCTCCTCCCTGATAACCAGGCTGGAGCGTCCTCAGGGGTCCAGCCCCACTGCAGTCCCGTGTGAACACGGCTGCTCCCAGCCCAGCCAGCTCGTGTGCAGCCATGTGGGAACGACCTGCCCTGGGGGAGGAGGTGGAGGGGGACTGCAGGGGTGGGAGTGAAGCATCACCCAGTGATGGGAGCTGATTGTACCATGGAGGGGGTCTTCAGGGATAAATTTAGTGGTGGTGAAAGAGCCCAGCTGGCTCTGCCTGATATGGGATGTGCCAAGTGTGCCAGGAGCGTCTGTGGTTTCTGCTGTCACTGGGTGGCAAAGCCCTGGACACCCAATGGGGACAGGAAAGTGGCAGGGGAAGGGGGTGGCAGTGACCCAAAGCAGCAACCCCAGCCAGGCACTTTGCTGATCCTCCTTGGTGGCTCCACTGTCACTTGAGGAAGAGGAGCTTGGAGAAGACATGCCAGGCCTGATTTGAGGAGCAGGTCACCCAAGTGCAGGGTACTTTGCAATTCCAGGATAGTGGCTTTGTGGTGTCACACCAGGGCCTGGCCATGCTGGGCCTTGAAGGATGCACCCAGTGCTGGGAGCCAGCCCCAGCCTGGCACACCAAGGGGGATGAGGAGATCATTTGCTGTGTTAACAGGGAGGGTGGGGGTCCCACCTGCTAAGCATGGGGACCAGCCAGACCTACTGCCACCCTACTGCCACCTCACAGGGGACATGGTGACTGCAATGTCCCAGGACTCACTAAGTGGCAAATCTGTCGTGTGGCAGGGAGGTGTAAAGGGCCATATTTACATGGGAAAAAAAAATTTCCTTCCCTGTGTTTGATCCAAGGTCAGGCTGGAAGGAGTTTGGAGAGACCTGGTCTAGTGGGAAGTGTCCCAGCCAAAGGCAGAGGGGTGGAAGGAGATGATCCTGAAGGTCCCTTACAAGCCAAACTGTGATTCTATGGTTGTAATAAACAAGACCAGCCCTGCATGGTGCTCCCTTGGGAAACGGTGCTGGCAGGGAGCCTTTCTCGCTGCTTTTATGTTTCCCTGTGCTCCCTCTTGTGTCAGTCCTGGAAATCCCATCCCCTGGCTTTTCCTTTGGCACTTACTTCCCTGGCCCACATTCGGTGGTGTCTCACATGCTGCTGCAGTGTTGATCCCACCTCCTTTCCTGTCATTCTGTCCTTACATCTCGCTTCTTGTGAATATGTTCACAAAGACACCCAGACATCTTCCAGAGAGGCAGCCAGGCTCAGATGTCAAGCCATGCCACCCTCTCACACCTGTAAATGTTCAAGACCAGGTTGGAGAGGGCTCTGAGCAGCCTGGTCTGGTGGAAGGTGTCCCTGCCTGTGGCAGGGCATTGGAAGGGGGTGAGCTTTAAGGTCCCCCCCACCCCAAGCCAGGCTATGATTCTCCTTGCATGCATCATGTTGGATTGGCTGTGGCAAACCAGCCTCTTTCCACACAGCTGGACATCTCTCCTTCCCACTGCCTGGGGTTTTCACAGGTGACTTTCACCAGCCCCTTGAACCAAGCAGAATCATTTTGTGCTCCTTTCCTGTGTCGGGCAACAGCTGCTGTGTTATTAATTAACCCGGTTACTCACATAACCGTAGTGCTGGACTCACTGTTGTTTAAACCGGTGAACCTGAGCCTCAATTCACTCCCTTCTCTCTGCTCCGAGCTACTGCTGCTCCAAGGAGGGGGAATTTTGCTCTGTCAGCTGCTCTGGGGAGAGCTGAAATGCAGAGTGCAGCGAGGCATTTACAGGAGGGGAAGGAGCCCTTTGCCTGGTGCAGGCTCTCCAGGGCTGCAGGGCTCTGGCTGTTCTTGGTTTGGGTCTCAATGTGGTCACTGTGGGGCTGTGCCTTTGCTGCTGCATGTGCCAGCAGTGCCACTGTTCCTTCCGCCTCGCCGAACAGCAGCCAGCCCAAGCAGGGCCTGTTTAATTCAGCAAGTCATAAATTCATAATGCTTATTTACCACACAGTACCATCAATATTTGATGGCGGCCACTGGCCTGCTGCAGCGCGGCCTGCAGAGGAAGGGGATGGGGCTGTGGGGGGCTGGCAGCGGGGCTGGATGCAGTGGGGCTGCCCAGGTCTGTGGTGGAGCTGAGATGGGAGAGCTGTGGGTTCCTCCTCCACCCCTGCAAACCTGCCAGTGGTGGGATGGAGCCGCCAAGGCTCTGCAGAGGGATGCGGGGGGGCTGGGCCGGCAGCTGGAGGCTGTCAGGTTGAGGGAGGAATGGAGCAGGGAGCTGGGTGCAGGGGGGACCCGGCAGCTGGTGGTTAGGAGGGGAATTTGCAGACCTCGGGACACACACACACCATTTGGTTGTCCCCAGAGTGTCCCAGGACAGCCGTGGGGACTGCCCTGTACGTGCCACTCGGTGCTGGCGTCGCTCGGCAGCGCTTTGGAGATAGAGCCGTGAACTCGGGAAGCCCCCTGACCCCCGACCCCAGCTCACTAATTGACTGCGAGGAGGAGCCCGGCCCTTCGCGGAGGGGTGAGCAGGAAGGAACCTTCTCCCCGAGAGCTGCCGAGGCCTCAAGGAGAAGGCAGCGGGGGAGTTGAGCTGTGCAAAGACAATATTTTGCAGTTCACTCCAAAAGAGGCTCTTCCTGCTTGTGGATCTGGAGTGTTTTGCTCATCGTAAGCAAAAGTCGCTGCAGCTGGTGGCTTCCCCGCCGGCTCCTGCCGGATGTGCTCTGCACTGGGAGCCCTGAGGGGCTCAGTTCTTACTCCTTTGGAGGGGGCTGCTGTCTCCTGCCTTGGCTTTGTCCGAGCTCCCTCTCCTTTGTGTGCAGAGGGTGATGGAGGGAACCAAGCATGGCTGTACCCCTGAAAACCCTGGGCTCACCCTGGAGCCATCCCAGCTTCCCCCTGAAAGGCTGCAGTGGCAGGGGCAGGGTGTGTGCACCAGGCAGCCAGTGCAGTTTGATGGGGATGGAGCTGAGGCTGCTCAGGGGTGCCTGGTGAGCTGGTGCCTTCCCTGGCATCACTCAGCAATCCCTGAGCACCCAGGCTGTGACACGCAGCCGATAAGGTGGCCCTCAGTCCCTGGAGCTGTGGTGGCACCCGCTTGCTGAGTGGTGCTCCACTGTCCCTGCTGTGCTGAGACAAGCCAGGCCAGCCTGAGTGACAGGTCTCCCCTTTTACGGTAGCTTTTATCTGTCCCTGGGGAATGTGGCCCCAGGGCTGGCTGAGTCTGTGGCAGCAGTGCTGACAGCCATGCTGCCTTCCCTCCTGCTACCCAAAGTCTCCCATCAGCCAGCCACATCCCTGCTCTGCTGGCTCCTGGACCTGCTGCTGCCATTCCCGGGGGAGGCAGCAGGAGTTAAAAGCCCCTCCCAGCACCCTGAGTCCTGCCCTGTGCTGGCTCTGCTGGGAGCAAAGAGGGAATGTGTGTGTTGGTGGGATAGCGGGGTGCCAGCGCATCCTTTGGCATTGCATCCCAAATCCCACAGCCTTTACCCTGCCCCAGAAGCTCTCCTGGCTCAGACCTGAACTTCTCACCCAGGACGTGACTCCCCCCACTCCCCTGGTCATTGCAAAACCGGCGCCGGTGGGGCTGCTCTCCGGGCTGGGGCTTAGGGGATTTGGGAGAGGGGCAGATATGGGCAGCTCTGCTTTAATTTACAGTGACAAGTGTTTATGGGCCTTATGTACAGCCCACACTTCACTGTCCATGCAGTCAGATCTCTCCTCATACAGCCTGGAATGAACCAGATTGTGTGGACTGGGGTGAGGAGAGGGATTTCCCATGATGGAATGAATGTCCTCTGTACCAACCACTGTCACCTTCCCCCTACAGCGAGCCCAACACAGACAGTGTGGGAGCACAGTGACCCCTCTGCTTGCAGGGCATGAATGGGATGGGCGTGCTGGGAGGAACTGGGAAGTGGGGTCTGCCTTGGCGCTTGCCAGGAAGCCACTTCTGCAGTGCCCTGGGATACCAATGGATGGCTGTGTGCATGGGAATAAACCCTCACTGCTGTTGCATCCCTGGGAGCAGAGCAGGAAGACATGGTACACCTCCAGAAGAAGTATCCTCCTTGGCCAATCCTCCTATAGGAGTTGATACTCAGCAGCATCCCTGCCAGAACACACCATGGTTGCTGTGGTGACTGGGTGGCTGCAATGCTCAGTGGGCTCTGAGCCCTCTTTTTTGGGTGCCCATTCCTCTGAAATATTCATCCCCGCTCCATGGAAGACACTGGATTGCTTTAAACCCCTCTGAATATTTAATCCCCGTGCGAATTCCAGAACCTGTGAATAGTTCTGCTGGGGTTGGTGATGTCCCAGCCTCAGTTCTGTCTGAGACAAGTTCCAAAAAAGTCAGGTTAGTGTCCCACAAGCCTGCCTGGGGCCATGACACCAGCCTGACCCACTGTGTAGCTCCTTGTCCTCCCTGTCACCATCTCTGTAACACCTCCCAAACTCAATGTTTTTCACCCATGCTGGTCCCACAAGCCACTGCTGGTGTTCAAGGATCTGGCAGGTGGATCCACTGTGTATGCTGGGAGCAGACATCAGAGGATGCAGGGATCAGAGAGGCTCAGGGATGGGCAAGGTTGCCAGAGTTAGGGATTAGAAGATGATTTATGAGCTAACAGTGGGTGCAGAACTTCGGGGTGCAGGATGGGCAGAGGAACAGGAATTATGTGGGATACAGGCATTGGCAGCGGTGCTGGGAAAGGCCTAGCAAGGAGTGCCAGGCTTGGCACAACAGTTTAGCCTTTCAGCAGTCGACCCTTGCTTCTCAGTGTGTTGAGGCACCCGAGTTACTCATTATTCTGATTAATTCCTCAGCAGCTTTGACCAAATAAGTCAAGAAAGTGGAAAAATATCTGAAGAGCTTCTTGCCCGTTGCTGTCCTGCCTGGGGTGGGGCTGGGAGCTCTCTCTGTGGTGCCAAGGCCTCAGCTGATTTTACTGGTGTTGAGGATGGAGGGAAACTGAGGTTACCCACCCTGGGGACACAGTGAAACTTGTCTGGCCCCATCACACTGCCTCACCCCACTTCTTGTGGGGCTCTTTCTCCACCCTCCTGCTCGAGGAGTTAAAGCCTTCCCTCCAGCCTGGCGTTGCTGATGGAAAGTTTATATATAGCCTTTTGTTTTTGCCAGCGTCCCCCTTGAGTTTAAATAGCTGTTCCCCGTCCCTGGTGTTGACCCCGGATGTATTTATAGAGAGCAATCAGATCTGTGCTCAGCACCGAGCTCATGTCAGTCCCCCAGGGGAGCCCTTCCAGCAGCGCAGCCTCACAGCGAGCCCTGCCCCGAGGGGGAGGCCTCGAGGGCTGGCAGGGGCTGCCCACAGAGCTGGGGCTGTGCCAGCCTGGGCACGGCCTCCTTTGGGATCCCTGGGCCAGTCCTGGCTGTGGAGCAGCTTTTTGGATCGCCATCACTGGGGTTCAGAGTTGTGATGCCAGTGCTGTTTCTCCTCTAAAATGGTTTCATGTTGTGGAGGTGAAGTGCGTCCCTGGTGCCACAGGCTGTGCTCAGCCAGGGCTGTGAGGATGGTTTAACTCCCCGGGGTGGGACATGAGGCTTCTGCCACCTCTCCCGAAGGCAGCCAGCTCCCCCCGTGGGTGCCAGCTCCGCTCCCACCCCGGAGGTCCGCGCTGCTGGGCGGCTTCCCCTCCATCCTCAGCTCTTGACTATTTAAGGCAAACCTCCTTGCCGGACTTTTAAACAAAACCCGGGCTCCTCTCACTCTCCTCGTTTTAAATAACTCGCCTGGCGTAAACAGAACGAAGCATAACACTATAAATCAGGCATTCCCGGGATCTGCCTGGCAGGCTGCAGGCAGGGGCTCACCAGGCCTCCAAGCTTCCCTGAGAGCTCTTTTCAGGGCCTGGGGGAGTGATAAGAGGGCAAGAGAGGCTCTGGTGGGACAGGCTTTCCCAAGGAGATGAATGCAATTCCAGGCTGCTGGGCTTTGGGGTAAAATAATTAAGGTTGCAAAATAGTTTCCATCACAGCCCCCTGCTTGTCGTTCCCCCTGAGGTTGGAATTTTCCAAGCTGTATTCCTTGCGTGAAAATGAATTTTTCCAGGGGAGTTTGTGCTGGTGATGGTCAGTGATGCAAGGGGTGTTTTATAGGGATTTGGGGGGAAATGCCTAGACTGAAGATGAGAGCTCAGCATGGTCTTTGCAGGAACATGGACACTTTGTGCCACAGTTTGTCCCATCAGCAAAGGGATCAGCTCTGGAAAATCGGCCCTTGTGCTGTCAGTCCTTGGTGTTTATGCCCTGTGGTCAAAGCAGGACAGAAATAATTACAGCTCATCTCAAGAATCAGTGCTTCCCATGGTAAAACTCTTTGTTTTCCTTGGTTTTAGGCCTTTGCCAAACTTTCATCATGAGCTTAATCTTTCAGGCTGGGTGTCCAACATACACCAAGTCATCTAAACAACTCAGTTTAAACAAGTCTGGCCTTGCTGGGATTGAAAACTGGGAAGATGTATTGTGTTGGTTTGCTGCCAAGGCTGGAAACTCCAAGGGGTGAGACTTGGGGTGCCCTGGGCATGGGGACAGGCCACTAACTGTGCCTGTTGGGAGCTCCAGGCTGTGGCCAAGCTGAGGAGTGTGTGAAAACCCCACAGCTGGTGCAGGAGCCTTGGCTGTGGTGCATCCCCCATGTGGGAATACCACTGGGAAGGGTGTTTCTGTGGCACATACCCCCAGTGTCACTGTACCCCCAGCTCCAGGAGGGACAGTGGAGCCATGCTGCCATCCCTGGCCTGCCCCAGTGCTGCCCTCCACCTTCCCTTCTCTCCCAAAGACAAGCAGGATGGATGGTGCAGCCTCTTGCAAGGCGATGCTTCATTTAGCTCATCCTCACAACTTGTTAATACCTCTCGTTATTCACATGAGTGAGGCACAGCCTTCAGAGTTCTGGCAGCAGCTTTTACACAGCAGGCTGCACCCTTGGATGGGCAGTGTCATCTCCAGGAGGGGAGCAGGGGCCCTGCTTGGCCAGAGAAGATGGGAGGTTGGAGCCAGCAGGAAGCCTCCTCTGTGCCACATCCATGCAGGGATCTCCCCATGCTGGGCAGAATCACACAGGATTCTGACCATAGAGGTGTCCCTGGATGTCCTCTGCAGTGCTCAGCACGGGGAGAACAGCAGGAGGGAGGAGGAAGGAAGTTCAAGGAGACTTCTTTCCTACCCTTGAGGGTACCCATGGACACCTACCCTGGGGTGGATGTGCAGAAACCTGAGGGGGGGTTTTTTTCTGCCTGAGGGGAACCCATGGGAGCTGGGAGCGTCCTGGGGAATGACATGATAAGTGAGCTGATAAAGAGCTTTTCCAAGCTTGCAGCTGCCACAGAGAAAGTCCCACATCCAGGCTGGAGTGATGCTCATCCCACACGTCCCCTGCTGCTCTCTGCATGCTCCAGCAGGCTCTGGGACTCATGGTGCATCCCAGGCTGGCGCCAGTGGCTGGGGGCTGAGCCATGCCATGTGTGGCAGGGTTTTTGACAATCTGTTTTCCACGTTGGACAGTCATGTGTGTGTTGGTCGTGTTGCCAAGGGTTCCTCCACAACAAGTCCTTTTGTTTTGTTTGACAAGGTCTCCAGTGTGCAGAGGGGCTGGGTATTAACAGCCCTGGTGAAAATGGGATTCCTTCCTCTCGGGGAGTTTGGGTTCTGCTGTGACCAGGGGATGTGTCACATGGCACAGCTCAAAGCTGCCCATCTCCTCCCTTACTGAGGTGGCCCTCTTTGGCTGTCCAGATACTTAATGGCAAACTTTGGGAGTATTTCTCCCCTCCATACAATCCATAATGTCTGTTAATTAGGGATGAAGATGATGTAGGAGAGGATGAGGCCTGTAGAGGATGAGACATGGTCTTCTACTTGATAGCACCTGGCTGAGGGATCCAAAGCTGCATCTGCTGGCACCCTGAGGGGCCTGGGCCAGACCCTGGGGGCAAGGCCACACATGAGGGCTCAGGCCACCAGTAACTGACTGTCTCAGTGCTCTGGGTCAAGCCACCTCCTGTCCCTGCTGCCCCACATCCCTGTCAGCACTGAAGCTGATGTTCTCACTGAGCACCTGGTCAAAACCTCACTCAACTGCAGAGCAGGGAAAGGGCAGGATCTGGCCCGGCAGGACTTGCCAGAGGTACTGAGCCTCCTCCCTGCTGCTGGGACAGGTCTGGTGGCCACGGGTGCCACTTTGTTAATGCTGAGTGCCAGGCGTGGGATTAGAGCTGTGTCTGCTGACAGGCAGTGACAGTGGGGCTGGGGAGCCTTGAGCTGTCCCTCTGCCACTGGGGCAGCTCCTGACACGGCTCCAGTGAGGAAGGACAGACTCAACTGCAGAAATCCCTCCATGACAGCTGGCATGGGACCACAGCAACCTGGGCAGCTCCTCTGTGGACGAGGCAATGGAATGATCCTGTTGTTGGTGAGGTCCATCTGCACTATGAGAATTTTAGCCCATGAGAGCACCATGGTGGTGGCCTCAGCTGCTCTCATGGCTGAATGAAGGTGGAAGGAGCTGCAGGGGATGGACACAGAGGGAGAGCCCTGATGCTCCAACATGTCCACCAGGTCTGGGCACACCTGGACATGGAGCTGAGACAGCCTGTACCCCACACTTCAAAAGGTCCTCATGAAAAATCAGCCATGGATGCCCCTTGGGGAGCAGTT
Source organism: Cisticola juncidis (assembly GCA_013400215.1). Lineage (NCBI taxonomy): Eukaryota > Metazoa > Chordata > Aves > Passeriformes > Cisticolidae > Cisticola > Cisticola juncidis. Next base: position 127,944 of record VXBR01008905.1, read on the forward strand.
CAGTGCAGGAGTGCCAGAGCCAGGTGTGTGGCCATGCCATGCACAGGGCTGAACTGGTTTGGGGCCTTTAGTTAACAAGTTCTCTATAAAGGATTCTCTGTGCTTAATTCCCTCATAATTAATATGCCTGGCAGTGCAAATGACACATTAATTATGAAACTAAAGAGATAACAGCGCACCATTTCAGCACTGCACAAGCAAGGAGGAGCATTGTCTTCTTTCTTCTCCATATTTCATCTTCTAGGCAAAAAAAGTATGAGTTTTGGGGCAGACTGAAGTGCTGTCTTCATTTCCTAGGTGACTAAGTGACAAATCCCTCCACGAAGCCGCTTTTTCCATGCAATGCTGCATCTGCAACCCATCAGAGAAAGCATTTGGGTTTATTGTTCCCACTCCTGGCTCCAGACAGGCTTTTCTGTTTGGTGCTATCTCTTTATTTCAAACTGTATAAACACGAGCTCTCCTCACCCGTTTTTGGTGGGAAGCCCACTTGGTGGGCTCACGTCACGGGGCACTGCGGCGTCCACGGAGCTGGGTTTGGGCGGTGCTGCCAGGAGCTGCTGCTGCATGCCCATAAAAGCAGCTCTGCAGCGATCTGGGCAAACATTTGCACACACCTCCGAGCCCTTGTCTCTCTCACTTAGCTTCAGCTCGTCCTCCTGGGGGAAGGCGGGGCTGGAGGAGACGGGCGGTGACGTACGGAAAGGAATTAAAGTTTGAAAGCGCTCGCTGCCGTCCTCAAAGCAGCTACTCCAGGCATGTGATGCTGGATGAACACTGCAATTCCACTGCTGCTTGTCTCTGCCCTGCACCCACTGGGCCACCCAAAGCCCTGTACAGCTCCCAGGATGGGGCTGACTGCATCCTGTGGTTTGGTACCCAAAGATCAGTGGTTTCTGGTGCTAATTTTTCTTCCACACCTTTTATCCTCTGCCCTTTGCGGTGCCCTTTGTGGCTGTTGTAGCCACTTTTGGTGCACTGGAAGGACCAAAGCCATGGGAGGGGTTGGGAGCTCCTCTTCAGCTTGGCCTTGACCAAGTGCCATCCCTGCTGTTTGGACACAGACCAAAAAGAGGCCGCAGGGTGGGAGGAATGGCTGGGTAGGCTCTGAGTCAGGCAGAGATGCAGACTGGGCAAGGGGAAAGCACAGAAGGTGCTGGTGAGGGGTCAGCAAGGAATTGGGCTGGGTTAGTCTGGCCACAAGAGGTTGAACAGGGGTCTGTTTGCAGTGCACACCTCCCTAGAGGGGCAGTTACAAAGATGATGGAGTTAAACTTTCCTGATAGCAGCAGCAGATGATATGACATGGGGCAGCAGCCACACAGGGTGGCTTGAGAGAGTCAGGATAGGTGTTAGGGAAGGCTTCTTCCCTGCTGGATGGTGCAGCCCTGGGATGGACACCTGGACAGGTGGGGTTTGTCCATTCTTAGGGGTTTTCAAGGCAGGACCAAGCTGACCCAGTGCTAGTGACAGTCCTGCACGACGTTGGATGGGTGAGTTCTGAGGTTCCTTCCACCTTCACTATAAAAAATCTCCAGATGTTTGGATGTTGATCCACACCAAAAGCAGCCCCAAAGCCTTCACCTGCCTGTGGCCAGAAAGTTCTCTGAGAACTCACCTGAGGCCCTGTAAAGAGTCTTTGGTGACACCAGCACTCAGCTTGCACTGGTCTGAGCATGACAGGGCATTGTCTGCTCTCACTGCTTGCTTGGAGATCAGTGTTCCTCTGTGGTGGCCTCTTTCCAGCCAGGATAGCAAATCCCAGCCCAGAATAATTAACTGGAAAGACTAAGAGCACGAGGCAAGAGCAGCTGGAATGGGCAGAGGATGGAGGGAGGCAGCAGAGCAGTCTGGGGAGATGTGGGATCTCCTGGACAAGGACAGGAGGAGGAGAAATTGGTGCCAGTGGCAAGCAGAGGAAATCCTCCCTTCTCCGTACCTCAGAAATGTTGGAAGTGGCATGGGATCATCCTCTCTGCCCTGGGACATGTGCCAAGGCTCAGTTGTTGTCCCAGATAAGCAGTGAGAAACAGCAAAAACAATCCAGCCAAAGTGTGGGACTGCCTGTGATGGGCTCAGCAGGAACAGAGGCCTAAAGTGGCCCCTATGGCAACCACCATGATGTCCAAAATAAAGTTCATTGCATTTCTACAGGTGGGTGAAGGAGGTCTGGGATCACAGAATGAGTGGGCAGGGTGCAGGAGCCCAGCTGGAGAGAGATATCCCTCATTCAGCTGGAGAGAGACATCCCTCATTATCACCTTAACCAGCATGCTGAGCTGGTCACCTGCTTGTTCAAGAATGACAAAGAGCCCTTGGATAATGCAAAGCGGAGAAACTGTGTGAAAACAAAGACTGTCCACAGCTGGCTGTCATTTCGAGTCTCACCTTGATTTCTCAGCTGATTCCAACCTCTTTCTGTCTCAAGGATTTTGTTAACCTCCTTTCTAGGACCTGCTAGACCAACCTTGTTGGTTGTGAGCACCTCACAGCTTTTAGTCCTTTTCTGTGGTGAGGCTCTGCTGTTCTCATTGTTTGCAGGCAGGACAGCATGGTTGGAGCTGCTTGTGTGGGACATTATCACAGGGTTCACTGTCAACTTGTCCACCCTGATGAGGAATTGATGTGGAAGAGGTAAGGGGATGCTGGATGGGCCTCAGCATCACCTCTGATCTTCTAACCATCACATCTTAGTGGACATGGTGTGGCAAGGACAGGGGTCTGGTGCAGACTGCAGAGCCAGATGCTGTTGAGTGGAAGATACTTTAGGAGGAAAAGTATTGGTGTAAAAATACATCACTGTAAGACATGGGTAAGCAAAGCCCAAACTGAAGTGTTGCCTTTCCTGCACTGGTTTAGCTGGTGTGACCTTGGATGGCATCTTTAAAGCTGAGCACCTCCAGGTGGAAGTGGAATCCTCAGCCAAAATCTCTGCAGAGATGTCCCCATTATCTGGTGGACTGGCTCACCTGCACAAGCTGGCAGCAGTGATGGCTTCATTTATCCCACCTTCTGTCCCTCCTTTTAAATTCCTGGGGAAGAAAACATCCCCCCTGTGCAGCTGATTGGACCATCAAGGGCTCCATGTGTGTTGAAGCACAGGCTGCAGTGCTTTGGGAGGGGAGAGCCTGCCTGGGTGCGATGTATATGAAGATATCAAAGGGACTCTGAGCCACAAGATACTGGGATGTAGGGATGCTGTCACCACATACAGCTCTGAGAGGTGGATGTGGAAGTAGAACACTTATCTCCAGTGCAATGCCATGGATTTGTCTACAAAATAAACCAGAGGTTGAGGCCATCAGTATGCTAGTGGCATGGTGGACACACTGTTATTGCCCCAGCATGATGGATACAGAAACTCTTCTGCTTGTGACCAGGGTTTTCCTGCTCTGGAAGAGGCAGAATGTCTCCTCTGAATGTGTGTGCAGCATGGGGGTCTGATGAAAACCTTCTGCTGCTCCTGACTTCCACCCTTTCGTGCCTTCCTCCACTTGCCTCAGGCTCAAAGTCTGTAGAAAGTGAAACACCAAACCTAAACACAGAGAAAGCGCTGTGAGGTTACACTGGTTTTTGCTCAATTAGCACAGGAAGCAAATATTCCTGGTCTTTGTCAGGGCGGGCTCTCTTAGAGTCTTTGAGGAATGGTAGGCAACACTCATCCTGGGAGTGATTCCTGCACAGCCTTTTGGGACTGACCCCAGTCTTGGGGACAAAGTTATGGTGAAGGGCAGCAACCCTGAACACTGGAGAAACTCCTTGCTCTGATCTGGATCTCTCCGTGCTGAACTCCATGGGTGGCTTGGAGGAGCTCTTACTGTGGTGCTCAGAGCTGGTACGTGAAGTCTCTACTAAACCCCTCTGTAGGACAGCATTTCAAATAAATAAATTGGGGGTTTTTAGTCAAAAAGTGGGAGTTTTCTCCCCACTGCAGGACCTGGCAGGGCTCAGGCTCTCTGGTTTAGCAGCTCATTACAAAGCCTTGGAAAAAGAAGTGGTCACTTTGCCACTGTGTGAGAACTCCATACACAAACCCTCCGTGCCGTATGCAAACAGCTCCTGCTGCTAAAAGCCATAACCTAGAAAGGGAAACATAAAGCTGATGCTTCCAGGAGGATGTTTCATCCCCTCCAATACACCTCCTGTGATGGAATTACTTGGCCCCACATGCACTTGGCTGTGGGCACCACCTTGTCCTCGGTGTTTCCTGCGTTGCCTTTCTGGTGCCAGACCTGGAGTGCCGTGGGTTGTGCTGGTTAATGCTCGTGCATGGGGACAGCTGAGTTTAGGGTTGCATTTTCACAGGTGCCTCTCTGTAACCAGGTGCCAAATCAAGTCAGAGGCTGGGGCTTGAAGAGGGCAGTGGACTCAAGTGTGGTGGGAACTCAGCTGTGGTTACCCCCAGCCAGGCTCACACCTCTTCACACCATGCATGTGAGCAAAATGAGATATCCCTGAGCTCCTGCTGGAACAGAACGGTCACTCAGAGCCACGTGTGGACTCAGTTTGGCTTTGAAGAGACATTCAGTGCCACAGGGACAGCACAGGGGTCTCCAGCCAGGGAACACACTTGGCTTTTGTGGTGCAGAGGGGCTGTGGGACCCCCGGGGCAGGGCAGGGCTGATGTTTCCTCTCTTTCACCTGGCCTTGGTTCTGGGGAAGCAGCATGGACTGGGCACAAGAAATTCTGGTTAAGATAACAGGGCTCAGATCCCGGGACATCTCTCACTTGGCAGGTTGACCCAACCTTTTAAACTTATCCTTCACAGAGGGACCAAGCTGGGGGATGCTGTATGGAGGAATAGGCTATGTAATCCATTTTCTGCTTATGTTATCCAGCCGCAGGCTGTGCTTTAGGATGTGGCCAATTGGGCACCCATGTGGGCAGGGAGAAAGGACAGAAGATGGATAACGAGGGTGTGAGGCCCTGGCTTGGGTTGCCCAGAAAAGCTGTGGCTGTCCCATCCCTGGAAATGTCCAAGGCCAAGTTGGATGGGGCTTGTAGCAACCTGGTCTAGTGGAAGGTGTCCCTGCCCATGGCAGGGGAGTTGAATGAGATGAAATTTAAGGTCCCTTCTCAACCACACCATGCAGGGATTCCAAGATTCTATGCCTCAACCCTGCTCCTCCTCCCATGCCCAAGAACAGGGCTTTGCATCGATGTCCTGGCGGTGGTTGTGGGGTTGCCCTGGCTGGAGGAACCAGGCTGCTGTCCCCAGGAGACCGGGGATGCTGTCGGGGCAGATTTGGGGCTGCTCTCCTGCGCTCAGGGCCGCTGTTCCGGAGTTCCAGGATGCCCGTCCTGAGCTCTCAGGGCTGCTGTTTTTGGGGCTCCGGTCCCTCATCGGGGGTCACAGAGGTGCCGTCGGGGGGCTCTCGGACCCTCGCGGGGCTGAGCCCCGTCTCCCCGTCCTGGGGATGCGCGGAGGGAACGGCGCGGCCCCGCCGCGAGATCCGAGCCCGGCGGGCCCTTTAAGAAAGTCGAAACCCGAAAGTTCATCAAAGTTGACAAAGTTTTTCGTAGAAAGGAGGGGAAAAAAATAATTAAAATAACTCGAGCCCAACAACAAGAAAAACCTCCCCGCGGTCCCGGGGGGCCGGGCC
>VXBR01008905.1:133777-148654 GCA_013400215.1 Cisticola juncidis
GGGGATGGAGCAGAACGATGTCGGGGACTGCGGAGGCGGAGCGGACCGGGGCGTCGAGGAAGCCGGGGAGGAGAGCAGCGCCTCTTTTGGGGATTAGAGGACCCGGTGTCAGGGCTGGGCGCCCCGGTCGTCGGAGCACGGGAGCCCAGATGCGGGGCTGCTGCGGGCTGGGAAGCTTCGGCCGGGCTGTGGGGAACAGAGTATGGAGGTGTTGGAGAGCTGGTGCTGGAGTCCCTGGGGCGTCCTGAGGAGGGGCTGGGACCCGGCAGGGCGACTCTTCTGCTCAGCTGTAGACCTGTGGGTCAGAGGGCTGGCAGGTCGCTGCTCCATCCAGCGCAGCCCGTGCCCGTGGGCGTGGTGTTCTATTGCCAAGTCCCTGTAGCTGGAGGGATCCTGGGTCCAGCACCATTCTGCCCGTGTGGGCTGCAAGGGGGACACTTGGACAATAGTGGAGGAGCCCTTGCCCTGCTCTGTGTGTGCTGGCAGCCTGGCTGGGGCTGAAGGACTGTGAGCTTTCCTGCCAGCAGCCCCTTCCCCAAAATGTGACTGCAAGCCAGAGCTTGCATGTTGCTGGATTCGGGGCTGGGAAGGCTAGTAAGGGTTGGTTCTCTGTAGCCTCATGCCAGAGGTTCCAGCCCTCCATATTTGAGCTTTGGCTGTTGGAACCATTGGCTGCTGTCATCACTGCACTCCTAGAGCAGGTACTGGCGTAGTGGGTTACCAGCTCCCCTCCATCTTGGAGAGGGCTCTGGAAAACGCCTGGACTTGGAAGCATTTTGCTGCAGTCCTGAGGCCCGGGGAGGTGCTCAGTCCCCTCCCCTCGCTGTTCTCCGTGCGCTCGCGCCGCCGCAACATGGCGGCCTGGCTGCCTCCACCACCCAGCACGGCTGAGCGGGGCCCAGCACGGCTGAGCGGGGCTCCCGCGTCCCCTGGGCTCCAGCCCCGGCCGGGGGACCCGAGCGATGGGCTGGAATGGATTGGCAGGTGGTGGCTGCAGCCACCCTGTCCGCGGCATGGAGCAGGGCACGGGGGATGCGATGGTGCGATGGGATGTGGGTGATGCTGATGGGAGCACAGAGGTGGGTGGGCTGAGAGCCAGAGCACACCTGGGGCTCTGTTCAGCTCCTGGTGGAGGGAGGTTCGGTACCTGGGGGTTTCACAGGCTGTGTGCGTGTGCAGAAGACTCAATGCGGCTCCTTGATCCAATTGTTCACCGGCTGATGCCACTTGGGACATCCCATCCCAGTGGCGTTGCTGGTGCCTCACAGGTGGTGGTTGGGTGAGCTCCTGGTGCTGGGGCAGAGCAGGTGGTTGTTTGGCAAACTGGGTGCTGGAGTGTTTCAGGAGCCTGCAAATCCTCACTCTCTGGAGAGGCTGGTTCTCCCAGGAGTGGAGGTTGATGGCTGGAAAACTGGGTTAAAGATGGCATCCCTGGGAGTGGGCAAGGGTTGGGCAGAAGGGGCTCCTGCTCTCCACTGTGCAGCCCCCAGAGAGGGGCACGGTCTGTCCCCCTGTTGGATAGTCTGTGGCCTCGCTGGGTGTGTCTGTCACCCTGCACCCAGGGCTGCAGCGAAAGACCTGCCACTGTGGTTAGGCTGGGACTGGTGGGGGGGTTAGTGTCCCAGATCCTGGTGGGATTGCTGTTGGAAAGTCCTTTCTCTGCCAGAATCCAACAGGAATAATGCTGTGGATGGGGAGCACAGTTTGGGCTCCATGGTGGCTACCCTGAGCCTGCTCTGGGCTCTTGTTTTTCCAGTACCTCCAGGCTGACCAGGAGCTGTTTCTCACTGCACAAGCTAATGGAGGCAGAAGGAGTGACCTTGTGTTCAGGATCCCAGCGTGGTCTGGGGGCCCAAATTCCTGCCCAGAAGCTCCCCTTGATACCGAGTGATAAATACATTCAGTGCAAAGTGGAATCCTTCAGTCCCAACATATGCAGGAGGGTGTGCTGGAATATTTTCCCACACTGCATGGATAACACTGCCAGATCCTGGCGCTGCGGACACTCCTCCATCCCCCCACCTCCTTCCCTGCCTCCCCAGGCGCTCGCAGAAGGGCGCCGTGTGCCCCAGATACAGCGGGGCGAAGCTCCCAAATTCAGCCTTCCCCTTTATCTTATCTGTGAGCCCCTGGATCTCGCAGCCCAGCCGCTTCCTGGCTGGTGACATGCGGAGGACAGGAATGCCTCTCGCTCCTCTCGAGGTCGTTAACGGGAATGTTAAACAAACAGGGCCTAATGTCAGTCCCTGCTGTTCCTCACCAGACACCTCCCCAAACGGGATCCCTCCCCACTTGCTGCTATCTTGTGTTTAATTTTCCAGGCAGCGGCCAATCTGCGTGGCTGCATCTCTCCTGGCAGTCCCGAGGGTGGTGTGGGACAGGCAGCTGCCGAGGTGCTGCACTCCCACCCTTGTGGCTGGCACAGCTTTTCCCGGCAGCTGGAGGAGCTCTCCTGCTTCCCGTGGACTCTGGGTGTTGTGTCCATGGCTGCAGAGCAATAGAACCCTGTGTGTTCACCCTGCTCTCTGGAGTGCCTGATGCAGACATGTTGGTTCTACCCTAGGAATTAGTTCTTGCTCTTCTGGGGAGTCACTGGGAAGTTGGAAGTCTATGGGGGGTGGCAGAAATCTGGAACTGGCTGCTGGATTGTCCAAACCAGCAGCTGAAGTCTGTGGTTGTCCTGTGTGTCCTCTTGGCTGGTCTGAAGGGCCTGTTTGCAGCTCCTTGGGTGGTGGCTACTCTTGAGGTAGAGTCTGGGGATGGATCCTGGACTGCTGAAGGGTGAAAGTGTTAAATGTGAAGTTGGGCTGGGAGAGCCCAGGTGAGGACGTGGCTAAACCCTGTCAGAGAGGATCCTTCTTGGGAAGAAATACTTCCATGTGATAGAGTGAAGTCCTGGCACAGGTTGAACAGAGAAGCTCTGGCTGCCCCATCCCTGGAAATGTTCAAGGCCAGGTTGGATGGGGTTTGGAGCAACCTAGGACAGTGGAAGGTGTCCCTGCCCATGGCAGGGGGGTGGAATGAGATGGTCTTTAGGGTCCCTTTTAAACTGAATCATTGTGTAATTGTGATCTTCTCTGTTGGTCTGTAGAAGGCTGTGGGTTAGAAAACTGTGCTGGAGAGGCAGAAGGCTCTTGGCTTCCAGACAGCTTCCTCAGTAGCAAGTCCTACATCCCTTTTTCCTTAGCTGCTGCACTCCGGGGCTGCTGGAACTGCCTGGGAATGCTGCTGGTGAGTGGGCTGTGTTATGTGCTGGATGTCTGTAGCACTTCATGGACTGGTGCCAGGCATCTCTTGACTTCTGTAATCTCTGCTTGAGTGGACCTAGATACCTCGTGCATGTGTGGATTCCAGCTCTACTGCTGCAAACAAATAAGGTTAGTGTGAGTTTGGAGTCAAATGACTCCTCTGATGCTGCTCTTCACTATGAGGAACATGAAGCTGTAGTAGTTACAGTCACCACTTGATAAATGTCTTGCACTTGGTCTGGATGAAGCAGGATGGTGCCTCAGAGCTGTTTCCATGCATCCTAAAAGTCCCCAAGTGTCAGATGCAGCTTTCTGTCAGTGACGGATTGTTGGCTGAGCAGACACCCTGGAGTCACCATGCACACAGAGGTTCTGGGAACTGATGTGCTCCCAGACATCTTCTTGGGCTTGAGTTGAGCACTGAGTTGCTCTGACAGGAGGAGGGATGTGTCCCATTATCTCCTTGTGTCCTAGTGCCTGTGAATACCCTCTGAAGGAGCTTCCTTCTCCTTTCTCACTCTTTCAAATCTAAGTTTCTTAGACATGAGTCTAAACATCAACATCCCAACTCAACTAGTGATGTGATGACTTCTTTCTCCTGCCTCCTGGGCTATTAAATGAGACCCAGCTTCAGAAATGAGTCTTCCTCTTTGGCTAATCTGAGGGGCTGCTGAGCAGGACTTTCCCTCCTTAGCCTCAGAATTAATGGATTTTCGGTGGTGCCTGTGGAAGTTAGGAAGGGCCAAACTCAATGTTTCCATTGCTAGGTCTCTGCTTTGCTCTCACCAAAGTAGGAAGGATGCTCTTTGAGATGTCTGGAAGGTAGCTACGAGTAGTTCAGGCTTTGTTGTCCTTCTTTGTAGCTCTGCTTGAGGATCTGGCACTGTAGGAATTCAAGAGTGACTCTTGCTGGAATGGCTGTGGAAGGTTTTGGAGTGAAAGATCTTTGAGTCTGCTGGTCTTGGCCATGCCAAATCATGAAGACTTTGCTGCTTGGACCACAGAGCAATGAGCAGTGCTGCTGCCTGTACTGGAGCCCTGCTGGAAATAAAGGCTTCAGCCTGAAGCTTCACTGTGGCATGGCTGTAGAAGTGAGGTGGGGTTAGATCTCACTACACCACTCAGCATCTTCCTGCACCATGTGGGATAGTGGAAACCAAGCTCCTCCTGTGTGCCTGGCCCCATGAAGGGACCTGATGAGGGGCAGAGCAGTGGGGGACAGCTCCAGCCTGGAGGTGCTGAGCCTGGCCCACACTGAGGTGTGATCCTGAGGCAGCCCAGCACATCTGATGAGGAGGGAGAAGTGGCACGGGTGACCCTGCCCTGGACACAGCAGAAGTGGGTGCTACAGGCTTGGCAAGGATGCTCTGGCCACTGCCCCCTAGGGTCATGGTGTGCTGGGGTGGCTGGAAACCTGAGGGCCCAGAGGGTGGCCTTACCTTTGAGGAGGTTCTCCAGCCCTGCTGCAGAGCCCAGGAGAAGCTGTGGAAATGTTTGAGCTCCCAGTGTGGGATGGTGCCTTCCCTCCTCTGCTGCAGGTGGTGACAGGTCCTTGCATTGCTGTGGGGTCACTCTTGGTATGTGTCTGTGGGCCAGAAGCTGTTGTCCTGGGGATGTGTGTCCTTCCCATCTGCTTCCAAGGACAGGAGGCCTGTGTCTCCCTCGATGTGCAGCTGCCCTGGGTCACCTGTAGCCATGGCCTGAAGTGCAGCGTGAGCCATGGACTGGGAGAGAGCAGCCAGAGGGCATCTTGTGGGTTTGGGTTGGCGCTTCTGGTCCATATTTTGGTAGCACAGCCCTTCCCTGCTGTCTAGTGGTGCTGTCTTGCTAAGAGCTGGGCTGATGCAGTGCTGGCTTAGTCCTGTGAGTGGCTGTCACCCTCCCAGTGTCCCCAAAGGTCTCTCTGTGTTTGGGGGACACTCCAATTACTGCTGTCCACAGTGAAGAGCTGCTGTGAGCTTTCAGCTCTGTCACCTGGGTTTTATGGAGTGCTTGCTTGTTGGGCCATGGAGGTTCCTGACATGCTGCATGGGGCTGGGGCATGGCCCTGGTGTGCTGCCCCAAACTGGGTTGATTTGATGAGAGATTCCTCTGTCTCTGGGAGGCACAGGACTGAAAAGTGCCCAGGAATCCTTGTGTGGTGGGGTGAAGCAGATACAGATGCACTCACTGGAACATCTGAGGGAAGAATGTTCCTTGTGAGGGTCCTGCTTCCAGACCCATGTCTCCTGCCAGTCTCTACCCTGAGGAGGAGCTCGTTTCACCACTGTCTCCTGCAGGAGAAAAGGTGCCTGGGTGTGGGCAGGAAAAGCTGGTCCATAGCAGGTAAAGTCCATGGCTGCAGCTGATGGTGACACATGTCTGCAGGTCCCCAACACCAGAGAGTGACAGGTGAGGGTGTCTGGAGCCCAGGGCTTAGCGTGGTGGCTGGGTAGGGCCAGTGTGGGTGTGAGTGTCCCCTCAGCATGCTGGCTGTGGCAGTTGGGCCTGTCCCCTCTGGCTTAGTGGACCTCTTGGAAAGGTAAAAGGTGACAAAGGCAACCTGAGGGTGCTCAGCCAGCACCTGCCTGTGCTAGGGAGCTGCCCTGTTGGACAGTAATCTCTTGGGAATTGTGGGGCTGACCTTTCCAAATGTTTCATCAGCTTTGAGCCCCTGTTGGGGTCCAAACCCATCTGGGTGCTGTCTTTTCACAAATTTGGGAGATGCTGCAGAGACACAGGTGACAGGACTTGATAGCAGGAGGAAGCATCCATGGCAAAGCCCCACCAGCAGAGCTTCCTCTGCCAGGGCCAAGGTCTATTCTTGGGTGCTGTCCTGTTGTGCCCAGACTTATCAGCTCCCATGTGCTTCCTGCTCTCGCCGAGTGGGGCTGGTGCCTCCCCCTGCTTCCCCCTTGTTTTGGAGCGTTTTCCTCCCCCGACCACAGGGGTGTTTGAGCCCCGCTGACATGCCCTGCCCGATGTGGGGGAAGAGCGGTGCAGGGGAGGGGCTGTTCTGGCTGTGAGCAGTGGGGAACACCACAGCCTTGGGGACAAAATGCTTCTGCACTTGGACTGGCTTGTGGTCAGCCTTCTTCCCTCGGGCCAGCAGGATGATGGTCCTGGTGTGTGCCTTTTGTGCAAAAGGCTGTTTTAGGAGGGAAACCTCTGAAGCCTGCCTTGCTTTGAGTGCTGGGGGAGGTTCAAGGGCCTCTTTCCCGACTGGGGATGGGTGAACATCGTTCCAGTGGGTGGGAAGCTCTGTGCCTGCCTGGGGCTTCCTGGCTGGAGCGGCTCCTGGCCTGATCCTCTGCCGGGGCTCAGCGCGATCCTGCCTGAGGACACCGGAGCTCTGCTGGCTCTGGAATGGCAGCACACCCCGGCTCTTGCCACCTCTCTTCTGATTGCTGGAGGGGAAACTGAGGCATGGAGCAGTGAAGTAGCAGTGAAGTAGCCCCCCCTTCTCTGGGGATTCTTGCCCCGTGGTGTGGAGGCTGCCCTGCCTGCCGAGCTGTCCCTCCTGCAGACCACACACCTCTCTCTCCCAGTTATGTCCTGCCATGTGGTCTCTGGGACTTCGTGCTGAGGATCAGCGCAGCCCCAGGTTGCAGTGGCAGGACAGTGCAGCCCCCGGGCCCGTGTGAGACACCGAGGGGAGGCTCCTGTCCCATTTCCCAGCCCGCTGCCGGGCTGTGTGCGTTCCCTCCCCGCAGCCCTGTTGTGCAAGCTCGCCCCGTTCCGCTCCCCTCCTTATAAGTCCCGGCTCCGGGGGCAGCGCAGCCTCGCTGCATTCCAGCGCTCTCACGTCAAGTGGCCCCGGCTGCATGGCAGTGGCCAGGACCGGGGCTTTGTGTCCCCCTCTGGCCTCGCTGGTGCCCCCGGATGCCAGGGAGGCGCCCCACGGAGATGGTCTCCAGTGGGAAGAGCCTTGCTCCGTGTTCCTGAGCTCCTGGCACTATTGAGTGGCTGCCAGGAGCAGAGAGAGAGTGGGATGCTGTGGCAGAGCTTGTCCCTGTCCTCACCAGGATGGCACAGGGCTGGTGGCTTGGGAAGAAGGCTCAGTGGGCACACTGGTGTGACCCAGGGGAAATGGCTCTTGGCTAGGAAAAGATGGCATGTGACTGGGGTGGCTTCCTGGAGGGGGGAATGTCCAGTGGCACAATGTGGGGGAGGCATCAGTGCACATTGCTGCTGTCCCTGTCCTCAGGTGTCTCCGAACCACAGCTGATAAAGGCTGCTGTGCTGCAGGGGTGGATCCAGGGCAGTTTGTGGGGCTGGAGCAGCCCAAGCTGTGCTGTGGGTGATGTAGTTAAAGGGCTGATCTCTCCAAAGGGGAGGATCTGCTTTGCTGGCTCTGGGAGGGGGATTTGGAGCAATCTTCTAACAAAAAAAAAACAACAAAACAACCCAATCACTGCAGCCTCAGGGGCTGGGTACCTATGGCCTTGCACCGAACACTTCTGACATAACTGGACCCTTTTTGGGCTGCAGTGCAGCTCAGAACTCTCTTTAGAGATCTCTTACTCCAAAGCAGTTGTGGCCAGCGGCTGTGGGAGCTGTGCTGGTCTCCTGGCAGTGCTAGGGCTGTGGTAGCACAAGGCAGGTGCTGCTGCTTGGCTCTCCTGCAGCCTTGGTGCAAAGCTCCTGGCTGTGCTGGCCCGAGGTGTGTGTCTCTTTGGGAGATGCAGCTGTGTAAGGACTGACACTGAGAACTTGAGGGCTAAATGGTTTGTCCATGTCCCTCCCTCCCCCTGCGTGGGAAGCTATGCTGGGATCCTCCCTCTCGAAGAGATGGCCTAGATGGTCTTGTCCCTCCTGGCAAGAATCCTGTTTTCCATGGCTCTCCTCCATCTCCGTCAAGTGTTTGCACTGGGGACATCCCCGGGGGGGCTGGGATGGGGAAGGGAGAGCATTTTCTGCAGGGCTTGCAGCAGTGTGACTCTGCTGGGCTATCCTAGGTGAGAGCTGTTCCCTGCCCTCCTTCCCTCCATGCCCGTGTGTCCAGTTCCGATCAGTCCTGGGTGGGATGTGACTGCTCTTTTAGAGTGGCCAGCAGCAAAGAACATGATGAGCAGAAGAATGAGCAGAAGAACATGATATTCCTGGAGATATTCCTGGAGATCTGCTTCTTCTGGGTGTCTGGACATGTAGTTTGGCCCAGGTAGTTCCTGATCCATCCCTGGATGGATATTTTTGATGGTGGTTTGGTGGTTTTTGTCCTGTGCCTTTTCCAGAGGCACTGGGGGAGGCTGGATGTGGTGTTTGGTGGCAGGGACTTGAAGCAGGACATATTTTAGCAGAAGCTATCCTGCCATGGCATGTTGAGTGTAAGGGCTGGATGCCTGGATTTGTCAGCCCTGGGTGGCACCACTGGGCTCTCAAAGCCTGCAGGACTTGGGCTGACTGCAGAGTCCCAGTCTGGTTAATCCACTGGAAGATGCTTGTCTAGATCCTGTTGCCCTCATCTACAGTTTCCTCTCTTTGGGGGCAGGGGAAGAGCTGGACCAGGTTGCCCACGTGCACAAGGGGCTCAGACTGGTGAGCTGCCTCCTGCTTTTCTCCTGTGGGATAATCTAAATCTCCTTTGCTTTATGCCTGGTGTTGGAAGTGAGCTCCCTCAGGCTTAGCTCACTCTGTCCCTTGAAAATATTGCTCAGGTCTCTCACCAGCCTCACCCTCCCTTCACTGAATAACTTGGTCTCCCTCCTTCCTTACCCTTCTCTAGATCACTTATGGATGAGGAATTGCAGAGATCTTGTAAAACCAGCTGCTTGGTCTTGTCACTTCCAACAAGCTCTCCTGAGCAGGAGCTTCCTTAATGTGTCTTGAGACCCTCTTTGGAGAGGTTGGCTGGTGGCATTTGGAATTGCCCAGGCTTTGGAGCAGTGTAGCCCTTGCTGGGTGATGTGTCTTGACTTTCCAATGCCTTTTCAATGCCGTGGATGGCGACAAACAGGATTTGGAGGCCAAGGGAACCCTATGGCCAGTGAGAGAAGATTTCTTGCTCCTCTCCTTGGCAGCAGCTTATGGGGCTGGCGCTGGGAGCCTGTTCCCTCTGACAAAGAGCTTTTCTGGGCATCTGCCTTGCTCTGTTCAGGCTGATGTGAGGGCTCCAGCTCTGGCTCCCCCTTCCCTGAGCCACTTCCATCCTGTCACGCCTGTCGCAAGGATTTACCAAGTGACGCATCACGGGGCCATTTAGAGACCCAACAGGGATGCGGATTTCTGTCTGCTCGGAAGAAAAATCCATTCTGGGGGCTGAGCACACTTGGATCCTGAAATATTGAAAAGGGACAGTGCTTTCACATGGCTGAGGCACATGTGTGCCACCACACTCTGCAGTCCTCCCCTGCAAGAGATGGCTGTGGGTCTTCTGGGAATGCACTGCAGGCGCAATGTGGAGCTCGTGCTGCAGTGCAAGCGCTGAGGTCTTTGAGGCAGCCAGCAAGGCAAGAAACAGTGGCATTGTCCCCTCTGTCCAGGCATGGGGTGGCCTTTAAGTGGTGCCTTAAAGCATCAGATGTGGGATGGGAAGGTTGAGGAGCCTGTCAGACTGAGCCTGGGCTTGGGAAGTGTTCCTGGAGTGCTCCACATGGCATCCTGCTTCCCAAGGCAGGGCAAAGCAGGAGTGTGTGGTAGTGCTGCCCATATTGAAGGGTCAGGGGAGGGGAGGGGAAGGATGCTCTGGTTCTGCTCCTGAGATGAGCTGAGCTGGAGAAGGGCCTCCTCACTCTAGTCTAGTGGGGGACAGCGACAGCCCTTAGTCTCAGCGTGCACAGGAGAGCAGGAGCACCCCAAGCCTTTCACAATCCCTGTTCCTCCTGGGGGGGTTTACCCTGGGAAGGGCATTCCTCTACCTTGGCAGGACTGTCCCTGTTCCTTCTGGGGGGGTTTACCCTGGGAAGGGCATTCCTCTACCTTGGCAGGACTGTCCCTGTTCCTTCTGGGGGGGTTTACCCTGGGAAGGGCATTCCTCTACCTTGGCAGGACTGTCCCTGTTCCTTCTGGGGGGGTTTACCCTGGGAAGGGCATTCCTCTACCTTGGCAGGACTGTCCCTGTTCCTTCTGGGGGGGTTTACCCTGGGAAGGGCATTCCTCTACCTTGGCAGGACTGTCCTGGGCACAGGAGCTCAAGGAGCTGAGTTTTCATTTGTAAGTAAGAGAAACTTCTCTGGTGGAGGAGTCTCTATCTGGGTGCCCCAAAGAATTACAGAGGCAGGGGCTCCTGTGTTTCCAGGTCTGTCTCCAGTCCAGGAGCAGGGCAGGCATTTGCTGTTTAGTTTGGTGGTTAAAGTGGTTTTGGATACAGCCCATTCTGTCTGGGGAAGGGGAAATGGCTGAGCAAAACAAAGAAAAATGTGGGAGCAGAGCCCTTCTGCCCTGCAAATGGGGTCACTCTGTGTTGGAAGCAGGTCAGGAGATGAGTTCTGGCTTGGGGCTCCTGCTCCTTGTTAATAATGACAAGTGTCTCCATGGCCTCAGTAGTGCATAACTTCCCTTTCCAGCTTTGTGCTGATTTACAGGAAGTCTCTGCAGCTTCATCATGCTGCTTCCCATGGAAATGGTCTGCCAGGCAGTGTGCAGGGAGAAGGGCTTGCCTTCAGTCTGACTGTTGAGCAGAGTTCTCCCAGGCCGTGAGCCTTCAGCTCTTTCCTCTTCCTGGTTATTCAAGTGAACTATTATCTATAATTTTAATGGATTATCTATTGAAATCCTCCCCTAGCACTGTATTTTTTACTTTGACATGAGTGTGCTTGGACTTGGTCCATAAATTGAACAGCCTGGGAAGAGCAGATGCCTACAGGGGTTTGGCCCAGCACAGCTGCTCTTGGCTGGGCACAGCAGAATAACTGCAGAGAGTGGGTTTGGGAGCAGCTTCCGAAGGGTCTGAGGTTGGGAACTTCTGAGGGTGCTGGGGAAGGACTGGGGATGGACCCAAAAGTCTTCCTGCAATGAGGTTCTGGGGCTGTTTGAGAAGTCAAAAGCTATGAGTGGGGCAGTGAGGTGTTCCTCAAAATTGAGGGCTGTCTTTGAATTGGTGATGGAATTAAAGTGCCACGGTAGGTTGAGGAGATCTAATATGTAGATCTAATATGAGATCTAATATCTTCTGTAGAAAGATCTGGAGAGAACTGGGGTTTGTGCTGGTCTCTTCTGGACCTTTGGGATGTGTCAAACCTAGTTCTTGTGGCCGTGTGTGTTCTTTTCCAGTTTAGCCATCAAGGTCCAGTCAGGCTGTGGGGCTGGTGTCCATGCCTTGATCAACCCAGGCCGTGATGCTTGGGACTGGTTTTTGTAAAGACCTGAATCCTCTGAGGTGGGGAGCAAAGGGCTGGGTGTGTTTTATTCTGGAAAACACTCCTCTGATGCAGGGGAGGGACCTTTGAAGCAAGATGTCCTGTTCTTACTTCACTTTATCATCTGAGCTGTGCTGTGTGCTCCTGCTTTGGCACCAAACTTCTCCTCTCAGTGCAGCTGTTGGCCTCTCCCCTAGGTACGGACGCTGTTTGTCAGCGGCCTCCCTGTGGACATCAAACCCAGAGAGCTCTACCTTCTCTTCCGACCATTCAAGGTAAGAAGGTCTTCAAATCTGGTTTTTGGAGGGAAAGATGCTGTTTTGTGGATGGGCTGGCAGCAAAGGGGAAGTAGGGATTATGAGGGAACCTGAAGCCAGCATGAGATCCCATGACTTGTGCTCAACTGGGAACCTCCAGTTGGAGCCTGCTGTTGGAATTGTCTCTAAGCTTGATGAAACCTGCTTGGCAGCCCTGCTGCTGAACTGGACCAGTCCTTCCTTGAGGATGTGTCCCCATCCACCTGGGCTGTCTCTGGGGAGGTGGGGTTCCCTCATCTGCACTCCTGTAGCACAGGGAGGGTGCTCTGCTTTCTCTAGGCACTAGCCAGGGCAGCGTGCTCATCTTTGTAGCTGGATGAAGAGCTAGAAAATGGGATTTCTTCCCAAAGGGCCAGGCTGGAACAGCTAAAATACCTGCTCCTCCCCCAGTCTTTTCTACTGGTGGAAAAGAAGTGTTATTGTCCCTGTTTCTACTGTGGCCCCAGCACTGTGGAGGGCTTGGTGCTACAGGAACTCCTGGAGCTGTGGTCTTGTGTCCTGGTTGTGGCGTGGCCTCTTCAGGAGTCTGACACTGACTTGCTTTCTTCTCTCCTGCAGGGTTATGAGGGGTCACTGATCAAGCTGACTTCAAAGCAGGTACCTCCTTCCAGCCTCTGTATTTCTGGCTTTTGCTGGCAAATCGGACATGCCAGGAGGGGAGAGGGGAAAAATCCCAATTCACTGTATAAAAGCACTGTCTGGGCCAGCACCAGCTACACAGCAGAGTTCTACTGACCCAGCATGTTCTGAATGTCTCCATGTCTTCTCTTGCTGCCCTGGGTGAGACCTGAGGCTTCAGCCTCAAGCCTTGTGCTGCCATCAGCCTTCCCCACCCCAGGGGTACCCATGCTGGGGACTTGTCAGGGTGAGCAGTGTCCCCACATGTAAGAAAGCCAAAATGTTTGTGGTGGGAGCAGATGCAGGGCAGGAATGACCCAATGATCCAAGCTCTGCTTGAAGCCTCTGTGCAGTTTAGGATGGTCTCTCCTGCTGGTTGTTCAGGGCAGAGGGGCAAGGCAGCCTGAGGAGCTGGAGGAATCTTCCAGACTGAAGTTGGTGTTGTTTCTTTTAGCCAGTGGGTTTTGTGACCTTTGACAGCCGGGCTGGCGCTGAAGCAGCGAAGAACGCCTTGAATGTGAGTACCCAAAGGGCTGGGGGGGGTCTGCAAGGGCTGGGGGCCATGGGTCTTGCTGGACCCACAGTGAGGGCAGAGAAGGGGCAGGGCCCAGCAGGGCCCTGGACTGTGAAAGTGAAATGGTCCTACAGCATCCCAACAGGGAAGCAGGAGAGCTGTTCAATGTCAGCCTGGGCAAATGGATGCAAGCTGTCTCAATGTAGTTTTTGACCACAGCTCTGAGGGCCTCTGAGGATGGGGGACCTGCTGTGACTCAAGAAAATGTCTTGAGGATGGTCAACATGGAAAAGACACCCAAAAAGATCCCCATCCTGCAGGGGTCTTGGTGGGATCGGGTCAGCAAGACGTGGTTCTGCTGTGCTGTAGACCTTGCCTTGGGTTCTGTGACACCTGCTAGTGCCTCTGCTCAAGCTGGCAGAAGGTGTGGTGGCATCACAGATGGGGGTTATTCCAGCTCCAGGATAGACAGCTATCCCAGCTTCAGCAGACAGACCTTTCCTGACCTGGTGTTGGTATCAATCCCTGCTGTAGTGGTTGGTGAACCACATGTAAGGAACAGAACTCTGTTCCTCATGTTGGAAACAGGGGTCCTGAGCAAGCTAAACATGAAAATTAAAGCACGTGGGAGCCTGAGTGTTGCAGTGAGGTGACAAAATTCTGGGCATGTGATTGCAGTGTGGTGGCCTTGGGTCCTCAGTTGGGCTTTGCTCCATGAACAGCCACAGCCTGTGCTTGGACTGGAGCTTCACCTCTGAGAAACTGCTGTGCTCTCTCCTGTGCCAGGGCATCCGCTTCGACCCCGAGAACCCCCAGACCCTGCGGTTAGAGTTCGCTAAAGCAAACACAAAGATGGCCAAGAGCAAGCTGATGGCCACACCCAACCCCACCAACATCCACCCTGCCCTGGGCGCACACTTCATTGCACGGGACCCCTGTGAGTATGCTGGGAGGGGTGTGGGGGTCAGGGCTCCAGCCTGAGAAGTGCCCAACTCTGTGAATGCTGGCACAGAGGAAAGGAACCCAGACCTGCTGCTCTGCCTGAAATCTGCCTGGGGCAGGGAGGCCAGCAGGGTGTTGGAGCCACAGGAGAATGACAGGCCAACAGAGAACTGTTGAGATGTGAAAGTTGGATTTGGCAGCCCAAATGATACTATAGATCTTTTAAAGCATCCCTAATTGTAAAGCATGAAGGATGAGTCCTGTGCTGTCACCCTCTGTGTAGCCTGGTGGGCTGAGTAGCCCCACTGAGGCTTATGGGGTGACCTGTAATGTGGCTCTGAGCCTCCTGTCCTGCATCCTGTGGCACCACCCTCTGCTGCCTGTGTGGACCAGTCTGTCCAAAGCCCACGTGGGGCTGTAATGCAGCACATTCCTGTCTTCTCCTGGCCAGGCTGGGAGGCAGGAGCAGCTGTGCACACAGATTTTATACCTCATCAATATGGCAATGCAAAGCCTTAACCTGGGGTGGGGAACCCGAAGCCTGTCCCCAAAGCAGGCTGTTGGGGCCAGCCACTGGGACGCTGTCCCCTTGTCTCCTGCTGTCTAGATGACCTGACTGGCGCGGCTCTCATCCCGGCGTCCCCCGAGGCGTGGGCTCCCTACCCGCTGTACACCACGGAGTTGACCCCTGCCATCCCCCACGCCGCCTTCACCTACCCGGCGGCCGCCGCCGCCGCCGCTGCTCTTCACGCTCAGGTGAGCTCCTCCCGCCGGGCCCGGCCCTCCTCCCGCACCCCGCGGGCTCCGCTTGGCCGCTCCGGCCCTGCCCTCTGCACCTTGGCCCCGGGGCAGAGCCTGCTCCGGCTGCAGGGCAGGGGCGCCCAGCCCCGAGCAGCCCCGGCAGGAGGGGTCTGTGTGGCCAAGGGCAGGCAGGGCTGGGGAGTCATTCCTGCCCCTGCAGG
>VXBR01008905.1:148746-171952 GCA_013400215.1 Cisticola juncidis
TCATTCCTGCCCCTGCAGGTCCGGGCTGGGGTATCATTTCTGCCCCTGCCAGGTCCAGCCTGCTTTCCTGCAAGGGGCAGGCGTGTGGGAGGAAGTCAGGGCTCGATTTCTGGCTGGTCCTGTTGCTCCCCATGGCCTGAGAACTACACTGAGGGACTGCTGGGAGGAAACTTCCTGCCAGCAAGTGACACAGCTATGAAATGTCACCATCCCAAGTCACAGCAAAAGCTCTGCGCTAAATTGAGGGGCTCAGCTGGGACCCTGTGGGCCAAATGACTGAAACACTTCCAAAGCTGAAGGAGGGTGTCCTGCAGGAGATGAGTGACTAGAGCCTGGCCAGAGTGAGGAGCTGTGATGGAACAGGGTGTTGAGCACCCTTGGTACAGGCTAGGGAGGAGAATCATTCCATGCATGAGCTCTGGAACTGCAGGCAGTGGTGCAAGCAGCTGCCTGGTGCTTTAGTGTACAGAGACCACATAAACCTTGAAACCATGAACATGCAAAGGGAAAGTCAAAGCAGAGTAGCAGTGTCCCAATTCCAGGTTAAGGTGCTTGGTTAAGCCCTTGTCCAGGAGAAGCTGGAGCCCCTGTCCCTGCCCTGCTCAGTGTGACAGCCAGCTGTGCTCTGCCTGCTTCTGTCTCTGCTCCCATAGTGGTGCCAGGGGAGACTGAGGCAGTGGGATTGAGCATTGGGGCTTAACCTCTGCTCTCTGCCCTGCCAGGCAGGGTGTTGGCTCCTACTCTTCCCTGCTTAAATGGAGAGGAAGAGGAGCTGTATCCTCTCAGTGTGCTGTCCTGGCTGGCAGAGCTGTGTTGGCCCTTGGGCATCCTGTTGCTTCCTGCAAGCTTTGTGTTGGTAACTGCCCAGCTTCAAGCCAAGCTTGCTTCCCAAATGCCATGTGGAGTGGATGCAGGCTCCTGTCCTCTGTCCTGCCCCTCTCACACCTGCAAGCCTCTCCTGCTTCTGCCCTTCTACAGGTGGGCTGTTGTTGGGCTGAAGCTCCTGGGGGACAGGGAGAAGTCCATTGGGGTACAGGACAGGACCAGGAAGAACACTGGAATGTTCTTTCAAGGACCTCCAGAGCCAGGCTGGTTCTTCACTGTGAAGGATGTGCTTGCTGGTGTGTTCCAAAAGTTGGTGGTGGTGCCCACGACTACAGGGCTGTGCTGTGCTCCTCAGTGGCCTAGGAGAGAGGTGTCTTCCTGCCCCCTGTGTGTGTAGGGTGCTGGTCAAGGTTGAATTGTCCCTGGAAGGGAGGACCAGGAAAAATCAACCCCTCTGGCCTGCCTGAGCTGGTTGAGGGAGGTAAAACTTCTACTGCAGTTTCTACCAGGATGGTCACTGGTGACTGTATAAGGACCCTGAGTGTGAAGGCCAGGCACCAACACCTCATGGTGCAAAGTAGGGGGGAAAACTCTGCTCTTGTAGAGTGGAGGGTATTAACAAGGCCTCCAGCTACATCTTTTCCCTCTGGGGTCTCCATTCCTGCCCTCCAGCTGGTGAGCTGCTGGTTTCCAAAGAGGTTGTCTGGCTTCACCATAAGACCCTGAGGAGTTCCCTGTGTAGATAGAGCTCCCTGCCCAGGGGGTCCATGGGTGGCAAAGCCTTAGGGAGCCAGTGCAGCCCCTCC
This sequence comes from Cisticola juncidis, assembly GCA_013400215.1. Lineage (NCBI taxonomy): Eukaryota > Metazoa > Chordata > Aves > Passeriformes > Cisticolidae > Cisticola > Cisticola juncidis. Next base: position 150,378 of record VXBR01008905.1, read on the forward strand.
AGGCTGTGTCTGGACCCAGCTCTTTTCCACAGAGGCTGCTGGGCAGTCCCAGCTGCTCCTGCTGTGCTGAGCCAGTGCTGACCCTGCAGGGGCATGTCCTGGCACAGGATATGTTACCAATAAAATTTAGTGGGGTTAAACATTACTGGTGCTGACAGCCCTGGGCTGGAGCCCTGTCCCTTGCAGAGCTGAGGGTGGAGCACAACAGGGAGATGACTTTTGCTCACAGACTGGGCTAAAAGCTGTGCCCTTAGTCCATGTGTGGAGCCCTCTGCCCTCACTGGGAGGGGCTGGCTCATTCATGTGGTGGCCTATAGGTTATTCCCCAGAAAAGTCACAGCTCTTCCTCCTGCTGGACTGGTGTTGGCTGGAGGGCATCCATGGGGATGGCCAGAGCTGCAGCTGCTCCACAGTGATCAGCCTTGAGGCAGGCAAGAAGCTGGAGGATGCAGCTGAACCGTGGTCTTGTCACAAGAGACTCAAACCTGAAGGGTTTGTCTTGCAGCGCTGAGTTCAGCAAGGGGAGAGGAGGTGGCCTGGCCTGGCCACCTGAAGAGCTGCCCAGAGGGCTGGCAGGAGGGATGAGGGGCAGGAGGTGGTGAGAGGCTGGGCTGGCCTCGGGAACCCTTGGAAAGCCACTCCCAGCCCATGCTGCTGCTCCTGGCACGTCCATGCCTTGGTAACGCTCCGGGCAGGCACCAGGCTGCCGTAGCCGTGACTGTAGCCTGACCCTGCCCCACTGGGGACTCTGCTGACTTTAAGATTGTCCCATCTGCCTTCCCTCCCTCCCACCCTCTCTCAAATCCCTCCTTTGATGTCCCTAGTGAACTCCAGCCATGATGCCAGCGCAGGCTAGCCCCGAAGCTCAGAGCTGTCCCTGGAGATGGGACGCCCTAGTGATGCCTTATTGCAGCTAGTGGAGTGGCTGTACTACAGCTCCATTCCTAGGAGTGTTAAGCATGATGGCAGCCCCGTCTGGAAGGACTGGTAAGGTAACCATCTCTCCTCCAAGGTGCACTGTGGGATTTGCAAGCTTCTGCCCATCTCTGTAGCCCGTATCTCCTTGGCAACCCAGTGCATGGGCCTCACGCTACCCACCCACCAGAGCCTGGGGAATGAGATGCCAGGCCTTCTTTCTAACCCACATCTCCAACTTGGCAGCACATGACATGGCACACTCAGCATGGCACCATCTTACATCAGCTCCTCCCAGCTGAGCCCGGCTCAGCCAGGCCCTGCCGTGGGAGGGGAGCAGCCCGGTTGAGCTGGGGCAGAGACCACCCTGCCACTCGGCCTGAAAGAAACCTGGTTTCTCCCCAACCTTGACCTTTCGAGGGCAACCAGAAATCCACCTTGACCTCACTCCTGGCACACGGTGGGGGAGGTGAGTGACGTGGTAGTGATAGCACACGACTAAATTTTAGTGGGCACCGTAGACAACAGCACTTGCCGGTCACTTTGTTCCAGAATCGCAAACCGGGACAGACCCTGCCCTCATCGTGGGTCTAATCTCACCTCTTTCCTCTCTAGTTTGTGGAAACAAAGCCAGTTCCTACCTTGAGCTTGGCCTCTCTCTTGCAGCCTGAAATCCCAGGCAGGACATGGGTTGTGTGAGCTGTAATGGAGGGGATCAGCAGCTTGGGAGAGAGGGCTGTGGTGTAGGAGACTGGGAGCTTGGGAAGAGGGAAGGGACTGGGACTGGTTGGCAGGGGATGGTTGATGCTTGACTGAAGGAAATGAGCCCTTTCAGTTCTCCCTGCAGACTTTTTCCTCTCTCTGTGGAATTGATGATAAGAAAAGCCACCAAAGATGGGCGTCCAGGTCTGCCTTTGGCCTTAGAAAACTCTGAGGGGCAAAGATGTGCAGAGCCTCGTGGGAAGGTGGGAAGAGCTTGACACAGGCATAGGGACAATGACACAGCTTATCTTGTTCTGCATGGTCCAGGCAGACAGGTCCATCCACTGCTGGTAGGATGGAGTTGGGCTGCATTGTGTCACTGAGGTGGAACCACTGGTTTTGGGGTGCCTCTGAACCAGGCTGTGGGTGGGCAGCAGGGGATGCCAGGGCTATCCACACTTCCAGAGCTCTTTTCCAGCTGTGGCAGCACCCATGAGGGCAGGACTCTGCTCTTGGCAGGAATTTCTGTGAGAATCAGGGGCTGGATGCAGGATGGGCTCACAAAAATATGGCCCCATGGTGCTGCTCGGGACACAGCTGATGTTTTGGGTTCCTGGAGCCCTGGGGACCCTGGTAGGTGCTTCCAAGGCAGTCAGCCAGGCTGAGGGCATAGGGATGCCAGTCTTTTTGGGAATGGGCTGCCTGAGGTTCCCTTGAAGCATCCCCTGGAGACCTTGAGGAGATGGCAGAGGTGGTCTCTGGTTCTGGAACCTGTCCAAGTGAGTGGTGGGTGGAGGGAGCAGCCCTGGATCATGGCTATGTGGTTGTACAGGAGCCTGGAAGGACCTTGGGACTTCCTAGCACTGGGTTGAGGCTGATCCCATTAATGGAAGCAGAGGTCAGTACTCCAAACCCACTTTCTCTTGCAGCTAAGCTGACAGACCCACCCTAGGCTGGAGAGAAGATGAATTTTCTGTCCCTAATAACTTGTTTCCTGTTGGTGCTGTCGTGTAGGGGCTTCCCAGAATTATTTCTCTCTGCTCCAGGCTTCCCAGAGAGGTGAAGCCTCTTGTTCAGAACATTCATGGTTGTGGTAACTTTCTAAACTCCAGTGGCTTTGTGGTGGCCTGGCTGGGCAAACATCCCAAGGCAGCAGTTCCCTCCTAGCCAGGGAAAAGCAGGCAGGGGATGCTCCTGAGCAGCTGTGGGTGAAAGGGACAGATGTGCCATCACAAGGGACTTGTGGCCAACAGTGGCTCTCCCTGGCTGGCTCAACCCAAAAGAAAGCAACACCACTTGCTGTAAAAGGGGAGATGCTTGTTTGCTGCAGCCTGAGAGAGGGGGTGTCTCCCTGAGCCATAGGGGTACCAGGCATTGGATTGATGGATGGATGCAGGAATGGTAAAGTGTTCTAAGCAGGGGGATAGATCAGTGCCTGTCTTGCCCCACATGCCCCTCACCCTGGTGTGGGATGAGCTGATCCTCCAGCTCTTCCTCTCCAGAGCCATGTGAGGAGATACATGTGCTCCATCCCACTGCATCTAGTTTTCCTGGTGGGGGCTGAGCTGCTCTGGTCCCCACCTCCCCCTGCCCCACACCAGCCCCCTGAGGGGCCCAGGAGCAGCTGGGCATGTGTCCAGCACACCCCAGTGGGTGAGGTGGTGCCTGTGCTGCCTGTCCTGGGTCACATTCCCATGGCTGCATTTCCAGGTGGAGCAGCTCTTGCCAGCCACCAGCAGGGACTGCCCAGGGCTCACTCCCAGTGACCTGTGAGCTGCTCATGGCTTGCCAGGCTGAGGATCTGAGGATCTCAGCAGCAGCAGTGGAGATGCTGCTCTGCACTCTGGCAGCAAGATGCAGCTCTTGGATGTGTTAGTTGGATCCTGCCAGCTCCCAGGAGCACAAGGAGAGCTTTGTTCCTGCCTGCACTGGGAGCCTTTCTGGTCCCTGGGGACCATTCTGGCTGCAGAGATAGATCAGAGCTCCAAGAGCTGCTGGGGCTGGCTGCAGACCTAGAGGAGGAAATGCAGGTCCTCCAAGCCAAAGGTGGTCTGAGGAGGGACTTTTGTACTTGGCCCTCACTTCCCCTCTTTCCTTCTGAAGGACTTGCTCTCCATGAGGATGGTGGATAATTGGATACTTAAATTCTGAGGGCAATTGGGAGAGACAAAGGAGGTTTTGACAAAGAGAGTGAAGCTCTGATGGGCTGTTTCTCTGCCCCATTTATAATTCCATTGTGATTTTGAGGCAGCTGCAGGAAGGGAGAGGTTCCTGGCCTCTGGGAGGTGGCAGGCAGAGACACACATTTCTCCTCTCCAGCTGTTTTCTGGGACAGATGTTGAAGGCAGCAGCTCAAGGCTGCTGCAGTGGGCCAGCAGTGGCTGCCTCATCCCTGTGAGCAGGAGATGTTTCAGTGGTGTGAGCAGGCTCCTTTCCAGCTGTGAGCTAATGCCTCTCCAGAAACAACTGTGTCTGTCCCACTAAAAGCCTCTCATGCTCTGCTTCCCTCTCCCAGTACTCAACATCTCCATTAGTTCTCAGCTCCCTCCTTGATGGATGTAGGATTTTTGAGGGGTGTGAAGAGAAAACTGCCCTGGCAGGTGCCTAGAGAGTGTCCTCTTGGCTATCTGCTGCCTCTGATCCACTCCTTCCTGTGCTTTGTGCTGGCTCTGGGACCATCCCTCCCACTGAGTTCCTGCCTCATCCCATCGAGCCCTTAATCCTTCTGTAGGCTGAAAGACCTGGCAGGTCATCCCCTCACCCTGCCAGCATGTCAGAGCCTTGGATTGTACCCAGGATTGTCACGTCTGGAGCAGCTTCTGGGGGCTCCAGGCTGAATGCAGGGCTGGGCTGGTGGTCTCTGGGGCCAGGTGGGTCAGGCTGGGTGGGTTTGGTGTGTGAGCATTGCAGACCTGCAGGAGGAAGGCAGGGAGGGGTGGTCCAGTGCAGTGATGGTTTATTAGCACCAGAGCTATGAACAGTGAATGATTTAAGAGAAAACCAGGGCTTCTGTTGGAGGTGGAGGTGCTGAGGGCTGTGCAGGTGGCCAGGAGGTGGCTCTGAGGACAGGAGGGAGGCCCAGCAGGCTGGGCAGGACTGGCTCAGGTATGGCCTGGCTGTGCTGCTCAGCTGAGCCTGCCTGGGGTGGAGGCAGCTCTCAGGGTGAAGCTCTCACAGCCTTGTGAAGGAAGGGGGAGTTTCCTGTCACTGGAAGAAGGAAACTGCTCCCAGCTGTCCAGGGGAGGGTGTGGAGTGGGAGACACTGGCCAGGGAGGGATGGCTGCAGAGGAGATGTGGCTCTGCTGAGCAGGCACCTCCTGTGACAGGGGCTGGGGGAGCAAGGAGCCCCTGTCCTTGCTCTGGCAGCTGCTGGGGTGGCCCTGCAAGTTGTCAGTGATGCTGCTGCTCATTCCAAGCCTTGCTGGGTGGGGTCTGTGCAGTGTGGTGGCCCTGGCTGGGCAGCAAAGGTCCCTCTCCCAGGCTAAGGGAGAAATGAAAACACAGTCTGTGTGGGACTTCGGTGCTGGCACTAGATGGGACCCTCAGTGGGGAGGAGGCTCTTGGTGATGTCCATGCCCCTGATTCCCACAGCTGGGATGCTGTGAGGTGAGGCATGGGGCCAGCTGGGAGCTGATTTAGTGGCACCCACTTGCCTTGTGAAGGTGTCTGGCAAGAGTCCAGCAGATTAGGGAACCGTGGAATGGTTCAAGTTGGAAGGGACCTTAAACCAACCTCATTCCACCCCCATGCCATGTACAGGGACATCTTCCACTAGACCAGGCTGTTCCAAGTCTTGTCCAAACTGGACTTGTTCTGAGCTGAGGAGAGGCTCCTGTGAGGACAGAGCTGCTGACTGGCAGGGCTCATTCAGGAGCATCTCCTGGAGAGGGACTCAAGGCCCATAGCTCAGGTGGCTGCAGTTCCTGGCATTGCAGCCCTCGTGCCTGTGGGGGGAGAACTTGGCCCCTGCAGGCAGCAGTGCTGAGGCTGTGGTTATTGCTGGACGTTCCTGCACATCCTTGGGACAGGAGCATCTAGCCAGGCTTGTTTGGGTGAGGGGATGGCTGTGCCAGGATGAATGTGACAATGGGAATGGCTCACGTAGGGCTCCAGGATGAATGTGACAAGGGGAATGGCTCGCATGGGCATCCAGGGGATTTTCTGACACTTTTCTCCCTATCTTAAAGCCAAGTCCATCACTGTGCTGGTTCCCAGAGCCCTAAACGTGCTGTGCTTCTCTCCTGGCTAGCGAGGGAGGAGTGGGGGGTGGCTGCTCTGCTCCAGCAGCAGAACCAAGCTCCAGCTGCTGCTCCAGCTGCTGGATCCGTGCTCAGTGGAGTGGCAGGGGCTTGTCTGCTGCTCTCAGGCACTGCTGATGCAGCCCAGCCAGACACACTGGCCCTGCTGACCAGATGGGGTCATCTGGATGTCCCAGGCTGTGGGGCTGCACATTGCCAGCTCACTGTGTCTCCTAAGGGACTGGAGAGTGTCTGTTCAGTCACTGTCCCTTGTTTGTTTGTCCCAGTCCAGCCCCTTCCTTGGCAAGGAGCAGCTCTGAGAAATAGATGTGGCAGCACCTGCCAGGGAAGCCTCCAAGTCTTGCTGGTTTGAAGCACTGCCAAGCTCTCCCCATGGTGTGGTTTGCCTGGAGCCACTCCTGGTAGCAGGGCTGGGGCTTGGAAAACCCCATGGGCATCTGCTGTAGTGGATGAGCCACTTCTACCCCCATACATGACTTATAGAGGTTGTCTGGTTTTAATGTGTGGTCTGGAGATGCCTCCTTTGGCTGGCTGTGTGTGGAGCTATTGAAGTATTTGGAGCTCACCCTGGAGCCTCCTTTCCTGGGCTGGAGACATCTTTGCTCCATGGACTTTGCACAAGGAGCTGAGGGTTTGTGCTCTGGCTGGGGTAATCCTGGATCATGGACCTCTGCCGTGGCTTTCTCTTCCAGATGCGCTGGTATCCTCCCTCTGAAGCTACCCAGCAAGGATGGAAGTCTCGTCAGTTTTGTTAGTTCGTTAGTAAGTAATTAATTACTCCTGGAGCCAGGCCTTTGTCTTGCTCTTCCTTGGGCTCGTGTGGGGAGGAGGGATGGGAGTTGTGCTCAGCCCCACACACCCACCCAAGGATGTGGTTGGGTTTCCTGGATGGGTGATGGCAGCAGGGAGATCCCCCAAGCCCTGGGCTGGGGAGGGGTCTGTGGGAGACCCTCAGGACCTGCTCCAGCTGGCCTGGCTCACCCTGCTCCTCTCCCACAGTGTCTCTCCTGGCTTGTGCTCCTCCTCCCTGCCTCTCCGCAGAGGGATGTGCCAGGGACGATGGCTCCGACTCGTCTGGATTTGGTACGTGGCCAGCAGACAGCGCTCCTGGCCCCGCCAGCTGCCCCCGGGGCTGCCAGCTCCCCTCTCCCTGGACTGTGAAGCCATCGCAGCCCCTGCCACGGGCTGTGCTCCCTCTCTCCATCCCTCCCTCCAGCAGTCCCCAGGACCTCCTCCCTGCCTGAGCTTTGCCATGTGGCCGCACTGAAACCCAGCCGGGGGCAAGGTCCTGGGCTTCCCTGGCTCGCCCTGCCCCGGGGGCAGCTCGGCTGAAGGAATCGAAAGGCAAAATGGGATTTGCATGTTTTCTGGCATGAATTAAAACACTTAACTTGTGTCTGTGTGAGTGTAAGTTTGTTTGTTCTAGCGTTTGTGTAACCGTTAGCAACAGGTCTTGGCCCAACGGATTGATCCATCAAGGTTTTCCTCTTGCTTCGGTGGAGACTTGGCTTTGAGAAATACTAATTGTCCTTGTCTCACCCCTTCTCCCACCTCCACCCTCCCCTCCCCAGGATGACCAGAAAAATTTGAAAAATGCTTTTTTTTTCCTTTTTTTTTTTTTTAAAGTACGATGCACTGGGTTTTTGTTCTCATCCATTCTGCTCGTTTTAAAGTCAGGGTTATTATATTATTTTTTTCCTTCTTCAGACTTCTATATATAGAACAGCTGTAAAATATCTAACCTCTTTTTTTCCCCCACATTCTTCTGATTGGAGAGCATCCAGTCTTGCCAAATAATCAGCCATCCTTATGGGAATACCGAACAAAAAAAAAAAAGTACGAGTATTTTTGTACCATGTGTAATAAGGAAATATTTATGCATCATAAAGAATTTCTTGTGTGTTTGTGTGCAATTAATTATTATTATTATTGAAGAGAAATTGTAATCCTGTAAGATAAGTTAATGTTTAGTTAAAAGCTTGAAAAAGAAGGGTTGTCTTCTGTACCAATGATTCAGTCAGGCATATAGTAAACAAGAAATTGTGCAATTTTTGTTTTAGCATCTTATTGCTTGGTATTGAAGTGCTTTAAGTATTATCTGACCATGGCTGTCTCGCTTGTATTAAAAGATTTGAGAATAAGTTGCTCTATAATTGCTGATCCTATGAGAATGTGAAACTGGATAATATATGAAATGCAACCAAAAAAAAATATACCCAGAGGCTGCTGTGACTTTTTCTGTGGTCTTGGGTGTTTTCTTGTGGGAATGGTGTGGGATGGTTTAGGCCCAGCTTGACCCTTTCCTGGTCCCGTTTCCCAGGCTGGAAGGATGTGGGCTGGTTTGGGATGCAGCTGAGGACCAGGAGCTGGGATCTTCCCTGTCCTGCTGGGAGAGGGGCAGGTCCTTGCCTGGATGGGGCTGTGCTGGGAGCTTGGTGGTGCTGAGCTCTGCTGGAGGCCCCTTCACGGGCAGCCTGAGCTTTTTTTGGGTGTTTTTGTTCCTCCTGCCAGCGTCTGTGCAGGCTGAGGGCGTCTCCTCCGTGCCAGCAGTGCAGAAGGAGATCTCCATAGAAGGCAAACGTTCTCCAGGGCTGGAGCGTTCACCCTGCGCCTGCCCAGCTCCTGCTCCGCTGGAAAACCCTTCAGGGGCCTTATCTGTGCTGCTGGAGCAGCGGTGGGAATGGCAGTGCTGGGGCAGGGGCTGCTTATCCCGCTGGGAATCTCCACGCAGGGGTCAGGGGCTCTCCCTGCTGTGCCTTGGAGTCCCTATGGCCTGGCTCGCTGTCCCCAGTACTGGGACACTCCGGAGCCCTCCCACGCAGCTTCCCGCCCCGGGGATCAGTGTTTTCCTCTCTCCCCAGGGCTTCGAGGGCAGCGCTGAACGAAAGCAAGGAAAAAAAATTAGTAAAAGAAAAAAGGCAAGTCTAAAAATAGCCCCCTTGGCCCCCGTGCCTGGGAATGGGCTGGAGCGAGGGCTGCTGCTCCGGGAAGTGACTCGCTGTGGGGCTGCCCAGGGAAGGGCTGCCAGCCCCTTCCCGTGGGATTCCTCTCCTGCATCCCGCTTCCCGCCCCATCCCAGCCCCGGAGCCCCGGCTCTTCCCTGCCGGGTCCGTCCGCATCTCGCAGCTCTGCTCACCTGAGCGGAAACACTCCGGAGAGCAGCGGGGCATGGTGACGGCAGCGTGCGAGGCTTTAAATTATAGAGCAGCCCTTTTTCCTGTTCGTTTTTGGTTTTTTTCAAAGCCTTTAACACATGCATTAACATGGCCAGGCTATGAATAATTTAGGCCCGGCTCTCCTAAGCTTTTACACCCGCTCGCCTCGGAGCTAAAGTAGGTCACGTCTGCTCCGAGGGTCCCCGGGCGCCCCTTCCCCGGCCGGCGCGGGCGGGCGGACACACGTGTGCCCCGCCCGCCTGCTCCTGCTCTAAGGGACGCTCTGCGAGGTGATCTGGGGACGCTGAATGTCCCCAAAAGTCTCCCCATCACCAGACAGGGTGAAGCTCTCGGTGTGGGAAAGGTCTGGGTGCGGTATGAGCTGCTGGCATCACCAGGGAAGGGTGCAGGTGCTTTGGTCCTTGTGCTGTTGGGCATGTGGGCCAATAGCCAAAGGACAAACCCACCAGGGAATAGAGAAGAGGACAATGAGGCTGAAAAAAATATAGGAGGGAAAGGCTGCTTTTGTCACGCTTTTGTTTTACACTTTACTGGAAACTTGTCCTCTTTTCCTTGTTTTGAAGGTGGGACAAAAGATATATCTTGGAGCTTTTAGACTCTTTTCTCCTGGACATGCTGTGCTCTGCCACGATGTGTGTGTGGTCTGGGCACTGAGGCAAGGAACACTTTGGGAATAGCAAATCCAGCTGTTTTCACACAAAAGGGGCTCCCGGCATGGCTGTGCTGGATGAGCTGCTCCCCTCGCTGGTGGTTAAACACACTCACAGCCAGCCAGGGGGGACAGATCCAAAACTGTCCCTGCTGCAGCCAGAGGGATGGGAAGGGACTCGGGTAATCCCACATCCAGTGTGTGCTCGTCACAGCAGCTCCTGTCTCTGAGTCAGGGGCAGCCCACAGCACTGATGCTCCCCTCATGTCCCACACACCTTTGGGATGGTTAAGGGTCCCCAGATGCAGCTCAGTCATGTAGGTGTGGATCACTGCCTTTCACCCACTTCTCTGGGAAATGTAATGAAAAACAATCCAAAGGCTTTTGCAAAAGATCAAACCCCAGCAATTCCCATCTGCTGGTCTGTGCCAGCATCACTGCCACTGTCCCCTTTCCTGTCCTCTCTCAAAGCCTGTCATGGCTAGAGATCATTTTGAACATCAGTGATGACCTGCCTGAATGGCCACAGCTGAGAGGAAATGTCTTAGAGAGCCCCTGCTCCATCCAGCAGCAGGATTTAGCAGCTACTGCTCTCTGTTGATTTCCACAAATCACAGAATCACAGAATTTTTAAGGCTCAGAAGTCCTCTAAGACCATTGAGTGCATCCATTCCCCACCACTAAACCAACATTCCCAAGCACCACATCTTAGAACAGTTCCAGGGATGGTGACTCCACTCCTGCCCCGGCAGCCCCTTACAATGCCTGATCACCCCTTCAGGGAACAAATTTTCCCCAACACCCAACCGAAACCTCCCCTGGCACAACTTGGGGCCATTTCTTCTCATCTGTCCCTTGTTCCCTGGGATTAGAGCCCAACTTCCCCACCTGGCTGTCCCTTCCTGTCAGGGAGTTGTGGAGAGCCAGAAGATCCCCCTGAGCCTACTTTTCTCCAGGCTGAGCCCTCCCCCAGCTCCCTCAGCTGCTCCTGGTGCTGCAGCCCCTTCCCCAGCTCCATTCCCTTCCCTGGACACATTCCAGCCCCTCAATGTCATGAGGAGCTCAAAATTGAACACAGGATTTGAGCTGTGGCAAGAGGCTGCATCTCATGCAGTGTTCCTGGGATTCCCCAGACAAATTTGTGTTGTCCACCCCCGAGAGGGTGAGGAGCAGATCTCCCTCAGGGAGATCTGGTCAGGGAACATCACACATCTATGGGGCCCATAGCACATGACCAGATAAAACGAGTGGCCAAATGTATAATGATGGATGAACTCAGCACCTCTGGAAGAGGCAGATTGGGCTGTCAGGAGTGCAAGCAGGCTCAGCCAGGCCTGGAATATCACCAGGAAGGCAGGAAGAGGTAGGGAATGATGGACACCAAGCAGGGAGGAGACGTTCTGGCTGCCTCACGATTCCTTATTGCACAGTGCCCCCTCTCAGGAGTTTTGCTTGGATATCACCACACTCTCACAGCTCCAAAAATACCTCTGCTCTCCCCCTGCCAAACATCTACTTGTTGACTCCTCCCCAACCCAGCAACACGTCTGTAGAGCCTTGGAATTGGCATCCCAATCCCCCGTGGAAAGACACAGGTGATAGCAAGGGATGCCACAGAGGTCATGTAGTAAAATACACCCCAAAAATAACTATTGGGGAAAGGTGAGTGGGACAGGTCCCACCCCCAAAGTGATGGATGACATCCCAGAGAGGCCTTGGGACTCAAGATGCTGCTGCAGTGGGATCCTTGAGAGTTATTAATTACAGGAGGCAACTCCATCGTAATTCAAAAAATACAAGGTATCGGGTCAGTTCCACAAAGAACAAAAGCTGCTCTGAGCCAGTCAGGCTTTAAGGGCGGCGTTATTTGGGATCGTGTGATGAGAAATGTGCTCGTGGTCTGTGCTGCCGAGACATGCACAGTTTATCGGGAAAGCCAGGAGGTGGCATCCGAGACCTGAGCACAGGAAACCAAAATACTCCGGCAGCAGGAGCTGGAAAAGTCTGCAGCTCGGGACAGTGGGGGAAACACGCCTGCATTCTGTCATTCTCCTCCTCCTTGGGATGGGGAGAGCAGGGATACTTCAGGCAAAGAAGCTCTATATTAATTTAACAGAGGAAAATATTTTATTCTTTCTGGTCAGCTACAGCTGACCAGCAGTTATTATCAAAAATACACTGAATTTGAGCTGGAACTGGACGGGATGGGGGGTGTTCCTCCACAGTCCAACGGGGCTGAGGTGGGATCATCACCTCTGAGGCCGGTCCTGGCTTGTCCCAGCTGAGGCTGGGAATCCCCCGAGGCCGGAGCTCTCCTCTTCTGGGTGCCTTTCCCATGCATAGCTCCTGCTATTACTCATTTTACTCAAAAAGAAGCGCGGTGCCTCCCGGGGTGACACAACCACGCTCGGCTCTCCATCGGCACGGGGAGCAGGAGCCACCCCCGGGCGGGCAACCTGCGCCCCTCCTTTGGCTAGCGAGCCCCAGATGGCAGGAGCAGCGCTGGCAGCCGCCGGTGTGCGGGACAGACGGCAGAGGGCACTGGGACATCAGCACGGGACACGCTGGGATGCCCGAAGGGAGAAGAGGCCACGCTGCACTGGCAGATCTCAGCCCAGGCAGGAGATCAAGAGGAACCAGCTGCAGCAAGCCCTGGGACAGGGGAACACCAGCTCCCCACAGGAACCTGCAAGGATCTCCAAATACGCCCAGAATGTCCTGGTCTGGGGTGCTCAGATCTGGAGAAATCCCAGCTTTTCCCCTGGGATGAAGATAGGCTGGAGTCTCTGGAGTGTTTGTCCTGCTGTGTGAACCCAGAGCTCTCCCATTCCTCCATTTCCCATTCTCCCTAGGCATGGCAGAGCACACCTCATCTCCTGGGCTTCATCCACTGGGCCTCTTCAGGGGGCATTCACCCAGTGGGCTTCATCCATTGGGCATCATCCCTGGGCTTTGTCCATTTGGCTTCACCTGCTGGGCTTCATTGTGGCTGACACATTCCTCTCATGCTCCCCTGGGTGCCAGGAGTGAGTCCAACCTCCTGATTCTCTCCTGGGTTCCAAGTCTCCATGCTGCTTACCCAGGATGAGTTCCAGCAGGCAAAGGGAGAGTGGCAGCTTGTGCCAGCCTGTTAAAGCCAACTGAGCAATTGGTTAAAGCCATTGGCAGCAATTACTGATTGTCAGGGCAGGCTGGTCCCACCACGGATGTGTTTCCATCACTCCCCTCGGCCCTGTGTCCTTGGCACCACGCTGAGGGCTGGGCTGGTTGCTCAGGGCTCTGTGGGTGACAACATTGTCCCCTCTCATGGGACAGCTCCAAGTGCTCTTCTCTCTCTGGTGGCAAAGACAGCAAGACCTGCCCACCCCCAGCTGGAGTCACTCAGAAGGTGCTGGAGTTTCTCAGGTGTCTTGGTTTGAAAGGCAGGGATCTGCTAGGAACGGGGCAGGACCTCCCTAGAGATGGAGAATTTGAATCTCCTCCCTCTAAGTTAGTCTAATTTAGAAGATTAAAGGGGCTTTCAGACAGAGGTATGGGGATAGGAATAACAGTTCTTTACTAGTGTATATAACAAAACAACAAACAAACAACAACTACGGCATTAATAATAATACAGAACTAGGAACTTTGAGGCCTTTTGCACAGAAGCCCGGGGCAGTTTGATCTCGGTGCCCCTGCAGGACTCTNAGCGGACGTGGAGGGGAAAGGCTGGAGAAAACGAGCTCAGGATTCCTGGGTACACGAGCAGATGATGAGAGATTTCCCAGGACCAGACAGAGGCAGTGATGGCCGTGATCTCCTCCTGCAGCCAGGGGCAGCCTGACTGTCCTCAATGCCGAGAGCAAGAGTGACCCCCCTCACCCAGCTCTGTCGTTTCACCTTTCCCAAAGCTTCATCTCTCGCCTCTGAGGGACACCCCCAGACACTTAAAGAACAATAGCTGTAGCCTTGTGTTGCCATGTCTTTCAAGTAACCCTTTTTGTTCTGATTAAGTAGTCATTGAGGCTTCTTGGAAACTTATGGGAAAAAATTCTGTAAGTGAAAGAAAAGCAAGTCTAACCCCCAACACCAGGGAAACTCACATCCTTAAGGATCATGAGCAAGGTTTTGGGAGAAGAGCCTGATCCTTGCCAATGCCTGGGAAAGGCTGTCAGCTCTGCCCAGTGTCCCGGTGTCAGCCTGAGCTGGATCATTCTCCCCTCAGTGAGAAGTGCGATGTCTGCCCAGCTCCAAATATCTGCCACGTCCCTGCCAGGGTGGGTTCGTGTCTGCCAGTGCCACCAAGAGGTCTCTCTGGTGGCTGACCCTGTGTGACATTTCCTGCTGCTGCAGGTGGATGCAAATTGACTGATCCTGGCACCTTTCCCCAAACAAGTTCAACTGAGGAGACAGTCTGAGCCTTCAGTGTCCCAGCAGGGCCCTGATGGGGTGAGAAACCCCTGATAACATCTCCCACACCACAAACCCTCCTGTAGCTTCTCCTGACAGACCTGCAGCTGCACCTCTGCTTCCCCACCTGGATGGAATGAGGAAATATGGGAAGGGTCTGGAGCACCAGGAGCAGCTGAAGGACCTGGGGGGGCTCAGCCTGGAGAAAAGGAGGTTCAGGGAAACCTTCTGATACAACTCCCTGACAGTTCCCTGGATCAGGCTCTGCTCCCAGGGAACAGGGACAGGATGAGGGGAAATGGCCTCAAGTAACACCAGGGGAGGCTTAGATTGGATATTAGGGAAAATTTCTTCCTTGAAAGGATGGTCAAGCACACGAACAGGATGCCCAGGGCAGCAGTGGAGTCACCATCCCTGGAAAGGTTCAGGAATTGTGTGGATGTTGCTCTTGGGGATGTGGTTTAGTGGTGAACACAGCAGTGCTGGGAGAACAGACTGGATCATCTCAGAGATCCTTCCCAGCCTAAGCAATTCCATAATTCTGTGATCCTGTTCCAGCCTTGCCTTCATGCCCCAAGCACACTAACATGCTGATGAGGATCAAACAGGGTAAAATCTGATTAATTAAATGCCCCTATTTCAAGTTGCCCTTCTGGTGTAGCACTTCAATGTGGGCTGGGAATCAGCAAGGAAATTCTGCTTTTCCATGGAAGGTGACACATGGAGGTATTTGCCTCCTTAGGGGCAATTTTTGAGAATTGGAGAGAAATATTTCTCACGTGGGTCAGCCTGGCTGTGTATCCTCCTGAAATGCAGGAACTGGATTTGAACAGGGCATTTTGACATGGACCTACTTCCTTAACATTTACCAAGGAAAAGTTTACATGGAAATCCAATATACCACTGTGACTCGATTTCCTGTCTTAAAAAAAAAAATAAAAGGCAGAGGGAGAAAAGAAAAGAAAGAAAAGAGAAAAGGAAAGGAAAGGAAAGGAAAGGAAAGGAAAGGAAAGGAAAGGAAAGGAAAGGAAAGGAAAGGAAAGGAAAGGAAAGGAAAGGAAAGGAAAGGAAAGGAAAGGCTGAAAATTTTGTCCTTGTCACAGATCCAAAAATTCCAAGGTATCTCTTGGGACAATGTGCTGAATTCCTGTGATGGATTTGGCTTTATTAAACAGAAATGGAAAGCTTATATCCAATATATGTAAAAAAAATGTAGTGGTGGAACCTTAAAAGATATGTGAGCATTTAATAAAGGCTAAAAATGCTCTCAGCATTTCACAGTTAAAAAATATTATTTTTCATTTCTGATGGAGAGGGCCTGTGTCTGGGGAGCAACTTTGTTGGGAAATGGGAGGAATTCCAGTTGGACACAAGGGAAAAAATTTACATTGAGAGTGGCAGAGTGACTGGAGAGGGAATAGAGCAGAGGTGAGGGGGTCTCTTCATCCTTGGAGACCTCCAGAATTTCCTCCAACTCAAACTTTCCCTGTTTCTTGCAATTTAGAGGTAACTCTGGCTAAACTGGTCTCTCAGGCCACAGTCAGCGGTCATTTATCACTCAATAAATGAGGATAAACAGATATTTTTTGCTTAAAAAATAGTTTCTAGCTAGAATGAAAAATGTCTATTGTTTTAAGGATTAAATATACGACACTGAATGCAAACAATGTTTTCCAGAAAGTTTAAACCTTTCTAGAGTGTTCAAGTACTTCTTGGTGTTCTCTTTTCCTCATGCCTGCCCTTAACAACTTCTTAGTAATCTGTTTGTGTTCTTACAAAAGATTATTACAAATAGACACACAAATCCCAAACCACTTAAGTACACCTTGGGTTTCTAAAGAAAATATGTATTGGTGAAGGAAAAGGTGCTCTCCCAGCAGTGTTTGTGTATGGGATCAGGCAAAGCTGCCACACACGTAAGGTTCTTGAGATAGAAATTGAAAGCAAATTCTGGTGACACTCATAGAAGGTCCTTTGAGGTGAGCACTGAAAAAAAAACCAACAAAAAAAGCTTTTCTCATGTTTTTCTTAGTGTAAATAATCAGAATTTTGCCTTTCTGGGCAAAGTTTTAGGCATGACTTGCAGGTCCAGGGATGGAGAGGGACTGACCAAAGCCAACATCAGGATGAGAGAGGGAAGAGTTGGGCAGAGCAGTTCGGGGTAAAAACATCCCCAAGTCACCACAGTGAATGCTTTGTGCAGTGGGCTGTGGAAAATAGGATTTTTGTAACCATTTCCATTTAATGCCATGTCTCTTCCTCCAAGCACAGCCCTGCATGAATGGATGCAAAGCACAATTTTGGGATAGTCTCAGAAGAAAAGCCAAATGGTGGAGCACTGCCAGGAGCAGTGAGGAGCAGCATCTCCAGAGCCTGTGATGAAAGAGGAGAGGAGAGGAGACATCTCCTCCCTGAGATAAAGGAGCAGGGATGGGCATCTTCCCTTGGAGAAGCTGTTCCACAAAACCATCCCAAAATGAACAGAGGACTCCATGTCAACGCAGCAAACCCTGTGGGGCCTGAGTTGTGACAGTAACAGATCTCCAGGATTAACTCTTGTCAGGAATAAATGTCAATTTGAGCCAAGAAAGCATCTGACACTCTTTGTTCTGTACTTAGAGAGAGGTGCCTGAGGTGCCCTGACTTGCCCACAGAAATCCCAGTGCTGCTCAAAGCAGAGCCTTTGGGTAAACACGGGCAAACCCAGCCTGCTCCGAGGAATTCTGGGGATAGAGGGACACAGGGCTCATGTCCAGAGAGTGCTCCTAGGTACCTTCCTCACCTCCCACTGCCATGGATTTACAAAATCCTGATTTACAAATCCCTTCTCTCCGTCACTTGTATCTCACTCTTTCATTCCTTTTCTAGGATCTCCAGCTACAGTGACATTTCTGGTCACTATTAAAAGATGTGTAAACTCTTTGAGGGGGAAACAGGCCAGCTGGTTGAGATAATTTTGAAAATATTCCTCTAGGGAAGAGCAAATACAGGACTGATGCTTATGATGCTTGTGACTGATGCTACCAGCACTGATGCTTATGTGACTGAGGCCTTTAGGAGCCAAGCTTGAGCTGAATGCCTTCTTCTGCTGATTTGAACCAACAAGCAGATCATTGAATTGTGGAACATTCTGAGTTAGAAGGGATCCAGTCCAACTCCTTGCCCTGCACAGGACAACCCAAGAATCCCCCATGCATCTGAGAGCGTTGTCCAAATGCTTCTGGTGATAGCAGAAGCTATCAGCCCCTGAGCCTGAGGACCTGGGACAGTGCTTGGTTCCCATGGAGGCTGGAGATGGAATTTCCAGAGGAATTCTGGCAGTCTCTTGGTGAAAAGTGTCTGTAACACCAGTAAAATTGTACTTCAGAGAGAAGGGGATCAGAGCAGGCAACCCCACCAAGGGAACGATGCTGGCACGCGGACACGGAAGGGTGGGATTTGTCTGCTCTTGGGGTGGCAGTGTCAGAGCAAGGAAGAAAGCAGTAAGGAAGGCTTCAAAATAGATTACCAAGAATAATAATTGCTGATTGTAAAGCAAATTTAAAACCACACATACCTAGGAGAAGAGAGAAGGGCTTTTTGTGGGAACACAGATAGCAGTTAGTCACAAAGCAAAGCAGAGATACTGTGGGTTATGGCCCTGACCCTGAATTCCACTGAAATTCTGGGTCCTTCTTGCAGTCTGCACCCTGCCCTGGCATAGCCGGGCAGTCTCCAGCATGACTCAAACAGCTATAGCATTTATCAGGAAAACATACACAAGAAATTAGGGGCACACATTGCCCCAGTGTCAGCTACCAACCTATCCCAGATCCATCACTGCCATTCAGACAAAGCTCATTTCCAGAAGAGTTTGATTGTGACCTCTGGATTTCTCAGGGCAAACATGCAGTGCAGAGGGACTTTCAGCCCCTGTGCCCCTGTCCCACCTCAGGCTTGGGGACAGGGGGCTGTCCTGCAGGGAGCAGCCACCTCTTCCAGAAAGGGGGAACACACACACACCCTCATGCTCTAAAAAATCTGGCACTCAATCCCTAAATGTTTATCTCACAAGGACACAAATGATTTCCTGAGTGGTGTTTCCTTGGGATAGTTAAATATTAATTGATGAAATGATATGAGGTGTCATGCCTTATCAGCAGGCAGAGCTGAGAGCACGGGTGGACAAGGAAGTCAGGGCTGAGGATGGCTTGTGTGGGATCACAAATCTGAGTATGCAAATAATTCCATGTTTACCATGTTTAGTAAACACTCATCTGATGTAGTCATGGAATTTATAGAAGAGGTGGAGGGAACAATGGCACGTGCATGAGGGGGGGATGAAAGTCTTGACCTGAGCAGAATAATAATGCAAAAACCTACAACCAGCAGCTGCAAAGGCTCCCAGGGCCTTCTCCCATTGGATTATTTGATTATTNGCCCTGAACAGAACAATAATGCAAAAACCTACAACCAGCAGCTGCAAAGGCTTCCAGGGCCTTCTTCTCCCATTGGATTATTTGACTATTATTTCAGAATCTAATTGTCCCACTTGGAGCTATTCCATAGGATTAATGAACTTCATCCTAATCTAGGTTGGGTGGTAAATCACTACCTCACACAGCCCTGCCACTCAAGGTCCCTTTGGTTCAGAGGGGAGATAAGACTGTCACAGGATGGTGGCTTTACAGCTGAGGTACAGTCATCACTGTTAGTACTGCAATAATTCACTTCTTTTTCCAACTCTGTCAAAGGCGATGGTAGGTCTTGGACAGGCACCTTAGAATTTTCTCTGTCAGTTTGGGAGAAAACCCTTGATCTAGCTGGTCAGAAATAGAATTGTGGTTTGGGATGTGGAAGAAGCTCCAGAGCCATCCTGCTGAGGGTGACAACACCTCCTATGCAAACACAAGAATCCTTTGTAAGGTATCTAAGGGAAGGAGAACAGGAGCATCTGCCTCCAATGTAAGTCCTGGTTCATCTGTCCATGGAGATGGAGAGTTCATGCAGATGGAGAGATTCAGCCCAGGCTACAGAGAATTCAGCCCTTTGATTGCATTTTGGACCAGACAGAGGCTTCCCCTGATACCTGAACTTACAGCAGCTCTTTGGCCACTCCACAGAGGGTCCCAGGACAGCATCCCCTGAGAGTGCCCCAGCTATGGCACTGCTGAAGGGTCACTGCAGGGTTCCAAGCACTGTCCCCCCTCTCCACAGGGACCAGGGGCTGTGTGACCTGCAATGCTGCTCTTTATTTTGGGGAGTTAACCCCCAAGACATGGGGATGCATCTCCCTGAGGTCATGCCCCCTCTCTCCTCTCTTAGTTCTGAGGTGTTTCATAATTTGCCCACAAGGAAATTATACACTGAGTCTGCTGTAAGTGAACTGAGTTATTTTCACGTCAACAAAGCACCCACCTCCTTACCCAGTGAGGCCACAAGGTCCTGATCACAGACCAAACAGGCAAACATTTGGTTGGATTGAGAAGTGAAGTGGCTCTGGTATTAAGAATTGTTGTGCAAGGTCCCACCATGGCTGTGATTTAATCCCCCAGCACTGCTCTTGTGTACCAGAGGAAGGTGAGGAGCCACCTCACCAGTGAAAGCCAGACATCCACACACGCAGGAGAAAGAGAAATTAATTAGAACTAAGTCCTAAGTGTGCTTTGTCTTTGAGTGGCAATCAACAGGGCTTGTCAGGAAATGCTGAAGGCAAACAAAGAGAAATGGACCATGGCAAGGTGTTCAGAACATCTTTCAAAGGGGTTTCTCAGAGGATTTGTAGTGGCTGGTGAAGTCCCCGTGGTCCTGAAGGAAGAGCAAGCCCAGCAGACACAGGCAGCAAATTCTGGCAGAAAACACGGAAGTGTGAAGTGAATCTGATTCAGAAAGGAATGGGAAAGAGAAGGGAAGAAAACTGAAGGCAACGTGCTGACAGTCATGGCAGGGAGGAGCAGAAGATCTGAAGGAAACAGTTTCCCTGCCCCCCAGAAAAGTCACTTCTTACCCAAAGGCTGGCAAGGAAATGACATGGGAACTCAAAAGATTTGTATCATAGCAAGAGCCCTGAGTTCCCAGTGAAGTTCTCAGTCCATGCCTCCAGCATTTTTTTCAGATTTAGGGAGCCCAGGCACTGTGCTGGTAGAGCTGCAGGATTCCACAGGAATCTCACATAGATAATTTGAGTGACAAGTCAAGTCTGGAGGAAAATACATCCTAAAAAGGAAAGGCACAAGGGGGTGCCTTGAGAAAACAAACATATCCAGGATGAAACAGCTGCTCCCCACCTTTCCATAAAATGCAAATATTCCTTATTCCATGGAAGTGGCAGGAATTACATTCCTGTGTTAATGCTAAGGTGGTACAGCTTCCTTCCCCTGTCCTCAGAGTAATCTCAGGGATGATGCTGACTCTGACTCCAGTACATGTTCCTGGGAATGACACCAAAAGGAAAAAAAAATGTGCATCAGTCTTCATGTGCCTGGGAGGTGAAACATTTTTAGGGAAACAAAATTCATAAATATCTTTATTCATGCAAGGAGGAGGACAAAATAATATTAGAAACGCAGGCCATTTTTAGCTGGTTCTGGCAATTTTACATGATAAATCCTGTATATTTTCTATTTTTCCAAGGAAGTCAAGCTTGGAAAGCTTTCAGCTACAGAATGTTCTTCGAATGCTCTTCCCTCTGGTGACCAATGACAGGACCCAAGGGAAGAGCTGGAGCTGTGTCAGGGGAGGGTTAGGTTTGATATGAGGAAAAGGTTCTTCCTCAGAGGGTCGTGGGGCACTGAAGAGGCTCCCCAGGGAATGGTGACAGCCCCAAGGCTGCCACAGCTGCAGGAGAGTTTGGACAATGCTCTCAGGCACTGTGAGGGACTGCTGGGGTGTCCTGTGCAGGGACAGGACTTGGACTCTATGCTCCTTCTGAGTACCTTAAACCCAGGATATTCCATGATTCAATGACACTGGAAGGGATAATCTATTTGAGATCTTTGTCAACTTAAGTTGAGCAGATCATCCTTTTTCCCCCAAACCCAGAATCACTTAAGTCTCCATTCTTCCCCCCTCAATAACTATTTCTGCAGCTGAGATAACCACATTCCAATAGTGTCATGTCCAGGCGAGCCCACAGACCACATTTAATTGAATTTTAGTCAGAGTGCAGGGTGCAGCGTTGGCACCAGCACGGCCTGGAGCTGGAGCTGAGGCTGGGACTGGGCCTGGAAGGCGCATCTGGGGCTGGAGCTGGGGCTGGGACTGGAGATGGGGCTGGAGCTGGGGTTGGGACTGGAGATGGGACTGGAGCTGAGGCTGGGACTGGGCCTGGAAGCTGCATCTGGGGCTGCAGCTGGGGTCAGGACTGGAGTTGGGACTGGAGATGGTGCTGGAAGCCGCATCTGGGGCTGGAACTGGGGCTGGAGATGGGGTCGGGACTGGAGATGGGGTTGGAGCCGTATCTGGGGCTGGAGCAGGGGCTGGGGTTGGGACTGGAGATGGGGCTGG
>VXBR01008905.1:172537-228779 GCA_013400215.1 Cisticola juncidis
GTTCCTGCCGGTTCCTGCCGGTTCCTGCCGGTTCCTGCCGGTTCCTGCCGGTTCCCGTGAGCATGGACCGGCCCCAGCTGCCCGCGGGGTCCCAAATTCGGGGGTGTCCCATGGCCGAGCCCTCCCATCCCCGCTGTGGGGAAGCCTGCGGCCGCTTCAGGCTCTTCACAGCGTTACAGGGAATAACCCGGACAGAGAAAAAAAAAAAACAACTAAAAAGCACCAACCCTCGTATGCCTGGGAGGTGCAGTATTTTTGCGAGAGAAATTAATTCATAAATACACTCATTCAAACAAGCAGAAGCACGGTCTATTTTTAGCTGGTTCTGGCAACTTTGCGTGTGCTATCGTGTATGTTTTCTCGTTTTCCAGTCTTGGAACGGTTTCAGCTGCAGAATGCTCATAGGGGACACAGGAGGGGATAATTGTGAGATATTTGCCAACTCTGGGTGAAGAAACTTTTATCCCTGAAACCCAGAATCGCCAAAAAGCTTCCCCCCAGTGTCACCCTCCCTGCAATTAGCAATTGTCACAGCTGAGAAAAGAAGGGAGCAGGAGGGGAGCGTGTTTGTTGTTTCTTTGGGCTGTCAGAGCCCGGGTGGACAGCAGGACTGAGGGTTTAGGGGGAGCAGGTGCTGAAGGACCCTCCCAGACAGGGGGGACCTTTTATTTTGTATTTTTTTTAGTACTTTAGGCTCATTCTGCGTTTCTGGCTGCTCATGCTCGGCCTTTCTGGGTGCTGAATCACCGTGGCGCTGCTGGGGAGCCGTGTTTGCCAGCCTGGCTGGTGCCAGAGAGGGGAAGGAAGATTTCCGCGGGCAGACATTGGCAGGCAGCTCTCTGTACACAGAGCCCTGGCAGGAGGGCTCTGCCAGCACACAGACTTTGGATGCAAACCTCGTTTGGGGAATGATTACCAGGGAAGGGGTTGATTTTTTACCCTTCCCGCCCAGCTGCAGGGGCAGTGCCAAAGCCTAGGTGATGCTGTGTAGGTGGTTCCTGGTGGTTTCCAGGCGGGTCCCAGGCACCTTTGACACAACTCTGCTTTCCCTACAATCACGTGCAGCCTGACTATTGAAAGAAATCAAAATGGTTTGAGGACTGAGGGGGTCCCTCTAGTTCAAGAACACATTTCCAAACCCCTGTGATGTAAAAAAGGTGCCTGAGGCTTGTGAAGGTGGACACTGGTTCTGTCACATGTGTGTTGCTGGTCTCTAAATTTACACCCAGATGTGAGAGTTTTCCTTGGATATTTGTGCTGCTGGAGACCTTAGAGCTGGGCACCAGTGCCCTCTGCTTCACTGGCAGCACCTGGTGTGATCCTTGTGAGCTTCCCTGAAGTTCCTTTGCATGATGTGGATGGTGCTCACTGTATTGATCCACTGGTCATAGGAGTGGTCTCAGCAGTGAACTCTGAAATTGTTATCTGTTATTGATACCCAAAGCTGGGTGGCACCATCTTCCTGTAATTCCCACACCTTTCTTGATTTTTGGACATGTTTTCCGTGGGCAGAGTTGCTGTGGTCCTTGTGCTGTGTGAAAATGTGTTTGCTTTGTTTTTGTTGACTCTTCTCTTGTCCTTAGGCTCCCATTTGCTGCCCATTGAGGATTTATTTGTTTTATACTTGGCCTTTCTTTCCGTGTCTCCTTTCACAGAAAATGTTTCCTGCATTTACTGAACTGGTCACCATTTTCTGAATTGCTCAGTGAACAACAGACAACAAGCAGAATTTGTGTCTTTGGTGTTCTCCACTTTGGTCACTCCTATTTTCTCCAAATCAGGCTGGAGAATTCACTTCACACCAAGATGTGTAGGTTTTCTGGGTACAGTTGTTATTGCCAGAAAGAAAAAAAAAAGGTGGTTTTGATTTTTTTTTAAAACACACATTTTCAGCTAGAAGTTTGCTTTATCTCTCAGTGTGCACTTTCTGTTCAGTCTGAGGTGCTCTGTACCTCTGATGTCACCAGATCCTTTGCTTATTGCATTTTCTATAGAAGAAGCTACATCTAGATTGACCTCTTTTAGAAATAATCTCTGGGCTGTGTAACAAAACAAACCCCCACAGAAAAATTGCAGATACAGGTTGGAACATGGAAAATTTCAGTCGGTTGAGTCATATGAGAACATGGTTCCAGAGTTTGTCTTTCCATGATGTTTAGAATGCTGAAATACAAAATAGGAGTTGAGGAATGTGCTGGGATTTAAATAGTTAAAATGCAGGACAATGCTCCTCAAAGTTTGAGCAGCAGATGAATTTTTAAGGGTTTACTTTGGCACTACTCTGGGGGCTTTTCTTAGAGACGTGATCCTCAGGGTGGGTATTGTATTGTCCTGATGTTGTAAAATCCAGCAAAATTATTCTTTTGGCTTTTGAGGCAGCTGAGGGAGCTCCCTGAAGGCAAAAGCCCTGCAAACCTTTTGGGTGGAAGGATAATATGGAAAGCCACTTTTCTAACTCTGGTTTCATCATCCATCCCATAAAAAGGTGCTATGGCAATTACAAGAGAATGTGACTGTATACATTATATATACAATAAAAATAATTATGTGTATATTGTGTATAAATTATTATGTATAATTATTATATATAATTTCTGTATTACTGGCACAGGTGAGGCCTGGCACAGGTTGCTCAGAGAAGCTGGGGCTGCCCCATGCCAGGAAGTGTTCAAGGATGTGGCTTGGAGCACCCTGGGATGGTGGAAGGTGTCCCTGCCCATGCCAGGGTGTACAATGAGATGAGTTTTAAGGTCCTTTCCAACCTAAACCATTCTGTGATTCTGTTATTCTATGATTATGTAGTGAAAAAGATTTGTATTATTTAAAATAATAATGTGAGCACTGTAATATCAAGGCTTTCTAGAACAGGTGGTTCAGAATATTCCTGGTTACAGGAGGTGATTTTTTTTTGTCTGCCAGTGGGATGGATGAAGGATTCAGCTGAAACTTGAGACTGCTCCAGTGCAGGGAAATTTAATATGTGTCTCTTGACTCGGCAGGAAAAAGTAATTTACTGCAAAATAATTTGAAGACTGGATTTACAAGCAGGCAGTGTTCTTACTCCTACATCTACCTGTGTTATTCCACAGAGTGTGGAAAATGAGGGGAGCTTAGGAGCAGGCTCCACATGGCACAGCTGTGTCTTATGGGGCAGACAGAACCAAAAACCTTGTCTGCTTATGGATTTACCTGAGCTGACCAGAGCTAAGTTTCCACAGATATTCCCAGAGTTATGAATAAGCAGCTAAATGCTTTTTTTTTCCTTTTGTCCATAGGAAAACCGTCCAATCCCAGAACCAGGTCCTAATGGTAGGTCTACACATGATTGATTCTGGCTGCTTTCTTTACTTCTTTCTTTGTTATCTCATTCTCTTTTATTGCTCCTTGATAATATTAAATATTTCTGAGTAAGTGCAAAGTTATCCAAAAAGCAATTGCGTGGCTGAAACAGATAATGCTGCTTTTCCAGCTGAAAAGAGGAGCTGGAGCAGTCACAGATAAACCCGTTTATCTGGCTATTTTTTTTTGCTTTCTGTTCCATCAGTTTGTGTATGTCACAGTAAATGGCTCTTGGGACATGTCAGATGATCTTATGCAGGACTAAACATTAATAGGATGTGCATGTGGGCTGATAGAAATTTGATTCACTAAATCTCCAGGGCTGAAATCATAGCTTTGGGAGAAGGAAAAATTAAATGGACTCGCTATTTTATTCCTACTCCAGCAATAATAATGTCCCTCTTAAATTGAATTACTTTTTTTCTGTATTTTTATTGACATTAGCTGTTGTCTCACCCTACTTTAACCTTCTTGCTTTGTGAATCACTGCACAGTTTTGCATTTCAGCAGGTGTGTGTCGCTCTTGTAACTTGTGCACACGCAGTCCTGGGGTGCTGATTGAATGCAAATAAATTTGGATGTGTCAATACTGGCTTGGCCTTTGCTCTGGGGTGCTCTGGCAGTGCCTGAGGAGGTCAGTTTGTCTCCAAGGAATTTTCCCTCTTTTGTGGCAGAGGTCCTCCTGCGCATGCATTCCGTGGGGATCTGCGGCTCAGACGTTCACTACTGGCAGCACGGGCGGATTGGGGATTTTGTTGTCAAGGATCCCATGGTGCTGGGGCACGAAGCTTCCGGGACTGTTGTAAAAGTGGGCACTGGGGTGACTCACCTGAAACCAGGTATCTGCAACCAAACCCACTTGTTTGTTTTCCTCCTAATCAGTGCAACGTGTGGTAACTGATAACGGGCTGTGGGTTTTTTTTTGTCATGTAAATTTATCTGAAGTTCTGCATTCTCAGTGTGACCTCCTTCCAAAAGTGTCACTGCACTGGAATTAGTCACCCATCTTGGCCATTAGTGTATGATATTCCCTAGGTAGCTTTATCCTGGGATATGGTGAGCTGGCCTGGCTGTATTTTAATGCAGAGCAGAGTGTGTGCTGGTACAAGGTACCTTTTAAGGAAGCTTGATAAAGCCTCAGAAACCACATCTAGAGCTTTTGCCAGCAACCTGCTGTGAGTGTCTCTTCTCTGAGTATGTTCTTGAAGGACTAAAGAGCCTCCTGCAGTGCAGGGGTCACTGCAGCAACTGCTCCAGGCCCTGTGGTGGGGCTTCCACAGCTCTCTGTGCTCATGAGTATCCTAGAAAAGGGACTGAGCAGGGAATTTTGCAAAGTTTGTTGATGGGAGCAACTTATGCAAGGTGAAGGGGGTGTGGGGGAGACCCAGCAAGAGTTACAGAGAGACCCAAGAGGTGCCAGTGAGGTGCAGGTGAGATTCAACACAGGCAAACACAAAGTGACACCCACAACAGAACCAAAAAAAAATCTTCATATCTCAAATGCTGTGCTGACCATCACTGCTGAAGGGTGAAACCTTTGGCTCCAACACTGCACAGCAGCACTGGCTCCACAGCACTGAAAATGCAAATCACTGTTAGGAAGGGGACAGAGACTCAGAGGATGTCAGTGCATATCTGGAACTCTGCATGCAGTTCTGCTGTCCTCCTTTCCAGAAACAAGTGACAAAGGTTCAGAGGAGGACGAGGAGATAACGAGATGTGGAGCAGCATCTCTGACAAATGTCCAAGTAAGGAACTCCAGCTGAGAGCTAGAGAGACAACTCAAGGATGTGAGGACTCATGGAGGGCTGGGAGAACAGGCTGCCCATTCTCTGGTTGCTTCAGCACCAGAGCAAGGCACAGTGATGTTACATTCCCCTGTGGGAATGGTTTCTCTCCCTTCAGGGACCCTTACAGTTTGTACTATGTAGTTTGACCCTTCTTTCCTTTTTTGACTTTATTGGCTGTGTCTCAATTTGCCCCTCTCTGACAAGAGTTGAGAAAAGACCCTGTTCCTCTGTGTACACCCTCTTTCCCTCTGGAGACTACCTGGAATAAACATCTTACTGCAGCTAAGGGTGAGAGCCTCTTTTGGCTCTTTTCCCTGTCTATGATATATTCTTCTAGAGCTTGAGAAGGACTGAGCTAGCTTGGACTCTCAGAGGGGTTAAAAGGAGGATTTATTATCACAGTGAGGTGCAGCATTCATCTGGGATGTAGCAGACCATGTAGTTTACAGGGTGGAAGGAGGAGAAATTGTTGTGTGTTACTAAACACAAACAAACCACTTGTGAGGCCTCACAGCTGTGTATGATGTGAGGCTGGGAGAGAATTCAGTGTGTGCTTGTCCTGCCTCTGTCCTGTCAGACACCTGCCAGCTCAGAGGGGATGCAGTATCCTAGGTGGCTCTTTACTTCCATCCTGCTTATCCCCATGTCTGCCTGAAAGCCTGGAGAGCTTTGCTCAGAGGTTTGGCTCTGATTCCTCTGCCAGATAAATGTGAGGCTTTGTGTCCCTTGTGTACTTGCAAGTTTTCCTGTGCTCACAGTGTTTTCTCTGATCCATCCTGCTTTGTGACTGCAGTTAAATAGTATAAATAATATATTAAATAGTTAAATAGTAGCTCTTTGTCCTGCAGCATGTGTCCTTCCAACACCCAGGGCTGCTCTGTTGTAGCTGTCTCTTGCCAGATAAATCCTGCCAGACTCCTGGGTGTTCTGCACCTTAAGCTTCCTTCCCTGTGAGGGTGGTGAGGCCCTGGCAGAGGTTGTCCAGGGAAGCTGTGGCTGTTCCATTCCTGGAAGTGTTTAAGGCTGAGTTGGACAGGGCTTGGAGAAACCTGAGACAGTGGAAGGTCCCTGCTCATGGCAGGGAGAGGAGCAAGCTGAGCTTTAAGGTCCTTTCCAACACAAACATGATTCTGTGATTCCCAAGAAACAGCCCTTTCCAGCTGGCAGCATGGTAGCTAGCTGAGCTCACTGCTCCATCTCCAGTATTTCCTCTTCTACAGATTCAGCAAAATATCTGGTCACAGTGTGGTTGCCTGGGGGCTGCCCCTTCATCTGCTGAGGGAGCTGCAAGGGAGCTGGAGGAAGGTGTGTGTGGGGCTGAGCTTCCATCTCTGCCTCTAAAACACCATCTCTTTCCAAGTACCTGGGAATATCCTGGGGATGAGGCTGCTGTGAGGGAGCCTTGGGAACCAGCCTGGTGTGTGCAGCAAGACCTCCCTCACACCCCTGTTGCCATGAGGATTTTCCTGGTTTACTGAGCGTTCATACTAAAGGAGAAGCTTGTGAATGTAAACACAGGACCATGTTTTATAAACATTGGCGATGTGATGGATTCCTTCTCCAAGAGAAGGGGAGGTGAATGACAGCCTCCTTGACCTGTGGGGAGACCACTCTCCAATCCATGCTCACCCTGCTATAGGTATATATATGGGAAAATAAACTAAGGCAGGGTCTTCCTGCCTGCATGCTCTGTGAACCCAAACCAGTGTCCCAGTCTCATGTCCCTGGAAAGCCTCACAGTGATAACCCCTCCTGCCTGTATGGCACCGGCGCTCCTGTGGATTTTGGTGCTGCTCCTACCTGTGTGCCAGCCTGTCCCTGACCCATCTGCTCCCATCCTGCCAGGTGACCGTGTGGCCATCGAGCCAGGTGTCCCGAGGGAGGAGGATGAGTTCTGCAGGACCGGGCGCTACAACCTGTCCCCGAGCATCTTCTTCTGCGCGACGCCGCCCGACGACGGCAACCTGTGCCGCTACTACAAGCACAGCGCCAGCTACTGCTACAAGTCAGTCCCCTGCACAGGGAAACACACACTCCCTGGGGGGAGATTAGCTGCAGCAGTCACCTCTTGGCCCTTTGGAACACTCCTCATGTGATCCCAGCAGGTTTTATTTCTTTCTGATCCGTAAATAACATGTCTGAGCTTGGATGGCAGCCACTTTGCAAAGGGTTCGGCAGGCAGGCAGCTTATGACTGCTGGATGTAAACATTTCTTGCATGCCTCCTGGGATGTCACTACTGCCTTACCCTTTAATTATTTTCCTTTTCCCATTTGCTCCCTACACTGGGTTTCTTTCCTGTCTCTTCAGCCTTCCTAGGCTGGTGCCTGAAGGTCTTTGTCTGGTTCTTTGAGCTGAGTTTTGGTGCCGCTTTTCAGGAAACACCAGGGTGGCTGCAGACATCTCACTCTGTCCTTTGAAACAAAGTCATCCCACTTCCAGCAGAGCAGGAACAGGAAGCTGAGCTGTTATTTCATGTGTCTCTGAGTGTCTCCACTAAGCTACCAGCATTACAACATATCTGTTTTCATGTCCAGTTCAGCAAACTTGAATATGTTATTAATTGTGGCAGCACTAGCACATTTGCTTAGAAGCAGATCTGTGCTTAAACACTCTGGCAAATCAGAATCCCAAAAGGGTTCAGTTTGGAAGGGACCTTAAAGCTCTTCATTCCACCCTCTACCACGGGCAGGGGTACCTTCAATTGAACCAGGTTGCTCCAAGCCCCACTCAGCCTGACCTTGAACACTTCCAGGGATGGGACAGCCACAGTTTCTCTGGGCAACCTGTGCCAGGGCCTCAAACACTCCAAAGACCTGAAAAAAAAAAAACCAAAACAACCTTCTACGATGTTATACCCACTTAAGTGCCTTTAACAAGGAGTTAAAAATAGCCCAAGTAGTGTCCCCCTGAGGCTGCTCTACCTGGGGAGCTCATTTTTTTTCAGTGTGTATGGAGCTGGTATTCCATGAGCAGGACCATCCTTGGGATTGATCCTTGGTGTCCGCATGGAAAGCGTTCAGCATCACGTCAGTCGGAAGGAGGCTCTTGATTGCTCTCCTCCTGAGAGTCCTCAGGCAGGAAGCTTTCAAAGCAGGAACCCAGCAGCTGCTGTCAGGATGAGGTGCTGCTCTGGATGGGATTAGCATTTCACTATCCAGACCCACTGTCATCGATTTCCTGTGTATCAAAATAACATTTTCTGACAACAGCACAAGATTTTGCTGGAGAGGAAGTGGTTGGTTTAGAGCTGGCTTCTTCTAGCTTTTGCTTTTTTTCTCCAATTTGAGCAAATATTATTTTGACTCCTTCTCCTTCTTCTCCTTCTCCTTCTCCTTCTCCTTCTCCTTCTCCTTCTCCTTCTCCTTCTCCTTCTCCTTCTCCTTTCTTCCTTCTTCTCCTTCCTTCTTCTTCTCCTCCTCCTCCTTCTCCTTTTCTCCTCTCCTCTCTAGCAAATGTGATGCCAAACTCTGTGGTAACAGAACTCTTGGAGTCAGACCTTAAAAGCCTCTTGGAAATAAGGGATATGCAGATAACTTACAGCTGTAAGGATCTTACAGCCATCATTTCCATTTCTTTGGCTTCACATTGGCCTGAGATCTGACCTCAAGCTTTCCAGTGCTGTCACAAAGACCCTCCTGGCAGGCACAGCTCCCAGGGCTGTGTGAAAACCCACACTGGTGGCCTGCTGGTGGGCAGTGTTGTGGGGCTGAGATTTATTTCTTTCAGCAGTTCAGAAGGTTTTCTCTTCCTCTGCTTTTTTCCATCACTTATGTTGGCTGCTTTACAGGGCTGTTTTTGTCCAAAAGGTGTTTGACACCCACTGCTGCATTTTGGCCCTACTGGGAGGGTGGATGCTGGGACCAGTCCATGTTAAAACACTTGGTGCATCAGGGAAAGGTGATCCTGGGTGTTAAGGGAGACCTGGATCTGGCTGCCTTTCCTGGTGGGCATCACCTTTGGCAACAGGATGTTTCTAGAAGCTGATTCAGCCCTGTTGAGGTCTGGGAGCTCACTGGGTGAGCCATAGGGCAGCTTTGGTGTGGTATGTATGCAACTGGGGGGTTAATTCCAAAGGGAATGAGTGGCAGAGGAGTCCTTGTTGACTCACCAAGCACTGGAGAGTTGATGTGGGGAGGTTTGTGAGTCCCTGGGTGTGGTGCTTGGGCAAACCTCACTGCTAAATGGTTCAAGTGCATTTGATGCTGCTTCAGAGGGAAAGAAGTGATGGAACCTCTTAAAGTGTATTCCAGCACATTTCTCTGACCACAGGTGGCAGTGTGTTTTGCCACTGTTTTACACCCATTTTTGGTCTTTGAATCTATGTTTTTCCTCCTCACCTTCATAAACTACAGTGGTTGCTGTTCCTTGTGTCCTTGCAGGCTCCCAGATAACGTCACCTTTGAGGAAGGAGCCCTTATCGAGCCCCTCTCAGTGGGAATCCATGCCTGCAAAAGAGCAGGAGTCACTCTGGGAAGCAAAGTCTTCGTGTCTGGCTCTGGTACAGTGATCCCTGTCAGTCCTTGGGTTCCCTGCCTGCTGGGAGGGGATGGGCAGGCTCAGGCTCTGCTCCTGGTTCTGCTGTGAGGGTGGGTCAGAGCAGAGCCACAGGCTCTGGAGGGGACCTTGGGGCTGCCAAACCTTTGGCCAGGAGCTCTCTGAACTCTGGGCATGTTCTGAGGTGGGGCTGAGGCTGCCTGCCAGTGGTTCATGTTCTCTTTTCCCCCTTTTGTACCCAGGACCAATTGGGCTCGTTAATGTGATTATTGCTAAGATGATGGGTGCAGCAGCCGTGGTGGTTACAGGTAAGTCCTTCTAGCCCTGTCAGAGTGTGCCTGTTTCTCACCATACAGAACCACAACATCATTAAGGTTGGAAAAAACCTTAGATTATTGAGTCCAGCCATTAACCCAGCACTCACAAGCCCAACCATGTCCATAAGTGCCTTATCCATATGTTTTTTAAACAGTTCCAGGGACGGTGATTCCACCACTTCCCCAGACAGCCTGTTCCAGTACCTGACCACCCTTTCAGGGAAGTTTGATCTTAGCAGGTTATTTTTGTCTCTGGTAGTGCTGGGTGATGGCCCAGAGAGTGTTTGCACACCATTTTCTGTTCACTGTCTTCTCCCCTTGTCTTTCTCTGCCCTTCCATCTGCTCCTGCTGGGGGGGTTCATTTTCCACTGGTTATCCACAGTGACTGAAATGGCCTTTTCAGGGTCTCCTCATTTCAGAAATGGGTGTTCCTTGCACAACCATATCCTGGACATTTCTAGTTGAGCTGCTGCTTGCAGGAATGTCTGGGAAAACCTCTGAGGAAAGAGATGCCATTTTTCTAGGTACCTTCTCCAGGTTTGCATCTCTTAATGATGAAGCTTTTTCTAGAGTCCACTCACCAACTGTTATTTATGGAGATTTCCCTTTGATGCAAGAACTGAAATGAGTCTTCATCACCTTTGCAGCTGCCCTACAGATTGTTGAGACAACAATTCCATCCCCTCCTTTTTTTTGCCATGCTAACCTAGCCTAGCTCCTCTTAGCTCTCCTCTAAGGTTCAGGCCCTGTCTCTTGCCCAGAAGGATGGAGAACTGGAGTAACCTCAGGATGTTCTCTGGTTGAAATTTCCACCTGGGGGTTGAACAGGGTCTGGAAATGGGAGCTTCCAGCTCCCACTATGACTCTTCAATCTTTCTGAGTGGTGATGGCCAGGAGGAGCCACTGGACACTGAGCACAAATTGCTGCTTTTTTATGTCAAAGCCCTAAAGGAGCTGGACCTTTCAGAAGGCTGTTACTCACCTCCCATACTGAGCCAGGTGTATTTTTGACCTTTCCATTACTGTGTTTCCATCTTTGGGTCAAGAGGTAAAATTCAGGTCCCTCCCTCTTGCCTTCACAGAAACATCCTTCAGCAGTAGGTCAGGTTAAAACACAAGGCACGTTGTTGCCTTTTCCTCCCTTAATCCTTTTGCTGTCAACTTTAGGGCATTTTTAGCTGTGCTGGCCTCACCCTGAAGGTATGTGTGCTTGATGGATGTGATTGGTCCACACCTCAGATTTTGTGTTGTCATTTGAGGATGTTTGCTGTAGCAGGAAAAACAGCTCTGCCTCCTGAATCACGTACGAGGAACCCTGTGCCCAGCTGGGCTGTGCAGGGGCTGGGGGTGGCCCTTTCCCTGGTGGGGAAGGCTTGGGGAGCTGGGGCTGGGTCAGCCTGTCCCTCATTCCTGCTCCAGCCTGGGTGTGTCTTCCCCCTAGCACCAGGAGCTGCTGGGGACCTCCAGCAGGCTGAGCTGGCTGCCATGTGCCACAGGAGGTTCCTGGTGCTTGGTTTGTAGGCTCAGCAAGCTTGGATGCATGGAATTGCCCTTTCTTATTTTTATTTGCTAGCCTAGGTACTGATTCTGACTCATGGATGTCTCTTGCACATGAGAGGGGCTTGGCTGAGGTGCTCAGAGACACCCATGAAGGTGCTGTCCCAAGTCAAATATTTGCATGTGACCAGCTGAGGAATGGGTTTGGTTTGTTACTGCTGGAGATTTTGGCTGCCAGTCTCAAGGAACTGGTTTTTGTTTCGGCTTTAGGAGGCACCACCTGTGAAATGCCTGCCTGCCCACAGAGGCCCTCTTGTACTTTATTACCAGATTATTTTAATTGATTGCCCTGTGATTTTATCATGTGTCTGTGAGGAGCTTTGTTTGTGCAGCACTTACGGCTTTAAAAGTTTGTTTTGACAAGCTTCTCACAGGTATAGAAATATTTCAAAAAGCTTTTTCTTGAGAACTCACCTCCTACAGCTTCTGTGTTTGGCTCCTCTGGAGTGTTTGATATCTTCAATGCACTCCAGCTGGGTGAGAAGATCAATTTGTTCCATAGGTCCTCATCTACTCTTCCAAAAGGTCTTTTTCTTCCTCCATTCCCCTCCTGAGTGGGTGTGATTGGTGTTTGTGGGCAGCCTTCTCCAAAAAGCTGCTTTTCTCCTTAGATATATGTAAAAAATCAGCTTTCCTTCCCAGTAAGGGAAGGGGCAGTTTAGGTGGTCATGTTGGGCTGTCTCACATTGCACTGTCTGTCACTGAAGGTGCCCTTAAAAATTCCTACTTAAGGGAAATTATTCTCTGTGTTCTGTCTGAATCTGAAGTTATGGGTGTTGATACCTCCAGAAACCCTGGAATCCAAAGTCAGGGGAGGTGAGTAACCGTACAGAGCTGGAGTCCTTTGAGAAACAGGGTCAACACAGAAAATCTGAGAATAATCAAGAGTATTTGTTTGCCTGTTACTTTGGCTCATAAACCATCATGAGAAGCTTCAGGGTAATTTGTTGACTTTATTGGAAGCAATCGAAACTTTAATTAGCTCCAGGGCCTGGGAAGTGGAAGCAAATTTCTGATTAGAGGCAAGAGACAAGCCTTTAATTGTTTAATTGACCAGTTTCCCAAGAGCTGTGTGGCTTTAAAGTCCAAAGGACTTGATCCTTCCCAAGACTCCCAAGTGTCTGGAGCTCTGAATAATCCAGTGACCTGTGGATCTGGCTGTTTCACTAAATGCTTCCCAGTGATTCAGGTGTTTGAGATTTTTGCAGCCCTACCAGGGATAACAGTGTTGCTGCTGCATTCCATGAGCTGCTCAGAGCCAGGGCTTCCTTCCCAAGCAGATCAGCAAACCAGAGGCCAGCTGCAGGGAAGATGTGGGATTTTTTGCTGCCTGAGAGTGATTTTGTGGCCACTTTGAAATGCACTGGTTGCCTTGTTATTCTAGGATACTGCCTGTGGATTATTTCTGCCGGAGAGAAAGTATAAAATATATAAAATATGTAAAATACCGAATAGAATGTCTGTAATATTTTATATATTTATATATTATACATATATTTTAAAATATGTATTTATAATTTAAAATACATTAGTGACTCAGCAGATGTTAAAATGGTAGAATCCAGCTGTGTCTGCTGTGAGCTGCTATTGTGAGGCCAAACTTCACAGGGAGTTTAGTCATTACTTTAGAGGAATGTTGAACCCCTGTGGTCTCCTTGCCATACACTGAGATTTGGGAGACACCAACCTTGGGCAAAACTGTTTCATAGCACTTGAAGTGCCTCAGAAAGCCCCTGGCCCTGCAGTTGGTGCATGGGAGCTCTCTGAGTGCAGCTCAGCTGGGGTCAGGCGTGACCCACACACAGCCTGGAGCCCAGAGCTTGGGGGGGACAGATGTGACTCCTGCAGCCACAGGAACGAGCCCATGGTGGGGCTTCCAGGGTGATGCTGCCCTTTCTACTCAGCCTTGGCTTTTCCTCTTCTGTCTGCATTTTATTACCCTTTTTTACCCCTTCTTGAAACACCCTCCACAGCTCTCCTGGGTGCTCAGCGTGGTGGGTGTGCCCACAGTTGGCATCCTGAGCCTTCCAGCTGCCCGTGGGGGCTTTCCATCATCTGGGCTGCCAGTGAGTGCCATCATTTTTGCTGTGGGATGGGCAGGGTAGAGCCTCCAGCCTGGCTCACTCCCAGGGCTGTGGCTGAGTCAGAGTGGCTCATTTTGGAGAACTGGCCTTCTCCTCCTCCTCTTTCCCTTGATATTTTCACCCCACCCCATCTCTGACTTCTCTGAACACTGCCCTGGTGAGAGGGGTGTTGTCCTCTTTGCTGTGTGTGCCCCTAGCACAGGCATCATTTTCTGAGTCTTCAAGCCAGGACCTCTGGGAGGAGACCACCCCTCAATTTTGAGTCTAGGAAATCTTGTCTGGTACATCTTTTCCAGTGCAAACATGCAGACCCCTGCTTTAGCATAGGGAAAAAAAGTGATTCCTTCCTGGAAAATCCCACTCTTCTCCTCAGCTGTCCATGTCCTCATCTCCAGAGGTGGCCTGGTTACCAGTGGTGCCTGGAGAGCAATGGGTGGCTTTGTTCTAGGGGGTGTGGGATGCCCCAGCAGGACAGCTTGGGCCATGGTACAAACCCCCTGTGGATCTTCAGGCAATATGTACAGCCCTGTTAAATCCCTCAGAACAGAGGACAGGGGTACAGCCATGCCCTCACAGATGTTTATCAGCACCAGCTTTGTTATTCTGTGTTAATGGGGTGTCTCAGATCCACCTCATTACCAGATCCACTCCCTTTTTTATTCATGGCTTTGCATGCTCATTCATCTGTGACAGAAACTGTCTGAGAGATGCTCAGCAGCCTCCAGAGCTGCTACAAGGAGGGTAAAGAGCAGGACAGGTCTGTGACTGTGCAGAGACTCTTAAGTGTTCACAACTAATGCACTCTGCAGTTTGCTCAGCTGAAGGCACCTGCTGAGGGTTTCTTGAGGAAGCCCTTGGAGAGCTCATGGTCTGTTCTCTGCACTGTTAAAAGTGAAATGGCCACATTAATGATCCTCCAAGCCTGTTGTCTCCTGTTAGAAAGATTTCTTGGTGTTCTCCATAGCCAGGGGATTTCTGGGCCACCAAGGAGCAGGGTTAGAGCAACCTTGCCCCTGGCTTATGCTCTTTGAGATGTGTCCTTCAGGGTGGGAGTAAATAATGTGGACAGCCCAGAAGGAAAAGTACAGCAGTGATGGGGGTTTGCCTCACTGCTCTCCCCTAGGCTGACTCTCTGAGTGCATGCAGTGGGGTTTTGTACAGTTCATTCTCACTAGAGGTTCCTTGTGATGTCCTTTTGGAGTTAAGCTTGGCCTTCTGCTTTGTCTTGATGCACTCTCAGTGTTCTGGTGGTACCAAAGAGAATCTGGGCCATCTACAATCTGTTGGTCTTGGAAGACAATTCCCCAGTCTAGTGGTGGTGGCTGTTCCTTCATTCAGACATTGTTCTGTTTGGTTTGGTGCCTTTGGCATCTCCTGTGTCGTTAAGTTGTCCTCATGCTCACCCTTCATCATCCTCATCATCTGGAGCCCCCAGCACAGGAAAGATGTGGATCTGTTAGAGCAGGTCCAAATGAGGGGAATGAAGATAATAAAGGGGAGGGCTGGAGCCCCTCTGCTCTGGAGCCAGGCTGGGAGAGCTGGGGATGTCCACCCTGGAGAAGTGAAGGCTCCAGGAAGACCTTAGAGCCCCATCCAGTGTCTAAAAAGGCTCCAAGAGAGATGGAGAGGAAACTTGGATTGAGGGCCTGGAAGATCAGAACAAGAGGGAATGGCTTCCTACTGCCACAGGGCAGAGTTAGGTGGGATATTGGGAGGAAATTCTTCCCTGTGAGGTTGATGAGGCCCTGGCACAGATGGCCCAGAGCAGCTGTGGCTGCTGCATCCCTGGAAGTGTTCAGAGTTGGACAAGGCTTGGAGCACCCTGGTCTAATGGAAGGTGAAGGGAATGGCATTTCAAAGTGGAATGGAGCTTTAAAGTCCCTTTGAACCCAAACTATTCCAGGATTTTATGATCATTCTCTGCCTGCCAAGAGGGAGTGAGTCCTCACTTCTTCTGGTTGTGCACATGCAGTGAGCAGATGCCAGGTTCAGGTTCTTCCTCCTCTTTCACCTAATGCTCCAGTTCTTGACTTGGTTTTCTTTCCACAGACTTATCCGCCTCTCGCCTGCAGAAAGCCAAGGAGGTGGGGGCAGATTTCATCATTCAGGTGAAGAATGAGACCCCGAAGGAGGTGGCCTCCAAAGTGGAAAGTGTGCTTGGCTGCATGCCTGAGATAACTGTGGAGTGCACAGGAGTGCAAGCCTGTATCCAGGCTGGAATTTATGTGAGTACCACTTGTTCCAAAGGCAGAGCAGTGATGGTATTGGTCTGTTTTTTTCTGGGATGGCTCAGTGAATGAGCTATTCCATTCCCACAGTGCTCCAAATTTAAGTGGGCTTGGTGTGGGGAAAGAAGCTGCTCCTTAGACAGTAAACAAAGAGAGACAATAATGTGTAGCATCAGCATGGGGATAATTGATAACTGATTTGATGCTTGGGTGCTTAACCTCTTACCAAGGAGGCCCCAAGTAAGATCCCCAAACACAGGGAGTAGGACAGCACCTTCCATTGAAGTTATGTCCAAATAAGAAGAATAATCAAGAAAATTAATTCCAGAAGCAATGAAAGAAGCAATTAAGAAAGGGATGTTTTGCTGCCATGAACATCCTAACAGGAAGTTGGGGGTTAGGTTAGTGTGGAGTTTCAAGTTGAAATTACAGGAGGGGAGTGGAACAATCTGCAAAAAGAGAAATTCCAGTAGAGCATCAGACTCTTAGTTTTAAGTCTCTCCCCCTGAAATCCCAAAGTACTTTTTGTAGTCCTAAATGCCAGCCATTTTTCAGAATGGAATTTTCAGAATAGGAATTTTTGATTCCTACCAAAATCCTTCAGAGGTTTTCAAAAGATTGCATTTTTAGCTTTGATTACCACATGTTTCACTCTTACAGACTCCTGCCAGCATCTGCCTCTCCCTGGCTTCTCTGCTGTGCCCCGGGCAGTCCACAAAGGGTGGCTTTATTTCTGACAGACCCTGCACAGGCTCCTGCAAAGTGTAACCTGTTTGTGTTTGCCCTCCAGGCCACTCGTTCTGGTGGCACCTTGGTTCTGGTGGGGCTGGGGCCGGAGATGGTGACGGTGCCCATGGTGAACGCGGCCGTGCGGGAGGTGGACATCCGGGGGATCTTCCGCTACTGCAACACGTGAGTCTGCTGCAGGGGGGCTGGTGTGTCTCCAGGTTCAAATTCTTCAGAGCTGTAGTTTCCTGCTAATGGGGAAAGGATCTTTTCTTAAATCTGTAGCTCTCCGGGTAGGATTTATGCTACGCTGCTTCTTAGAATGAGAAGTCTTACTAAGTAGACAGTTTGGGAAATAGATTGGCTGCTGCATCTCTTTGTATCCCTGTTGCTCTATTTTGGCCCATTCATGGTTGGACGATGATCTTGGAGGCCTTTTCCAATTTCAGTGTTTCTGTGATTCTAAATGAAGTGGCAGCACAATCCATATGAGGGACTCTGTGCCGGAGAAGAGGCTGGAAGCTGGCTGAGGCTTTTCCTTTTTCTTCCCTTCACTGAGTCCATGAGCTTGAGCTTCACCATGGTCAGTGTGCAGGCAAGAGGCTGGACAAAAGGAGAGCAAAGCATAGTGGTTTTGGTTTTCATTTAGGGCTTCCAAAGCAGTAATTTCCTGTGATTTTCACAGGCTCAGCAGCCCAGAGCAGTTGACTCGTCCCATCTCCCATACCAGACATTTGAGGTTCCCACCCCAGAAGATTCTTTGCAGGCAAAGCTCCCCTGGGCTAAGGAAACAGCTGTGATGATCCAGCCTTCTCAGAGTTACAGCTCCCTGAGATTCTCCTCAGGGTTGCTGTTCCCCGAGGTACTCAGGCTTTTCATCTTCTCTTTGCCCTGAGTGTTTCACACCGAAGGTAGAGACGACAGTCTGAGTCGCCAGTGCAGTTTCCAAGGTTGTTTATTCTTCATTATCTCAGTTCTGTCTCAGCTCTGCCAGGCCTCCCTGGCAGGGGCATTATCTCAGTTCTGTCTCAGCTCTGCCAGGCCTCCCTGGCAGGGGCATTATCTCAGTTCTGTCCCAGCTCTGCAGGGCATCCCCAGCAGAGCAGGACTGGGCGGCTCAGAGAGCCCCACACCTCATGTACAGCACCCCTGACCCAACCACCGTCCAAAATGAACTTTTTATTTACAGAATTTTACCAATGCCCACTGCCTATGCTAACATGTCATTTCTGCTCTAAACCAATCTCTAAAATCCAACTCAGCAAAAGATGGGGGACGAGAGCAAGAACAAGGAGCACAGGGGCCACTCCCCAATTCCTCCATCTTGTCTCTTCAACCCCATATACTAAAAATCCCAGATTTTACATTTACATTCTATGATAAACTAAATACTACTTATTTTGAATTCTCTCAGCTTGTGATTCTTCACACACTGTGGGCATTCACTCCCATGGCAGGGATCAGAGGCAGTGTCCTCCTGGGCTCTGTGTGAGGCTCTGACCCCCCTGTACAGACCCCAGACCCCCTGTCCGGTCTGCAAACCCTCCAGGGTGGCCACAGGGATGTTCTAGACTCTGACACAGCCTGCTCCATGCTCTTTTCCTGGACTCCAGGCTGGTGGCTGCCCTCACCCCCTGCTCTCTGCTTCCCTTGCAGGTGGCCTGTGGCCATCGCTCTGCTGGCGTCCAAGCGCATCAACGTCAAGCCCTTGGTCACGCACCGCTTCCCCCTGGAGAAGGCTCTGGAGGCCTTTGAGACCACCAGGAGGGGTGAGGGGGTCAAAGTCATGCTGAAGTGTGACCCCACTGATCAGAGCCCCTGAGCTGTCCCAGTGCCCAGCCCTCATCCCCGCTGCTTGTAATTAGAAAATCACATGTAATGAGGGTGAATGGCACTGGGAGCACCATTAGAGCATTAAGGGGTAACTACAAATAGACAGCCAATAGTTGGAATCAAAATGCTGAATTAGAGATGATGGTTTACACAGTTGGTGGCTCTTCTTCACTGACCACACCTGCAGGAGAGCCTGGCCAGGTTCCTCTGTGCCAGGGAGGGTGTCACTGGCATGTGGCACAGCAAGGGTGGAGGTGCTGGCACTCCCCCTGCCCATCCTGCACTGCCCTGGCTGCAGCATTTCCTGCATGGCAATCCCTGGATGTGAGATAGCCCTATGTGAATATTCCCTTTCCCTCGTGGGTGCTCAGGGACTGTACAGTCTGTGGGAAAATGCCTGGCTCTCCCCTCTCCACGGGAAGCACTGGCACATTCATTCTCTCCAAGCTCTTTCAAAGCTCAGAAATGGGGTTTTTGTGAATCTTGGAGGTCAGCTGGGACCACATCTGCTGTGTCACCCCCCAGCAGCTCCTTGTGGGACCACTGCTGGCAGGGAAACTGAGGCTGCTGAGAGCCCTGTCCTTATGTGCCTCCCATGTAGGGGCTGTTGGGGGGCACAGCTGCTTTTGACGTGGAGGGGAGCACTGGTGAGACATGAGGGGACAGCATCACTCACAGGTTTTACCACTGAAAACAAACCATAATTATTTGGGAATATCAAGCCTTCCTGCTGAGTTTGTGAGCCACAAACAAGGTACTAACAAAGTAGAAAAAAATCTAATCTTTGATTAGGAGTCATGTTTATTTTAGTACTGATCTTGTTAATTTTAGTACTGAGAGATCGGTTCCTTCCTTGGGCTGGTACTGAACTTTCCTCAATAAATTCTGGCTACCTGAGACCTTCCAGATGTGTCCCTTGGAGTATGTGGTGGTGGTTTGGAAGGGTTTGCAGGGGGCTGTGCAGACCTAAGCCTTGCCAGGACGCAGGTTGAGCTCAGTGTTGGCAGGACTGTGAAACCCCAAATGACCCAACCACTTCCAAATGAAATCTCATGTTTATTCCAGATGTGGCCAAGTTAATCCCAGCAGAGATGGAAGGCCCCAGGTTCATCCTGAATTTTACAGGGATGAGACATAACCCAGGGGAACTTTCTGTAGCTGGAAGAAGTGGTCAGAATGTGTGCTCAGCACATTCCCCTGCTGGGAGGAACCCTGTGAGCATGGCTGGGGATTCACTGGCCATCCCAATTCCTGTGGTGTGGAGTGGTCTCCATGTTGGCATGGCTGAAACACCAGTGGCCATTGCAAGATTGTTCTTACTGGGAAATGTAAATTTGCTCTCTGTATTCTTAGGGGGCTGTTTAGCATCCTGAGGGCTGGAGTTATTCCCACAGCTCAGCCTGGTTGGGCTCCTTGTCTGATCTGCTCCCTCATCAGTCCTTGCTGGGGGCACTGACACTGCAGGAGGATTGCTGGGGGTGATAGGTCTGGTGGACAAAATCAGTGGGACTGTGCCTGTAATCCCCCAACTCCACGTGTGTCACCAGTGCAGGGGAAACTCTCTCCAACTTAGCCCATTTCCCAGTGGGCTGGAGTTAATGCTCTGGGCCAGGAGCAAGGCCAGCTCTGTGCCACAAGCTTTACAAGTCTCCAGGTGACCAAGACCGAGCTACAGGAGGCAAGAAAGTGTTTTAAGACTTCAGTCAGCTTTATTTGAGTTCAACCACAGCCTGCAAAAGCAGCAGTGATGCAAAGCCAGGCATTACTTAAACATGGCCCTGATCAAAGGGCCATGACACTGCTGGAAGAAGCCAGTGCAAACACAGCTAAGACCCTATGCAAACCCAGGGAAAGCTCAGAGAGTTAACAAGCAGGTACTGGAGAGTGTGTGGGGAAAGCTGCTTCAAGAAGAGGCATAGCAGGGAGCTGGCTGGTTCCTCACCCCATCTATTCACCATTTGGAACAAAGTGCTGTGAATTCAGGCTGTGCAGGCACCAAGCTGTTCCCCAGAGCTGGTCAGAGGCATTCCCAGCACAGCACAGCCTCTGTCTTGTGCACTGAAGGTGGCAGAGCTGGGTTTAACTCACGAGTGGGCTTTTTGGATTGGGAATGCAGAGATGTGTGGATGGTAGCAGGATGCTCTGGGCTCAGGGGTTCACACTGGGGCCAAGTAGGGCAGTGCTGGGATGGCAAGGCCTTACTGGCACTCTGATCTCTGCGGGTCTCAGTGTCTCTGCTCTTGGCTGCAGGTGGCTTTCACCTGGGGAGGGTGGTTGGGGGGAGCCCAGGACCATGGCTGCTAAATGCTGGGGTGAAAAAATGCAGCTGCAGCCACAGGGTGGAACAGTAGGGTCAGAAATTCTCGTAGTGATGTGCAAAGTAGGTCTGGTCCTTCTTGTTCATCTGCCTGCAAGCCTGCTCCACGCTCTTTGTCATCCCAGGCGGGCCACAGCTGAACACCCCGATCTTCTGCACCTGGAGGAGGGAGCCAGAGGGGTCACACTGCAGCACCAGCTCTCCCCACACTCCAGCCCCTCTTGATCCCTTGCTCTCTGGCAGCTTTAGGCATGGATGTTGGCTGAGCAGTCTTTGTCAGCCTCTCCAGAGGCTTTTGGGGACATTGTCAGATTCCCACCGAGCTGCCAGGGCCATGAAGGAAGGATGGGAGCCCCCCAGCTCTGGTCAGGGATTGCAGCCAAGGTCCTGCAATAATAGCAGGGGGTGTTTGGCTGGTATGGGGCATTGCTGACTCCTGCAGCTCAGCCTTTCCCCAGAGGGAAAGCAGGATTCATTCCCTTTCTGCTCTGTTCTTGGTGCAGATGCCACTGAGGTCTCCAGGACCTTGGGGACAGGCTGGGACAGGCTCCACAATGATCAGTGTGTGCACCTCCTCCTGTCCCCAGCCAGACACTGACCTCAGGGTGCACCTCCTGCAGCGAGCTGAAGAAGGGTACGAAGGGAGGGCGCCCGAAGTGGGTGATGGAGCGCAGCCCGGTGAACAGGCTCTTGTTCAGCACCTTCTGGAAGTGCCGCTCACAGATGTACTGCAAGAGAGATCAGTGCATGTCAGAGGGCCCAGCACAGCC
Source organism: Cisticola juncidis (assembly GCA_013400215.1). NCBI lineage: Eukaryota > Metazoa > Chordata > Aves > Passeriformes > Cisticolidae > Cisticola > Cisticola juncidis. Next base: position 193,996 of record VXBR01008905.1, read on the forward strand.
CAGCGTGGCCCTGCACAGCCTGGCATGGCCTGGCCTGGCATGGCCTGGCCACCTCACCAGCATGGTGGTGCGCAGATCAAACTTCTCGGCCAGCTGTGTGATGTAGATGTGCACAGAGACCAGGTCGTTCTTGTCTGACTCCTCCACCTCCCGGATGATGTCTGTGAGCCACTCAAACTGGCGCTGTGTGCGTGTCACCCAGATGAAGTAGATCTGTGGAATGAGGCCCAGAGTGGGGCCAGCATCCTTATTAAAGTCCATGGACTCCACAGAGGATTTTACCCCCAAGGAGGCCAGCAGCAGCAGCAGGAGTCATCTCAGAATCAATTAGGTTGGAAAAGACCTCTGAAATCATCGAGTCCAACCTCTCAGGGGGGCTTGTCTTTCAGATACTCTTACCTTCTTACACAGCAGCTTGGAGTTTATGGATGATTTGAAGACCAGGTCCTTGAGAATGGATGCGAAGGGCGTCACCCCGATTCCTCCTCCCACCAACACCGACACCTCAAACTTGTTCCACTCCTGGTGGCCCTCCCCGAAGGGCCCATCCAGGTACAGCTGGAAGGGAGTCAGCTGTTAGCAGAAGCCCCTGCTTGCCCAGGTCTTGGAAGCCCTCAGGGCTGGAGAAGTGCTTCAGGCTTGGCACACCCACTGCTGAGACACCCTTGGGCTCAGGTGTCCCCATGGGTGACACGCTGCTCAGATCCTGCTCAGGGCTCACCTTGGGCAGTGTTCCCAGGAGGGCCAGGTTCTTGGGGGAGTAGAGCTCGCGCAGACGGGTGGTCCAGGGCCCCACGGCGCGGATGTGCAGGCTCAGGGTGTCGTCGTGTGGGGCTGAGGTCAGGGTGAAGGGGTGGTACTCGGTGGTGCCCAGGGCCACGCAGGCGATGCGCACCCACTGCCCAGACTTGTAGTCAAAGTCCTGTGGCCGCTGGAACTGCAGGTGGGTGACACCTGTGGGGAGAAGGGGGAGGGGGCTCCATTAACTTGGAGATTTTCCTGCATTGCCACAGCCCCTGGTGCTCTTGTGGGAAGCCTGGGCTGGGCTGGTGCTGTGTGGCCAGGGACGCTGGGGTACCTGAGGGCAAGAGCTCAGCTTTCACCACACTGATCTCCACCTTCTTCCTGCTCAGGCTGAGCAGCTTGTCCGCGCTGTAGATGAGAGCTGGGATGATGAAGTAGATGTAGAAACGGGGCTGCTGGATCAGTGCGTAGCTGCCATGGATGATGACCTGGGCAGGGAGCAGAACCCTTTAGCAAGGACAGTCATCACCCCAGGGATGATTTGGCGGCAGCTCTACAGCAATGGGGAGCCAGGACTGGGGCTACCCTCTCCCTTGGGAGTACCCCAAGCTATTCCATCTCGTCAGCTGCACTGACTTGACCTGCTGGCTTGCAGTGCATTGGCACCATCCCTCCCTTCCAGCCCAAATCCTTTACCAGGACGTAGAGCAGCACGTAGAGGTGGTGACTGATCCAAAAGCCCTGAAAGCTGACACGTCGGAAGTGGTGGGTGGCAAACACGTACATCACAGCAAGGACCACAAGCAGCAGCACTCCTGTCATGCCTGTGAGAGGAAGAGTTGGGAGGCCCTGTGGGGAAGAGCAGGGCAGCCCCACAGGGGCTCTAACTGGACTAGGCAGAGGACTGCCCATCCTGGGCACAGGTGTGCAGGTCTGTCTGCTAGGTGTTCTCACCTGGAATAGTCTGGAAAAACCACCAGTAATACTTCTGTGGGAGCTGTGACCTGGAGAAGGACAAGAGATTGCACCATGGAGTGACCAGAATGAATTAATGGTTTCCATTTTCATTTCTGTCCATGCCCAGGACACCCTGTCTGGATTTTACTTCAAATTCCACCTACCCATCATTTGTAAAGACACTGGAGAAGAGGCAGGACAGCACACTGAGAGGTGTGACTGAGAAGATGTAGATATTCACTAGGTGACCTGCAGTGTGGAGCACTGTAAGAGACAGAAACATGGAGAAAGAAGCATCACTTGATGTGGTTGAAGATGTGTCAGACTCTGCTGATGTCTCTGAGATTCCTCCTCTTCCATAGTGCAAGGCATCTGTGTCTCTGCAAGGTCTTTAAGCTTCTGCCTGGTCCTGCCATGGTATGATGGGCTGGCCCTCTGCTTGTGGGTGGCAGTCCCCCAGCAGCCCACCTACTCTCAGGGTTGCTTTTCCCTGAGATTTTCCTCGGGGTTGCTGTTCCCCGAGGTAATCAGGTTTTTCGTCTTCTCTTGGCCCTGAGTGTTTCACACCAACAGTAGAGATGACAAGCTGAGTCCAGCAGTGCCTGTTTCCAAGGTTGTTTATTCTTCATTATCTCAGTTCTGTCTCAGCTCTGCCAGGCCTCCCTGGCAGGGGCATTATCTCAGTTCTGTCTCAGCTCTGCCAGGCCTCCCTGGCAGGGGCATTATCTCAGTTCTGTCTCAGCTCTGCCAGGCCTCCCTGGCAGGGGCATTATCTCAGTTCTGTCTCAGCTCTGCCAGGCCTCCCTGGCAGGGGCATTATCTCAGTTCTGTCTCAGCTCTGCCAGGCCTCCCTGGCAGGGGCATTATCTCAGTTCTGTCTCAGCTCTGCCAGGCCTCCCTGGCAGGGGCATTATCTCAGTTCTGTCTCAGCTCTGCAGGGCATCCCCAGCAGAGCAGGACTGGGCGGCTCAGAGAGCCCCACACCTCATGTACAGCACCCCTGACCCAACCCTGTCCAAAATGCACTTTTTATTGACAGAATTTTACCAATGCCCACTGCCTATGCTAACATGGCATTTCTACTCTAAACCAATCTCTAAAATCCAACTCAGCCAAAGATGGGGGACGAGAGCAAGAACAAGGAGCACAGGGGCCACTCCCCAATTCCTCCATCTTGTCTCTTCAACCCCATATACTGAAAATCCCAGATTCTACATTTACATTCTATGATAAACTAAATACTACTTATCTTGAATTCTCTCAGCTTGTGATTCTTCATACAATGTGGGCATTCACTGCCATGGCAGGGATCAGAGGCAGTGTCCTCCTGGGCTCTGTGTGAGGCTCTGACCCCCTTGGACAGATCCCAGACCCCCTGTCCGGTCTCCAAACCCTCCAGGGTGGTCAGAGGGATGTTCTGGACTCCAACAACCTACCTGAGAAAATCAGGGCTGCCATGGCAATCCAGCGGTGGAAGTCGACGGCGGCGTCGAAGGGGATGTAGTGATTGAGGAAGGTCTCGCGCAGGACGGTGATGAGGTTGCGGCACATGGTGAGCAGGATGTAGGAGTACATGAAGGAGATGGAGGCAGCTGCTCCCCGCGAGATGATGATCCCCACGAAGGTGGTCTGGGCAATTCCAGTGCTGGGGGATGCAAAGGCGTAGTCTGGAGAGAGAGAGAGAGGGTGTCATGTTCCCAGCACTGAGGGCCATCACCCTTCCTGCAATGAGGGGACAGCCACCCGTGTGGCTCCACCAAAAACAGGACCCCAGGGATGGGTTTGTGTGGGGAAAGGGACACAATGACCCAGAACTGCTGGATGACAGGGTGTCCTTGGAGATCCAGGGAGGAGAATGTCCACCTGGGAATCTGCACCTTGGGATTGTGGCCTCAGTTGGGGAATCCAATATAAGAGATGCCCATAAACTGGAAGGTCCAATGGAGACCACCAGGATGGGTGGGAGCTGGAGGACATCATAGAGCTATTTCTATGTAAGGGAAAGGCTGAGGGAAATGGGCTTGTTCAGGCTGGAGGAGAGGGGTCAGGGGAGCTGGCTGTCTGCAGTCTTTTGATGGGCACACATCCCTTTCTCAGGGATGCACGGTGGAAGGATGTGAGGCAAGAGCATGAGCTTCACTGTAGAAAATTCAGGTTTGAATTCTTGAAATTCTTCACAGGGAGGATTGTCACAAACCACCACAGGCCCAGCAAGCTGGTGGAATCACCAGCCTTGGAACTCTTCACACCTTCTCTAGACAAGGCCTTCAGCAGCCTCATTCAGCTTTGGAAAAGGGTTTTCTCTGAGCAGGGCATTGCACCAGACACTTCCAGAGCTCCCTTCCAACCTCAGTGACCCTCAGTGCAGGGGAGGACTGACACTTTTGCCCAACGCCGTGCTGGGCAAGTCCCCACCACACCCCAGGTGACCACCAGCTTGGGGCAGGAGGCCCAGGGTGGTGACACTCACAGTAGGCTCTCTCTGCAAAGACTCCAGTGGTGATGGCGCAGAAGAGGACGACGCAGACGATGTGACGCCGGTAATTCTCGACAAAGCGCTTGAACTCCTGCACCTTCTGCTGAACCCTGTTCCTCTCAAACTTCTTCCGCCGTGCCTCTGTGTACAGGTGCAGCTGGTACTGGTTCGCCCTGGCAAGGACAGGAGTGCTGGTGTCACCACGAGGTTTCCCTGGCAGGCAATGGCTCAGGGCCCAGGTTTGGGTTTCCTCTCAAAGCACCCCTGTGCATCAGTGACGGGGGTGACCTGCAGAGCAGGCACCTGCAGACCTGACACCATCCGAGGGTGGGCTCAGGTCAGCCTGCTCTGCAATGCCTTCAAAAGCTGGTAGCAAATGGAGAGGCAGTGACTCACAGGTGAAACTGGAGATGAGAACTGTAGAAGAAAACTTCACAGTAATATTCAACTGTCAAAAATTATCCACAAAAGGGGAATTTCCTTAATTGGTGAAATTAAAGCAAACCAAGATATTCTGGCCATCAACAGCAACAGCTTAATTGCTATCTTGAAGAAATACTTGCTGCTGCCAGAGCAGGGAGGACCAAATTCTCTCCTGCAGCTCTTGTAGGCAAGCCAGGTGAACCAGCAGCAGCCCAAGAAGCAGAGGAGCACAGGCAGGAACTGTCAGACAAGACCCCTCTCTAAAAACCACTATGACAACCTCTGGAGTTGGCCACTTCATTTGTTTGGGGTTTTTTTTTAGAGACACATTACCCAGACCCAGCTAGGACACTGTCCTGCCAAGATGGGACAGTTTCTGTAGCTCCTTGGCCAATGAGTGCCTCCTTGGAGCTATTTGACTGGAGGACCACCCAGTCTGACATGGAGATGTGAGAAACAGCAAACAGGACGAGCCTGAGCCCCAGAGGCACAGCAGGGAGGGGACTCACTTTCTCCCTGGTCTCTTCCTCAGTTCTTGGCCCTTGCGCTCCATGTAGTGACTCACAGTGTCCAGATTTGGGTCTTTCTTGTCCTCCAAGATGGTTCTGTGGAAATAAAGCTATGTCTAGCTCAAAGCTTTATTTGTCAGAAATATTTGCCAAAATTTTCCCCTTTTCTCCACTTCCCATCTCAGGCCCAGCTCTTTCCCACAAGCCTGCCTGCATTAACTTCAATTGCACATTGAAAAGCAATGTGCAATTGTCTGAAAAGCAACACAGGACTCCCATCTCCTCCATCCAGAGGATGCAACTGGGTTCTGCAGGAGGCAATTCCTCCCTTCTGGCTTTGCCTGGGCAGGAGGACTGCAGCATGCACCTCCTACCCCTTCCACAGCGCTGGGAATTCCAACATCTGGTGGGAGCATTTGTTGGAAGGCTTGGGATAAAGGATAGATGTGAACCAGGGAGGCAAGAGAAGGAATAGCAGCAGTGACACTAAGGAAGGGAGCTCACCCTTTTGGGTCTCTCTTTTTTATGAAGGAGACACAGTTGTGCAGATTTTGCTTGGGCACCTCAGGGACACCTTTGAGGAGATAAAAGGACAAACAGCCACTCATTAGGTGCAAGACAAAGTGTAGGAATCTCCTGTGAACAGAGAAAAACTCTAAACTGACTCAAAGATGAAGCAACAGCTGATGCCCCATTACTGCAGTTGAGGCGGGGAGATTGATGGGCCAGGATTTGAGAGTTCCTAATTGGGTGCAGCCCATTGCCCCAGGCTTGCAGGAGCTGGGGTGTCCCCAGTGGTGCCCACTGACCTTTGATGCAGAGCTGGGTGAGCCGAAGCTCGCTGTCGTGGTCCCGCAGCATGTAATGGAAATTCTCCCAGGTCAGCTCATCCCTGTCCTGAAATCCCGAGGCACGGAACATGGACTCGGTCACCTGCTCAGCCTGCTCTCTAGACAGGCAGTTGTTGGAGATCTCAATGAAGGACCTGGAGCAAGGAGGCGAGATGGGAACACCAGCTGAGTCCCTCTGTTACCCTGGTTTTGAAGACCTTTTTAAGCCTTCTGTTAGGTTCTTCATATTGGAGTCGGAAATGTTACCCCCTCGCACTTTCTACTGTAAACACTGGCCATATGTTGCTAAATGTCTTTCACCTTTCTCCTCTCACTTAGAAATATGTAAACAATGAAAGACAGTCTTCAAAACCAGGGTAACATCCCTTAAATAACACAGGGTAGAGCCCCAGACCAGTTTCATGGGAGAAATGGGCTCTTGGTCACAAATGTCGAGTCCATGGTCTTCATGGGGCCTGGAGCACAGAAACTAGGAGCTGCTTCTGAAGACATGTCTATGAACATTGTGAAAACATTAGGAGAGAGAGGAAGAGTACCTGACCATCCTCAGAAACTCCTCCTTGGAGAGGAACCCATTCTCATCAATGTCGTACATCCTGAACATCACCTTGGACTTCTCCTCTGGGGACCCTGGTGGGGAGAGGAAGAGACAAGTAAGAACAAGATCCTATTTTCATCAACAAAGATGCTTTCATATGTTATATTGAGTGTCTGGACCCTGCAGCAGTGAAGCCTTACCCTTCCACTTGACTTTCTCAAGTGCAAGGTGAAGTATTGGGTAGACACACGTTCTTTCTTGTGCAGTATTTTTCAAAGTCAAAGTGTGTTTTTGCAAAGCAGTGATTTTTCTGGGAGTTGTTTTGGTTGAATCTGGCACTCAACACCTGCACCTATGAATCCACCAATCCAGTGGTCATTTAGGGAGAATCAGATATCAGTTGTGATCTCTCAAGTATAGGATGCACAGTCCCTTCAGGAGAAAGGGCAGACATGTCTGTGGTGGTGGGAGACAGCTCTCCTCGTGAACCATCTTCCAGAAAACACAATTATGTTGTCATGCCCCATAACCCAGGCTGAAGCTGCCCTGAGTGAAGGAAATTTTAATCTAGAGGTGTCTCCAGGTTGACCTGCTGGGTAAATCTCGTCCTCCACTCTGACAGAGCCTGGAAATGGTGCAAGGGCAGCAGATGGAGGCATTAACCAGCTCCAGCTCCCACCTTTCATGAAGACCGCCAAGATGTCCAGGAACTCCCGAAAGGAGATGTAGCCATTGCCATCTTTGTCAGCCAGGGAGAACATGGAATCCACAAACATGGAGTGTTCTTTGAGCCCCAGGGCTTCAGCAAACTCAGCCCTGCTCAGCTCACACATAAGAGACTCCTTTGCCTTCTGTGAAGATTCAAAGTTGAGCTCCCCAGCATCGGATCTGTCGATTTCCAGCACCTGCAGGTTGGTCCCACAAAAGAAATGTGGTGAGTGATGGCACAGCAGAAGGCTGGTGTTTTCTTTCTGAAATAGTGCACCAAGTCTGGTGGCTCTCTGGCACAAAACTCAGGGCAGATACCATGGAGAAAGTCCCATGTTTATCCTGCACAATGTGACATTTCACACTCCCCATGACTGACCACTCTGGAGACCTGTTACATCACCCAATAATCTTTTTGCTACTTTAGGCTCCTGTATCACTGCAGCAGCCCTCCCTTTGTCTTCTGCAAAGGAAAATGTCCCTCAGTCCTGGAAGTATTGGCAGCTTCCTTGTGTGTGGCTTACCAGCTCTTACAGAGAGCACCAGCCCCAGTGTCCATTGCTTAATCAGCACAGAAATACCTTCCCCCATCAGGCCTTGCCACACCTCTACACACCTGAGCAAACAGGTGCCTGAAGAAAGTCTCCAGAATCTGTTTTCTCTGCTCCTGGGTGACTGCCTGCTTCATCAGGCTCTGCTCCTTCATCTCAGACAGATGCAGGTCAAATCTGCTCTCCTTCAAGTAGTCTTCTAGCTTCCCAACAAAGAGGCACCTCTCAGCCTCCTCACTGAAGAGCAGCACCTGCAAAGGACCCACAGGCTGGCTGGAATCATCAGAGGCTCAGCTCCACGGTATTTGCTGGACCTGGTGGTTCTCAGGAGGCCACCACCTCCCTTCAAGGACTTACACTGCTCCCAGTGCCCCCAGCTGAGTGGTGCAGAGGACTGAGGATGGTCTAGGGGAAGGTGTCATACCCCAGGCACCATGGTACTTACCAGGTCGTACTCCTTGGGGCTCCTCAGGAGCAGAGCTTTGTTCCCTTTGTTGTTGGACAGGATCACCTCCACTCTTTGGTGGGTTTTCAGGTTGATGCTCCGCAGCACAGACCCTCTGCTGTCCAACACTTTGAGCACTTTGTCAGCTTGGAGCTGAATGTAGACAGGAGTGCTGTCTGTCTTGGGCCCATGCCACTCCATGGCTGGTGGGAGAGAGCACAGGACTCAGCTGGAAAGGTTCCTACTCATCTCAGAACCTCCTTCACCAACAGGCACTTTGGGAGTGATTTCCTGACCAGCCAAATCTTAAAGGAATAATGATGATCTCCTAACTGCAGAGCTCGAGCACATGGACACAGGAGGAGCACAGACCATGGAGCAGGGAGCAGGATTTTTCCAGTGTGCAGAGCAAGGAGATACTGTCCTTGTCCTGGAGCTATTGGTGCAATTGCTCTGCACAGGTGGATCAGGCAAGGTGTGATCTGGGGAGGATTTGGATTACAGGGGCATAGGGTGACTCAGGTTGGGTGTCTTGCCCAGCCTCCTGCCCAAAGCAGGACCAGCCTCAGCTCAGTCTGCTCAGTGTTTCATGTGGTCAGGCCTTGGATAGGATGGGCTACCAAGTTCTCTGGGCTTCCTGTTCCACTGCTTCACTCTGTTCCTGGGGAAACTGTTCCTCCTTACACCCATCTGGGTATAACCCCCAGGCCCAGCCCTGCCTTGGTGTGTGCCCTGACTGCAGCAGCACCAGATGCCACGGCAGGGCTGGCAGTGCCACCTCACCGTGAATGGCCTCTCCGGACACCTCCCTGCGCACACTGGTGCCCTGCTTCTTCTGCAGCTTCTTGAAATCCCTCTTGCGGAAAGCAGCAACAACCCAGGCAACAAACAGGGTCACTGGGGACACAGGGGAGAGAGAAGGAGGCATCAGAGATCACAGAGCTCCTTCCCCTTTTGGCTCCCTCCTGGTGCCCAAGGACCCAGCCAGCTCAAGCACCTCAGCAGTGACCAGGACTCAGCAGCTCCTGCTGGGAGGTGCTTTGTCCATGGGCACTCAGCCCCTTTCTCAGTTGGAGAGGTGGAAGGGGAGAAGAGTGACAGGAAGAAGAAACAGAGTGACAAACCCAGGGGCAGACAGCAGAGGACAACGATGATGATCCCAAAGCCGGCGCCGCTGCCTGCAAAGTAGTCCAGCACCATCATGGGCGTGCAGTTGGCCAGGAGTTGGGCTGTCAGCTGCTGGGGCTGGGGGCACGGGTCCCCTGCAGGGTGAAACAGGCTGTGAGTGTCACTGACCTTGTACCCAGCTCACTGCACCACCCCAGGAACCTCTGCATTAAGATGTTGATGGGGTTCATGGCTGAGTGACCCAGCACTGCAGAACTGGGGTGCTTGATTTAACCTCCAGATCCTCGGGACAGCCCTTGGGTTTGGGTTCAAACTTTGCCTGCCACAGCAAAGCAAGCACAGAACTGGACTCAAGTGCCCTGGAGGTTCAGCACCATCACCTCTCCTGTTGGGATGGGCTGACCAAGAGGCACCCTGGGCCACAGCAGGCTGGGGCTCAGAGCCACCTGGATGCTGCAAATCCAGGGAGTCCTCCTGGTGTGATTACAAGGAAACAGAAACACCTTGCAAGGTCTGGAATGTTACCCAAATGAGATGCTTACGGTAAATGGGAAGAGTGTGGCAAGATTCCAAGAGGAAAAGGCATTCTGCCAAACAGTAATATGGATTTTCCCCTTGGGATCATGCCAGCACTTCGGGCCTCTTTCAACATCTGCACCAGTGTCTTGCTCACAGGCAACCCTTGCATTTAGTGCCCATTCTGCTGGCTCAAGGTCATAATGGGTGTGAGGCTTGAGCAACCCCAAACCTGCTGTGTTCCCTGTGTCATTTACCCACCAGCTGTGTCACTGGGATGATCCTGTTTTCCTTGCTGTCTTGCTGGAGCTGTTCCCTCCCTGTGCCCTCCCTTGCACACTGCACTCACCCTTTCTCCAAACGAACACTTGGGGCTGCAGGTCTGTGGGTTTGGCATGGGTGACAGAGGTCAGGATGCTGTGAAAGGTGGTGTTACGGATCTCCCTGATTTCCTCCTCTGTGAACAGCCTGAGGAAAAGGATGTGGAGACAAGTGGTTGCCCCAGGTGTCACTGACCAGCAGCAGGAGGGAACTGAGGAAGCTGGAGTATGCTTTTTTCCTCCAGCCCCAGTTTTCATGTGCTGCTGGGGTTTGCAGAGCAGCTGCCAAGCAGGGATGAGGCCATTACCCATTGTTGGTGTTTTCAAACCAAAACCTGTCGCCGTCACGCAGGCGCACGAACTGTTCCAGGATGATGGTGGAGAAGAGGGAGCCATCAGCCTCCAGCAGGCCTCCAGGGAGCATCTCCAGCTCAGCCAGGTTGTTGCCATACAGGGCAGCAACTTTCTGCAGGACCTGGTGAGAAACCCCCACCACACCTCTGTGAGCACAGGGAATTCCACCAGGGCATTGGAAAGTGTTGGCAAGCCTTAGGAGGTGTAAGGAATGTGCATTTCCCAGGCATCACACACATCTGTGGGCTGGGAGGATGCTGAGCCTCACACAGCCTCGGCCTCAGGGCTTGAACTTGAGCAACTGAGCATCATTCCCAGAGCATCTCAGCTCTGGGAGGAGCAGAGTGCCCATTGGCACGGAGTGGAGCTCTGGGGCAGGATGGTTTATTCATGCCATGTAATTACACAGTTACCCCAATGCAAGAATGAAAACCACACCGTTACCCCCCTGCAGGCATGAAAATCAGCCAGGGCAGGCCATGCACTGATCTCCCTCTTCCTATGATGCTGCAGAATTCAGTTCCTGCCTGGAATGTCCCATCATCCTTTGGCCCACACACTTTCCTTCCCCATACTGGTTCCCTGTTACCTGTGGCTCCAGGTGTGGGGCAAGGCTTGACCAGTTTTGGAGAGGTTTCAGCCCAAAACGCTGCCGGACTTGGTTGTAGGGTGGCAGGCCAAAGTCTCTCCCACGCTGAACCCAGCTGGCCACGTAGTCGGTGCGGGAGTACCTCAGGGGCCCGTACCAGTAATCTGTGGGGGACAGGCTTTAATGGAGCCCTCTGCACCTCCATAAAAAGGCTGAGGGGTGTGGTTGGCTCTGATGGGAGGGGGCAGTGGGACCTGCCTGCCCTCCTTGCCCCCAGCACAGCCTCAGGAGTGGGGGACCCCTGCCAAGGCACAGCTGCAGTACCTTGGAGATCTTCCACCACGATGTTGTCCTCCCTCTCTGCTATCTGAGAGCTCATCCCCAGCAGGAGGTTGTCCACATCTTCTGCCTGCTGCAGCCCGGGGTTCTGAGAGGCATGGGAAGAGAAGTGATTCCTCCTGCAGGAGGGAGGACAGAAAGCAGCCCCACATCCCTGAACTGGTACCCCCAGGGGTGCAGACTCATAGCATAGGGGAATCAGGGGGAATCATAGCACAGGGGAATCAGGGGGGAATCATAGCATAGGGGAACCAGGGCCCTCTTCCAGGCTCATTTTCTCCTCATCAGGTCAGCCTTGAGGTCTGAGCCTGACACAGCTGAAGGCTGGATGGGGAGGGTCTCTCACCCCTTGTCTGGCTGTCATGCTCTGCACCCAGTTTCCCTTACAGACCCTTGTGGAGTGCTCCACAACACAGAGCAAGGGATGAAGCCCCTGGCCAGCCTGCCACACCCTCAGGACGCCTGTGCTCCCTGTACCTCTCTGCTCCAGTAGCTGTTGCAGAGCCGTGCTGCTGGGAATGAGCCACTGGAATTCTGGAAATGGCACTTGGTGTCCCTGGAGCAACAGAGAAGGGTTGAACCCACAGCCCTGAGCCAGGGCTGCCTGCAGCTGCCAGGGCTCGGCTGTCTCAGCTGAAGGCAGGACATGGGGAAGGGACAGAGATCATCCCCACAAAGACCATTCCCAGTCACCAACCCAGCCTGGGCATCCCCCTCCCCACACAGTCCCACAGTCCCTCCAGGCTGCTCCTACCTCTTGTAAACACCTGGAGGCACCATGGTGGCCAGGAATTGCCCCACAGCCACCACGAACTCTGGAGAGAGGCTGGGGTCCAGGTGCTGCTGGTAACCTGTGGGGCAGTAGCCAGGCTGGAGGGAAAAGGGGCCAAGCTCCCTCTCCCTCCCCACCCATCAGCTCCCTGGGTCCCCCACCCGTTCCCACCACTCCCCTGCCTGCCCCTCACCTTGGTACTCCGGGACCTGCATGCCCAGCAGGGTTGGCAGCCACTCGTACAGAACAATCCTCTAGGGAACAGGGAAGCTGGGTCAGGGCCAGAACCATGGAAGGTGCTGGGGGTCCCAGCAGAGCCGGGGGTCCCATCCCTCACCTGGAAAGTGGCAATGACCCTCTTGCGAGTGTGCTGGAACAGATCCTCATCGGACCAGGCAGGATGCTTCTGGGCCAGTGCTGTGGCCAGGTGGTTGTGGTAGCGAAACCAGGCGATGCTCTCAGCCTGCAGGAAGGGGTTCTCATTCCCCCAGGCACTCCCCAGGTCTGCAAGAGCCACCATGACCGTCAGTGGGGGATGTCACCGCTGGGTCTAACATTCCCCATGGCTGGAGGAGCACACCCAGCCCTGTGGATGCAGCCCAGTGTCCCCTTGTCCCCTTACCCTTCCCTCCTCCCCAGGCAGAGCAGCAGCCTGGGCAAATGAGAAGCAGTACCAGGCCCCCAGCATGGAGCAAACGTGGGGCAGGTGAGGAATTCAGAGCAAGCTGAGTGGCTCTGTATCAGCAGCAGCCCTTTTCCCAGAGGAGCTCACCTGGGATCAGAGCTGGTCTCTGACACTGCTGCCTGGGCACGTGGCCTCTGGAGGTTCTGCTGTGTCCTCACTGGGATGTCTCCCCTGGGGCTCAACCATTCCTCCCCTTGGGAAGCTGCCTGCTCTCCCACAGCCCTCCTGCCCCCTCTGTCCTCCCTGCATCTCCTGCTCTTTCCCCTTTCCTCGGGTCCACTCTGGGCTCAGCTCCAGGGACCTCCTGCTCCCCTGCTCCCAGCCAGGGATGAGAAGCTGGAATGGCAGCATTACCGTAGATCCCCTGGGGACCTCCCTGTCCTGTGGATGGATCCAGAGCCTTCCACATGGGCACCCTGCCATCTGTCTGCCTCGGGAGACTCCTGCTGGGCCCTGATGCCAGCTGTCCCCCCGAGAAGCTCCGCAGGGCATCGCTCCAGGAGTGCGAGGGGCCGTAGATGGAGCTGCCATCCAGCCAGCCTGTCATCTCGTTGGTCTAGGGCAGGCACAGGGAAAGGCATTAACAGGTGCCAGGATTTCACTGGAAAGGTGTGAATAAGGAGGTCTGGAAAGCCCGAGCCTGTCTCTTTTGTTCTTGCAAAGCAGCCTGTTTTAACCCTATTTTAACAAGAGCTCTCAGGAAGTAAATAAATACACAGACAATCTCTGTGCAAACTTCAGGAATTAGTGCCAGGTAGAGGAAAAGACCAGGTAGTCTTTTCCAAAGTACTTTTGAGGTTGTTTTTTCCCCAATTATTTTGCCTATGCCCAGAAGAAGACATCTGTGAGTTCCTATGTAGGCTGGAAGGGGACTAAACCCATTTCTGGAGAAACTGGGAACACCAGAGCTGTCCCCTCTGATCTCGCAGCAGGAATTCCCACTGTCCTGAATATCCCCCTTGCCAAATGTTTGCATGGAAACATACTTTTTATCCTGAAAACATGCTGAAGTTTTCAATTTTTTAAACTTTTAAATGTTGATAAAAACATGACTTGCTAAACTGGTCTCTTCAGGTTTGTCACATGAAAGGTTCAAGGGGGTATTTCACTTGGTGATTTTGGCTGGGAAGATCTCCAGCGTGAAAGAAATCTGGGGAACACAAGCAGAACAGCAAAATCCAAAGAAACTGGGAGGAAATCTGGATTTATTTTCCAAAATTCCTGAAATTCAGGGAAGCACTGCAACTTTGTGGCTGTGCCAGCTCAGCTTTGTGATACATTACTGAAGATAGGACGTGGTGCCTCAAACAATGTGCAGTAATTAACTGACCTGATCACCTTTTCTTTGTCCAGGATGCTTTGACCTTGGGCAATCACTAGAGTTGCTCAGTGGGAAACTTGGAAGTTGACTTTGGGTTCATTTCACTGGTTCAGACACTTGAGAGATTTATATTTTTAGGGGCATTGTAGGGCTCTCGTTTTAATTTTGCAAATTTTCTTGGCTGCTACGGACCCCGATGGTGGGTGGAGCAGAATTTAGGCCAAAGACAAAGAGCAGAGGAAAGCAGAGTTACCTGTTCCCGAGGGTTGTTGGGGCTCTGGCCCGTCCCTGCTGCCCAGCGAATGCGCTGGAAGGGCAGGACCACACCCCCAGTGCCAGCAGGGTCAAACACGGGGTCTCCAGGTGGGATGTGGATGTTGAGGAACTCAGCAGGGCAGCCGGGGTTCTCTGTCCCCAGGATGTCCAGGAGCACGTGGAAACCTGGCAGACACCAAAGCAGGGTCAGAGGCTGCCAGCACCTGCAGGACACCAGGGAGGGCAGCTGAGGGGACCACCATGTGCAGCAAGGGTGACCCAGGCCAGGCTGAACAGGGCTTGAAGAAACCTGGCCTAGTGGAACAAGATGACCACTGAGGTCCCTTTCAAACATTCTAGGGTTCTGTGATTTCCCAGAGACAAATATCTCCAGGTCTGGACACCCAATACCCCACTGAGCTCCTGGGAGACAGAAAAAACTGCTCCAACCTGCAGCAGTTCAGCCCAGCATGGCACTTATTGGATCTGTCTGGGTTTTTTTGCCATGGGGCACCTCCACTGCTAAAAGAAACAAGGAAGTTCCAAGCTGACAAATATCAGCACTTGGATCAAGTGGCAGAGGTCACCAAAAATCCACACCAACTCTCCCATCTGGACAGTGCTGTGGCACAGCCGTCCCCAAGGCTCTGTGGGTCTGACACCCCCACGTGGATCTGCTGTGGAGGGCTGGGTGAGGAACACCAACACACATCCTTGTGTGTGTGAGAAACCACCATTCTCCCACCCAAACCCCCCTTTCCCAGGGGGTGCAGGGCCCCAGGAGTCACCAAAGAACACGGCCAGCACGGTGGTGTTCCTGCGGGAGGGCAGCCCCGAGGGGCCCCGTGCCACGGCGGTGCTGAGCTGGCGGGCATTGGGCACGCGCGGCTCCTGCAGCGCCTGGTACACCCCGTCCGCGTAGTGGGCTGGCAGCAGACGCAGCAGCCTGGTTCCTGCAACCCAAAAAATACATGGGATGGGTTCTGTGGCAGCCAGAGGGAGTCACAGCCACAGCAGGATGTGTGTTCAGAAGACAGCAAGAGGATAGCACAGGCTCTTAGATCAGCCAAGAACATGCAAATTCTGGTGTCATCACACAAAATTTCTTGCACTGGGATCACACTCTCTTAAAACCAGGAGGGATCCTCCATCTTCCTCTTTTCCAGTTGTCCTTCTCTTGTCCCTGTGCATCCCCGTTGCCCCCTGGAGGTCTGGGTGGTGCTCCAGTGGGGAACTGGAGCGATGCTGAGCTGTCCCACATTGACAATGCAATCCTACAGAAATGTGGTGTTTGCCAGCACCACGGGGAACAGGAGAGGGAACAGCCAGAGAGGCAGTGAGACAAGTGTGAAGATGAGAGAGGAACACCCTCTTTGCACTCACTACCAGTCCCAAAACTGAAAAGCTCAGGAGCAGGAGGTCACTTCTCACTGATTTTGAAAGGCTTGTCAGCAGTGTGGTGGGCTCAGTTCACTGGAGCTCCCTAAAACTGGGGGAAATCCTGAATTCCTGCCTTAGTTTGGGGCTTAGTTTCCACATGTTGGTTCCCAAAAGTGAAGGTCTGATCTGTCTGCTCTAGAAGAGGAAGACCTGGTCTGCCAGGGTTGGTTTTTCTGTGAGGCTCTGGTGTTACCAAAGGGCTGGTGACACACAGGTAATGTAGGAGAACCCTTTGGACTCAGAGGAAGCTGTGACACTGCCACTGCACCTTGTGCCAGTGTGTCACCAGAGCAGTGACCTCGCTGCCAGAGATGAGGATTCAGAATCTTCAGTGGTTTAGATAAGATCCTGCTTGATCTGTCCCTGGCTCAGGGACATCTAGAGCTGAGCCTATGGGCTGGCTGTAGGCATGAGGAAGTAGCTCATCAATGGCACTGGGAAATCCCAAATGCCTCTCCCAGTACCAACCAGTACATGGTACCAGCTCCCTGCAGGGCAGGAAATCAATAGGTTAAGCGTGCCTGGACCATGAACTCTTCTGCCTTGTGTTAAATCCTGGTTGAACTGCATGTTGATTTTGGATAAAGATGGTTTTTTTTGCAGCTCTGTGATCCCTGACCATCACAGAAACACCAGCTGAAAACAGCTGGGTCCTCCCTGCCTTGGGCATTCTGAGTAATCTCACAAAGGCACAGCTTTGCTCTGGGACTGATCCAACACCAGCCTGACCTGCAGACTGTGCCTGGGCCACAGCAAAACATGGCAATGCCCAGACAGAGCAGCCTGGCCCCTCCACACTGCTCTAACAGGGCTCTAAGGTACATCCAGGGACCACTGAGGGCCACGGGAGGTGGCACTGTCTGCTGCCCTGCCTGGCTCAGGTCAGAAAGGTTCTGTCTCAGCCACAAAGCAAGGCAGGTGCCTGAGGGGCAGCTCCTTGACCCCATCCCACCCTTCCCACCCCGGGCACTCACCCACGGAGCCGTGGCTGTGGTGCAGAAGGTTGTTGTACCACCCATCGTAGCGCTGCACCTCCCACGAGATGCTCTCCTGGGCCCCTGGAAAAGGCAAAATCCACCTCATGAGCAGCAAGAAAAAAACCAGCACCACTAGAGAATTGTATTGTGATCTTTTCCCATATTCTTTCTGAAACTTCCCAAATATGCAGCTGTTTTAGGCGAGTTTTGCACTCCTTTTGGGGGACAACAGCTAAAATTGGAAATTCATGCTTGTGATTTGAATGTCTCCAGGTCAATTTGTGGCCACCACCAGTCTAATCCCAAAAGACATTCCTTTTCTCCCTTTCTCTCACTGGATCAGAAACCCCTCCTTACTTCTGACTTCTACAATGTGAGTCAAGGGAAGACTTGGTACTCTTGCATCAGCATCAGCTCATTTCCGTCCTGTTAATTTTTATTACTTTTACTTTTTATTTTGCTAATAGTAGCAAGGACTTCCAGTTCCAGCTTATAAGCTGTGTACTCATCTCAGCTGCCACAAGGAAGTCTCTCAACCTGCACTTTGCTCCAATTTTTTCTTATTTCCTCACAAACTGAATCATAGAATTTGTGTTGGAAGGGACCATAAACCCCACCTGGTTCCATTCACCCTGCCATGGGCAGAGACACCTTCCACTAGATTAGGCTGCTCTGATGTGATGTCCTGTGGTCAGAGGAAATTCCCCTGAGGGGCATCAACCACCCAGATCTCCCTGATTTTGGGTTCCCTTCCCCAAAATCACACTTACTCCCCGAGGTCCATGCTCCCACCAGAACCACAACCAAGCTCAACATCATTGCTGCAGGTTGCACCAGCCTCTGGGTCTTTGGAAGCAGCGACCTGCAAAGGGAGAGGAGAGGGAGGGAGCTGGAGGTGAGCTGTTCCCAGAGGCTGGAAACATGGAAAGAGCAAAACCTCAAACCCTCAGCTCCTTTTTGTGGTTTCTGCTGCTGGGTTAAACCTCGCTGCTGCCATCATCCATCAGCAGTGTCTCCTGGTTTAGGCTCTGGGAAGTTGGCAGGGGTCAGGTGAGACCCCACCACCCTGAGAAAGCCCTGTCAGGTGTCTCAGGTGACCTGGGGACACCTTCCTGCTGGAGTAGGACCGACAGCCCTTGGGGTATCCCAGTTACAGACTCACACCTCATCATCTGGTTGAGTCTGCTCTGTTACAGAAAACCCTTCATTGCAGAAACTGGCACATTTCAGCTGGAAAATTTTCCTGCATTGACCCATCCAAGCAAATCCAGCTGTGCAATCCAGCCTTGGCACAGTCAGACATCCTGAAGTGTGTGAGTACTGCAGACAGCTTGATCCCCTCTGAGCCAGCCTGATGGCCATTCCTCCTGACCAGCCTTTCTCTGTACCACCTCCATTTCCACAAAAGCCCTGAATCCAGGGCAGATTTCATCACTAGGAGCTGAACATTTAAAATCCCAAGCAACACCTGGCAGAAGAGAGGGATTCCCAGTTCAGAAATGTGAAGGATTTAGAGTCACAAATGTGACAATTCCATCCACCACTGGCTTTCCATGCACAGAAATGCCAAACCTGAATTTAACTCCAATACAGGGTTTTCCACTAATATGGTTCTTTGTCCCTGTTTCATGTGTATCCAAAGATCAGCACTATTTCAGAAGAGCTGTGCTGCCAAGAGATGCAGCAATGCACAGGTTTCAGCTTTTCCTCTGTCACATCCAAATTAATGCTTTTAATTTTAAACTTTTCTTTTGTTATTTTAATTAAAACTTAAATAAAATCTGGTTTTGGAAAGGCTTGCACATTACCAGCAGCTCTGTAGGTTTTATTTTTGATTTCCTGAGAGCTGCAGTGGGGATTTTGCACCTATAACTCCCAGTGGTACAAACTGCAAAACATGAATTCATGTTGCACTCTCTGCTTAGGAAACAAAGTGGTCTGAGACTTAAATATTAAGATTTGCACTCACATTAATTACATTCATCAATTTAAACACTCATCACCAGGCTGTGAGCAGAGCATGTTACCTGTGGTCAGTCCTTCTGTACTTTTGGTCTTTTGCATTAGAAAATAAGCTGTGTCTCAAGAAGTGACATTTCCACCCTCCCTGACCATTACAACAGCCCTTCCATCCCACATCCTTTCCACCCCAGCCCTGTGCTGAGCATGGTGTGATGGATGTGAGATTTACATTGTGCAGCTGGTGGGGGCTAGAGGCTCTGTGAGCCCCATTCCATACAAAGAACATGGAAGTTTGGCCAGTGGTGACACCTGGAGGTGCCTGTGGTCCCTGGCAGGAGTGGCAGAGTGCTGTCACTGTTACCACGGGGGACTGGGACTCTCCTGAAAGCTCTCCCTGTTGGAGCAGCCCCTTCCCTGAGCACTGGCAGCAGTTGTTGGCTTGTGGGGAGAGCACATGGTCACCTGTGCTGGAGAAAGGGAGACACCAGGAAAAGAAAAAAAAGAAATCTAGAGACCCCA
Source organism: Cisticola juncidis (assembly GCA_013400215.1). Taxonomy (NCBI): domain Eukaryota; kingdom Metazoa; phylum Chordata; class Aves; order Passeriformes; family Cisticolidae; genus Cisticola; species Cisticola juncidis. The sequence continues at coordinate 213,375 of VXBR01008905.1, forward strand.
GAGACACAGCCAGATTTATCTCCTCCTGGCTCAAAAGGTACAGCTGCAACCTCCAGAGTGAGGTCTGAAGGTGCCACAGGTGACTCAGGAGACAGGGAGCAAAGCCAAGGCTCAAAGAACATCCCCACAGCCACAGCGCAGATTGTCTCCCCCTTCCCCCTGGGTCTTCTCGTAGAGTTCCAGCAGAAAAAGTGTTTCAAAATTCCTTCTGTCACTGAGCACTCCTCCCTTTTCCTCAGGTATGGAATTACTCTTGTCCCAAGCCATGAGATGAGATTCTCACATGAAGCCTTTATCTCTTTATGCCCCAGAAATTAAAATGTATTTATTGCCTTATCAATCCAGGGCTCTGGAAGTTTTCAGTCTGGATCATGGCCAGTGTGGTACAATAACAGTGGTGATCTCACACACTGACCTGGGAAGCCCATGGTGCTCGGGAAGGCTTGGCAAGTGGATTATTTCTGCAGCCTTATCCAGCTTTCCAGGAATATTGTAATCATGAGCCCTCCAGACTCTGCTTTTCCACAGGTTCCCTGTACCACCTTTGGAAACTCATTCCCTTCCTCTGCATTTAGTGAAATTAAGCTTATCAGCCTTGTCTTCTGCCATCAGAAGATCCCTGTGCCCTGCCAAAGCCTGGAGTTTCACACCTCTCCAAAAATTCTGTGCCAGATAGTGCAAACACAGCTTCCCACAGGGCAAGGATCTCCTGTTCCACCTGATCCCAGCAGATTTGGCTCCCCTAAAGTTAAGGCTTCATCCTTCAAGAGCCTCCTGGGCTCTCCCTGGAGCCACAGCTCCCATGGGACTGTGGAACCCACCAGGGTCCTGAGAGAGCATCAGCCCCATGGAGAGCCTGAGCGTGGTCACCCAGAGGACAGCAGATCCAAGGCATTCCAGGAGCCTGGAGCCTGATCCCCAGGGTCCTTGGGAGTCACAGCTGGTTTCTATCTCTTGCCAGTGCTGGTGGGACACAGCTGGGGGCTGCCACCTTCCCCCTCATCAGTCACTCCTAGGATGTCCCCAGCGGTGGATCCCAGAGTATCCCAGACACACTCCATGGACAATCCTCACACAGGGGTGAGTGGCGCCTGCAGCTTCCCCCTGGGGCCGGATGCCGCAGTGCCCCAGGGCACCGCGGGGACCCTGTCCCCTGGAGGAGCGTGAGGGCTCCCTGCGGTGTCCTGTCCCCACGCAGGGACAGCTCTGTCTGTCCCCTGCCTTCTCCCTCACCCGCAGGGATCCGCGCGGCTCCACCGCACCCTGCAGGTGAGGACACGCACGGCTCCAGCTCACCCCCGAGAGCCCTGCAGCCCTCGGGACGAGCAGAGAGTGACACAGGGACACGGCCCGACCTCCTCCATCCCCCGGGCACGGCCCCATCCCAGCCTGTCCCCACTGCGGGAGGAGGAGGAGCGGCAGCAGCCCCTGTCCCCTGCAGAGGTGACAAGAGAACCCCCGCAGGTCACAGCGTGCACGGCCCCAGGCGCGCTCCCGGTCCCGCAGCTTCCCCGCAAGCGGGAACGCGCGCGGTCCCGATCCGAACTCGCCCAGCAGGCAGGGACACGCGTGGCCTCAGCCCCTCGGACACCCTTGCGAGTGTGGGCACCGCAGAGACCCCCACAACGGGGAATGTGCGTGTTCCTGATCCTTCGTCCCCCCGCCGCCCCCTACCAGCAAGGACACGGGTGTCCCCAGCCGTTCCGTCTCCTTTTTCCCCGCGCAAGCAGGGACACGCGTGTCCTCGATTCCTTTGAGCCCCGACACGCGTGTCCAGATCCCACTTTAGGCAGAGACACGCGTGTCCCGATCCCATCTCAGGCAGTGACACGCGTGTCCCGATCCCATCTCAGGCAGTGACACGCGTGTCCCGATCTCCCTCTCAGGCAGTGACACGCGTGTCCCGACCCCGTCTNGAAGAAGAGGAAGAGGTAGGTGGGTGGTGGGAAGGGGCGTCCCACCCACGCCCACCCCGGCCCCTCTCTTTGCGAGCGACCCCCGGCGGTCCCTGCTCGCCGGGACTGCGAGGGGAGGACGCTTCCCACCTGCAGTTCACCCTCAGTTTCCACTGTCCCAGCCTGGTCCAGGGTCAGGAAAGTACAGTCAGGTTGGCCCCTCGCCCCTCTTTCCCCACCTGCGAATTGCAGTTCTATGGTTCAGTTTCCAGGGGACAGGATTCTTCCCCCCTGTGCAAAACACCAACCTGCAGCCCTGAGCAACCCAGCTAGGATTGCTGCTGGCTCTGCCACCGGGAGTTTTTGGCTGAGCACTTCCAAAAACTCCTTTTATTTCAATTAATTCTGGAGTGGAGAAATGGAGATTCTGTAACGAGAAACTTCTGAGGTTTGGGCAAACTTTCTACCTGCTTTGTCTTTCCCTCCTGCAAGTCCAGACTATTTGAAAATACAAGATTAAATTGTCTATTTCTGCTGAACTGCTGATCCTTCCTTGAAGGCATTTCCAGTTTTTACCCTCCCCATACACTGTGACAGAGGGAACTACAGGGCCTCTAAGGTCACAGCAACGCTTCAGTGTGGAGGATGCTTTCCAAGGTGCAACAAGTTCTGTTTCTCCTGCTGTGAGCTGTAGGCATCATTTTTCCATCTGAAAGCTGCAAAAATGCCAAAGAGCTGCAAAAATACCTGAAGGGCAATCAAGGGAGAAAGATGGACAGAGAGCAAAAGAATTGTTTCCCTGGAAATTCTCTATAAAACAAGTCCCAGCGTACGGAAATGCAAATATCCATTGGTGCTGGCTGAAAGTCAAATTTAGATTTAACAGGACAGCATTCTCCATCTTATGTTCTGGGTTTTAATTTTTTAAACTCTGAAGAGTTGTGTTTTGATGAATACAGACTCGGAAATCTTATCTGCTTTGTTGTATCTCCTAGGAAATTTGGGCATAGATGCTAGGAAACAAATGGAATTCAAAGCATTGTGATTTAATCTGTTCTAGGTTAAATTGCTCATTTATTTCTTTTCTTGCAGCAGCTCTGCCTGTTTTGTTGGCACTTCTGCTGGACTTCAGTGGCATCAGGAATCAGCTACAGCTCCTGCTTGCCAGGTAATCATAGCACTGGAAGGCTGCCTTTCTGCAGGTCTGGCTTTCCAAGGAAATAACCCAAAGCTGTTACAGCAAAACAGCCCCAAAGAAGATTTGTACGGGCACACAACAGCTCTGTTAGTCTGTAACAGTCAAGCTAAATTCAGGTCCAGAGCCATGGTAAAATCCCATTCTCCATTCCACTCTTTGCTGTTATTATCTGGGTTACTAGACAGAAACTTATTCTCAAATCAAATATTGCTTTATGTATTGCTTTATGAAAAGCAATTCAGCTGTCCAAGCAAACTGTTTCATTATAGTTATTGTGATCCTACTCACTTCTAGGGATTTGGGACCAATTTTTTGTGGCTGAATTGCTCTGGGGTGGATCTTACCTAAAAATATGATTAAAATTGGTTTTGGGAAATGAGGATAAAATCACATCCTCCCTACAGGAACAGAATAAAACACTGTTTGGACATGAGTCAGATCAGCTCTGACATTCCCTGACTTCAGGAAACTTCCTGGGGCAGTTACCTGGAGAGAGGCCATTAAATAGGCAAAACAAGGACTAAGTGTATTATCAGTTTTGGCAAAAAATATCTAACCCAGGCACGGGGAGAAGGTGAGTAATTGCTGCAACTGGAGTGCCAGTGGAAGTTCAAAGTCATCTATAGGAATGACTTATCTTTTAATTTTGTGTAATTCAGCTTCCTTTAGCCTTGAGATGTGCTCAATTTCAAGTTCTTTGTTCTTTGGACCCTCATCCTGCTTTTGGCACCTCCAGACCAAGTGCAGGACCAACACTTCCTCTTCCTTCTTCACCAGACCAGCAGCTCCTGGGGAAAATCTTCTTGGAGGAAATGAGCAGGGATGGGAGTAGTGGGCTTTGTTCCACTTGGCACTGCTGGCCCTTGGCTGGGGATAATTTTGCTATTGTGAAATCCCTGTTTTCAGTGGCTCCTTGTCATTTTGAAGGAAAATTCCTCTGCAGAGGTCACTGNATGTTTTCAGTAATTTTGAAGAAAAATTCTTGTAATTTTGAGGAAAAATTCCTCTGCAGAGGTCACTGGCTTGGGCACTTCCCCTAAGAATTCACCCCAAAGTGGGAAGCCCTGGCTGCACCTGCTGGAGGGAGAGACCTGGCCCTGTCCGGGCAGGAGCTGCTCAGCAGGTTCCTGCTCTGGGGCTGCTCCTCACGCTGCAGCAGGACAGGGGCTGGTGGTTCCACAGTCCCTGAGGCTGCTGGAGCCCTGCCCCAGGCACCTCCTCTCCTCCACCGAGGGTTTTGAGTGGCGAGTTCTCTGCTGGGAGTGTCCCACCCGCCCCTCGCTGGCAGCCTCACATTTCCTCGTCCCTCTGGGGTCCCTTCGGGTGAACCTCCCTCGGCTGCTCATTCCAGAGCTGAGCCACCGCAGGCTGGAGTCACCCAAGCAGGGTCCCTGCTGTCACCACCTCTCTCCCACAGGCTCCTGGAGGTGCAGGATGACTCTTTTTGATGGCATCTACCCCTTCTACCCGCAGCAGAGGAAGGCTGCAGTGTTTGACATCAGCTCCATCATTGTCATCGTGGTGTTCCTGACGCTGGCTGGGAGCTTCCTGCTCATCATCCCGGGCATCCGCGGACGGGCGGTGCGTGACCCCGGGGGTGGGCACTGCCCCCGAGTTCTGCATGCTGGCACCTCCTGGGCGGTTTGGAGTGAGGCAGGAGGAGAGCCAGGGCTGTTCCTCCCTGCCTGATGTCCCCTGTCTCCCTGCAGAGGTGGTACTGGACCCTCCGTGTTCTCCTCAGCCTCTTCGTGGGACTGGTGATTGTCGGTAAGTGCTGTGCCCTGGGGCAGGGTCTGGGGGCAGGATCAGCCCCTGGGGACGGGTCTGGGGGCAGGATCAGCCCCTGGGGCAGGGTCTGTGTCTGGGAGATGCGAGCTGAGGGTCCCAACCACTGAGCTGTGGAGCTTCCCAAAACGTGTGCCTTCCCTGGTGTGAGGGCACTTGGAGGTGCCTGTGGTTTCTTCTGGGAGTTTTGCTGGCTGTAACTCAAGCAGCCCCATGTTCCTCCCACTGTGTGTATGACCCGACACAGGCAGGTGCAGGAACAACCAAGAAATACAAAGAGCAGATTTATCTTCATGACCTCGCCCTCCAGGGAGTCTCCAAAGCAGCAAGGGGTAGAGACGAGGAGGGGGCCAGCACCACGGAGCTCGGTCCTTGCCAAAGGATCACCAAATCTGCTGCTTTCCCCTGCGTTTCAGGGATTTGTGCAGGTGCACAAATTGATGTTCTGTGTGACGTTCTTTGATCTTTCCTGTAGCAAGGCTGGGTCTCAGGCTTGTCTTCTGTGTGTTTCTGAATGTTTCTGAGCTGTCTAAGCACAGATGTTTCACTTCTGCAGCGCACAAGGCTGGTCAGTGGTCACTGTGATCTGAGGGTTTTTCTACACCTGTGATTGACTGTGTTTATAATCCTCCTCATCAATTTTCCATTATTTCCTCCACTATGTGAGCCCTCTTGTGCTGCCAGGCATTTTTGGAGACTGTGAGGAGCCTTGCAGGGATATGGAGGGAGCAGGTTGGAATAAAACACAAGCAGGGCAGGGATTGCAGTAGTGGGGTAAAGACCTCCCAAGGAACAAGGTGAGAGGAGATGAAGGAGAGGATTTAATTTAGTAAAAACCAGGAAGTCTCCTGCAATAACTGATGGTGGAAACCAGGCACTGGGATTTCCAACTCAGGCTGGGCAACAAGATGGGTGAGAAAAGATGTACTGAGAAGACAGAAGATGCCTGGTGGCAAGAGAAACCAGCTCTGACCCTAAATCAAAGCATTCCTGCTGCTGTGAAGGACAAGATTGATTACAGGACTGGTCAGAGAGGGGTGATGAAGAGGAGAGATGATGATAACCTGACAGATTCAGCTCTGATTTGACCAGGCACTAGAAGCAGGGAGCCAGACTGGGACCAGCTGCAGGACATGGACCATCCCAGCATGGACCATTGCCACCCTGGGGATGTCCAGGTTCTGGGAGATGCCACCAGAGCCACCTGAGAACCTGGTGCCAGACTGGAGGTGGCAGAGGGGTGGAGGCCAGGGCTGACTCCACATATCCAGTCCAGGCCTGCAGAGCCACCAGCACCTCTCTGTGACAGGGCTGCAGTCGGGCTCTGCTTGGGCACACGGGAAGAACAAATTGTTCTGGAGCCAGCGTCAGAGTTTCTGTCTGGCAGCAGCAGGGCACACTCACCCCTGCAGCCAAAAACATTCCTGAGGAGCTCCCACTGCATCAGTGCCCTCACAAGTCGACTCAGCAGCTGAACATTTTCTCAGGAAGGTTTTGTTCAAGGTTTTGTTGACATCAAATCATTTGCTCCTATTTCCCTGTTGGAAAATGAAGGCCATGGCAAAATGGAAATGCTTCAGAAAAGGATAGCTTGTTCCAAAAAACATGTACCAGAAAAGCTTCAAATTTTTCTTTTTTTCCCAGCTGGAATGACTGTCCAAGCTGTGGTGACACTTCCCACCCCTCTCCACCGCCTCCTTTTGACAATGACTTTTACTATTCACTATCAGTGCGGTTTAGGGAGCTGGATGTGTGAAATGAGACTCACCCCTGTTCCTGTGGCCGACAAACAGGCTCATCTCTGAGCCCTGTCCCTGGCTGGTGTGGTGCCTCCCATGGTCAGGAGCTTGCAGGGACGTTCTGGAGAGGATGTCCAAGGAGAAATCAGATCCTAATGTTCATCCCTGGGGATCTGAGCTCCGCTGCTCCCGGATCCAGGGAGTGGATGCTTAGCAAGGGGAGGACCTGAGCTCTGCAGGGTGTGGGAGCTGGTTGGGGCACGTCCTGGTGGCTGAGTCAGCATTCCTGCCCTCCTAACACTCCCAGTGCCATGGTGGGAATGCTGCCACTCACCCGTGATTCTCTCCTTGAGCACAGCAAAGCCTGAAACCGGCCCTGCTTTAACCCCAGCTCCATTTTTCCTGGCAGTTGTGCAGTTCACAGGGGACTGGGAGACGGGCTGGGTGCAGGCAAACACCTCCTACAAGTCCTTCAGCCCCGTCCAGGTGAACGTGGACATCGGGCTGCACATCGGCCTGGCAGGGGTGAATGTCACACTCAGGGGTGAGTGATGTCCCCACCTGCAGCTCTGGAGTGGCCATGACCCCACGAGGGCTTGGTCTAGGGGCCCTTGGTGTGTCTGGAGGCTCCTGGGACCCCCCCAAGCACCTCAGCTTGTCCCTCTTGTAGGAAACCCAGTGAAGCAGATCAACGAGACCATCAACTACAATGAGCACTTCCCCTGGAGCTTTGGGGCCGATTATGACCACAGCTACAGCCAGGGGCTGCAGAAGGGGCTGCCCAGCCCCATCCTCTACGTGGCAGAGAAGTTCAGGTCACAGAGCCCCTGTGCTGTGCACGGGCAGTACCGCATTGCCGGGCACTACGCCTCAGCCACGCTCTGGTGAGCCCTCCCTGTGCTGCTGAGCCCTCTTGTCCTGCAGAGCCCCTCCTTGTCCTGCTGAGCCCCTCCTTGTCCTGCAGAGTCCCTCCTTGTCCTGCTGAGCCCCTCCTTGTCCTGCAGAGCCCCTCCTTGTCCTGCAGAGCCCCTCCTTGTCCTGCAGAGCCCCTCCTTGTCNCTGCAGAGCCCTCCCTGTCCTGCTGACCCCTCCCTGTCCTGCTGACCCCTCCCAGTCCTGCTGACCCCTCCTGTCCTGCTGAGCCCTCCTGTCCTGCTGCAGGCATGTGAAGAGCTTGGCTGCCTTTCCCCATGGCCTTTGGGATGGGTGGGATTGCATCCTGCCAGGAGGGAAGCTGTGTGCTTGGAGGGGTCCCTGCCAGGCCCTGTAGACACTTTGGGATGAGCAGAGAGGAGATCCTGGTTCTCCCTGCTGGACAAATCCACGGGGCTGGGCATGGGAGAGAGGAACAGCAGGTCCTTGCTGTGATGTGGTGATGGTGGCAAAGTCCATCCCCATGGATGGAGTTGAAGCTGCTGTCCTTGGTGGCTCAGAGAGGACCATGGACACCTGAAGAACTCTCCCAACCCTACCTGTGAGTGTATTTTGTACCTAAGATTGCAATCAGGAGAGGAAAAGATGCTGCTGCTGTTATTGTGGAGTTGATCTTGACTCTTTGGCAAGGTCAGGGAGCCCACTTGGACTGGGGAGAGCTGGTCCCCAGCTGGCAGGGGATGGTCCCTTCCACGTCATGTTGGCCTTAAGAACCATTGCAGTGCTGCTCTCCCTGCTGGGTGTTTGACAGCAGGGACAAAACCAGGGAAGAAGCCTGGAGATGCCATGGAAAAGAGCTCCATAGCTGAGGCCTCTGCAGCCCAATCCTCAGCAAGTGCAGAACTACTGCAAAAGGCTTTGGCTGCTCCTGCATTTATCTCAGTCCTGGGTGCTCCTCTCAGGGTCTGCACTGCCCCATATGTGCAAGGGGAGGTCACTAGGATGGTCCAGGTGCCCAGAGGGGGCTGCCACAGCCTCCTTGAGGCTGGTGCTGTCTGTGGGCTGAGGGAAGAGATCTGTGTTTCTGCCTCCTGGATGAAGCAGTGGGAGCCTTGGAAGTGTCCTTGCTCAGTGTGGGGATTGGGGATCATTCCTGCCTGCCCATGGAGCTTCTGCACCTCTGCAGCGCCCTTGGAGCCTGGAAATCCTCACACGGGGCATCCTGACCCATGGCACTCATCTGTTGGTCTTCCAGGGTAGCCTTTTGCACGTGGATCATCTCCAACATCCTCTTCTCCATGCCTGTGCTCATTTATGGAGGGTACATGCTCCTGGTCACGGGGGCCTTCATGATCTTCTCGCTGCTCTCGTTCTCCACCGTGAGGAACAGCCCCATGTGCCTGATCCAGATTGGGACCAGCACCCTGCACGTGGCCTATGGGGGCTCCTTCTGGCTCATGCTAGCAGTTGGTAAGGACACCAGGGTGCCCCAGGTCACATCCCTGTGTCCCTCTGGATGTACCTGAGTCCCAGATCTTCCCTCCCAAGTGCAGCTTCCCAGAGCCCCAGCCTGTGACTGGGCAAAGCAGGTACTGGCAGAGATGAGGGGAGGGACAGGAAAAGAGGAAACACCATGCTCATCTCCTCATCCCAAGGGAAATGGAGGCATTTATGGGTCCTGAGGTACAAAGACCTTGGGATCACTTGCCTGGGTTTTCAGACCTGTGCCTGGGTTTTAGGGATGCTTAGGACAGCTCATACAATAGAAGGCCACCTCCCATGAACAAAAGCATTGTCCTCTGGCAGGGGACAATCCAAGGAGAGCAGTGGGGTGGGGGCACTGCTGCAGTGACAGGAACCCACTCAGAGAAGGTGTTTGTTTCCAGGCCTGCTCTGTTTTGTGTTTGGGATTGCCGTTGTGGCAATGCACCACCTCAACCTGGACCTGCTGAAAACTTTCTTTGATCTCCGTGAGGACACAGCAGAGGAGTATCAGGAGATGTCTGAGGTGTTCATCAACTCTCATTTCGTGAACAAGAGCCTGTCTGCTCCTCAGCCCTCTGAGATCAACGGCGTCTAGAGGAAAGTCCTCACTCTCTCCCTGGAGATGGACCCAAAAGGGCAGAACAAATTCCTCTTGATGTCCCCAGAGATGCATTTCCCCATCCTACTGCCTTTGAAGTCAGCCTTGGGATAGGTCCTTGCTGCAAGTCCCTTCAGTCTCCCTGAGGATGCCCTCTGGAAGGGGCAGGATGTGCTGGGGAGCTGCCATCAGAGCAGCTCACAGCTCCAGAGACTTGATCTGCACTCTCACCTGGGCAAGAGGTGAGGCACATCCCTGTCCCAGGAGCAATGCCCTTCCTGCTCCATGCCCTGCCACAGTGCAGTGCAGGGGTTCTTCAATGGTCTGTTCCTGCTGAAACTGAGAACCAGCTCAGGGGTGACATTTCTCCCCGGGAGCACCCAAAATCTGGGGTTAAACCTGCTCATTTCTTTCCCAGACATGACATTTTGTAGTTTAGGTGTATCCAGGAAAGCCAGGCATGGATCCAGCTTTGGCAGGCTGGATTCTGCAGGAGCTGGAATTAAAAAACTGCTCCAGAAACAAAGACTGAGTAAATGTACCATGGAGTTTGCCATGGGGGATGTGGTGATGTGATACTCTTCACCTTCAAATTAGAACTTTATTAGACAAAACTCGTAGCCTAGTGGGGGCCAAAAAGACGCCATAGGAAAGGAAGGATAGTGAAGAGGGAAGTTGTCCCTGTCCAGCTGGAGCACACTTAGACTGGCTGGGCAGCAGGGGAGGGAGGGGACTGTCCCTCTGCCTCACTCAGGTGAGTCCCCACCTGCAGAGCTGCCTCCAGAGAAGGACATGGAGCTGTTGCAGTGAGTCCAGAGGAGGTCATGGAGATGATCCAAGGGCTGGAGCCCCTCTGCTCTGAGCCAGGCTGGGAGAGCTGGGGGTGCTCACCTGGAGAGGAGAAGGCTCCAGGGAGAGCTCAGAGCCCCTGGCAGGGCCTGAAGGGGCTCCAGGAGAGCTGGAGAGGGGCTGGGGACAAGGGATGGAGGGACAGGACACAGGGAATGGTTTCCCACTGCCAGGGGGCAGGGTTAGATGGGTCAGTGGGAATAAATTCCTCCCTGTGAGGGTGGTGAGACCCTGGCTCAGGCTGCCCAGAGCAGCTGTGGCTGCTCCATCCCTGGAGTGTTCCAGACCAGGTTGGATAGGGCTTGCAGTAACCTGGAACACTGGAGGTGTCCCTGCCCATGGTGGGGCCAAGATGAGCCTTAAGGTCCCTTCCAACCCAAACCACTCTGGGATTCTATATCTGAATGCTGGAAACCTGAGCACCTTCACTCCAATTATTTGTAAAGCACACAATTTCAATATTTTGACTTTTCTTTATGAGATCCTTGCTGGCAAATTACTTACCTCTGTCAGACACTTGTGTGTCACTAATGTGGTTTGTTCTGCACAGGAATTATTTTCAATAAAACTTTACTAAAACCCCTCTGCTTTGAAACACTGCGGACATTTAGGGGGCTGAGTTTCTTAAGAAGGGGCCATGGGGCACATCTGAAGGTCACTTCTGGCAAGCCCCCAGCAGCAGGATGGCAAGGATGGCAAGTCCTCATCCTTCCCATGGGGACAAATGTGTTGTTGGCACATTTCAAGGTCACCCATTAGGAAACCTTTCCCATGAGGAGCTGTGAGAACTTAGGAGAGCCCCAAAAGGACTTTAACTAGCTGAGAGCTGGGGCTAAAGCTGTGAGATTAAACCAGCAAAACTCCCTCAGGAAAAGGAGGATCCTTCCTTGAGAGTTTCTTGCATCCAGACTCATGAGGCTTGAAGGCACTGATGGGAAGATTTTTCTGATTTAATCTCTGCATCCTGGGAAGGACTCGGGGTTTGTTGGGATGGACCGAGTGGGAGGGCAGTGAAACAGAAAACAAAGAAAACAAAACAAAGAAAAGAAAAGAAAACAATACAAAACAAAACAAAACAAAAAAAAAGGAAAAATAAAATAATAAAAGAGTAAACTGATGTATTTGAGATACTTTTTCAGATCTGGATGTCCTCATCACTTGGTTCTTGTCGTGCCTCTTCCCACCTGTGCCCTGCTGAGTTTGGTGACTCCAGGGGCAGTCCCCAGGGCGTCCCTCAGAGCCTGGTGGCTGTCACCTGGCAGAGCTGGCCCAGGGGCACCACCAGCCCCTCCTGTGCAGAGCAGCTGGGCTCAGCTGGCAGGCAGGACTTGGCCCACACCTCCTGCTCCTCCTTGCTGCTCTTGTCCAGGCTGAAGAGGAGCCTCAGCCTCTCGGGCTGCACGGAGTGGAGAACGATGATGCCCAGCCCCAGGAGCAGGCACAGCAGCCCTGCAAGGAATGCACAGGTGACACTGCAGTGGCACCACTGCAGGGGTGGCACCACTGCAGAGGTGCAGCTGCATGCCAGGGACGTGTGGCACTGCCAGGCAGGCCAGGCAGAGGTGCTGATTTCTCTTTCCCCATCTCTATTCCACAATCACTTTGGGCTCCCCAGTGCAAAAGAGAGGTCTGGGGCAGAGTGGGGCTGGAGCCCACCGTGCTCAGGGAAAGGCTGGAGGGCCTGGGCTTGTTCAGGAGTATCCAGGGGGAATTAGTGACTCTCTGCTGATGGAAAAGGGCTGGGCTCCCTGGAGACTGTGGAAAATTCTGGTTTTATCAAAGGAAGCAATTGCTGCCCAGAAGTGGAGTCCTGAAAGGCAGAGGGAGTCTCTATCCAGCAGGTAACTCCAGACATTCAAACCTCTTCACTGCTCATCTCTTCATATCCCCAGCCTTGATAATTTCCATCTGAAATCCTCTAACCTAAATTTATCGTTTTCTGTGACCAGCCATGGAGAAAGAAGGGATGAAGAGCTGTGGGGGCATCATCTCTGTGGGGATGGAGAAGAAAAGCCCCAGAAGAAATGTGAGCACTCACCTGCTGCTAATGTCAGCCAGAAGGATTCACCATAGCCTGTCCTCAAGGCCACTGAGCCAAACTGGATGGGGCACTTCAGGGTGTTTCTTGCAGTGGAGAAGAAGAGCAGTGAGAAGAAGATCAGAGTGGCAGTGAGCAGGAGCATGTGGCCACCATAGAGAGGGATGGACATGGAGAAGAGCAGGGTGGAAACCAGCCACGTGCAAAAGGCCAGCCTGCAAAAGGACCACAAAACTGAGCAGAAAACACCAGGCCTGGAGCATCCACTCAGGGTCTCCTCTCCCTATCCCAGTGGGGGGATAAAGCCCTGGGCAGCCTGGTCTAGCTGGCCTTGCTCCAGCAGAATGAGACCCCTACAACCCAAACAGCTGGAGTGGGGCTGCTGTGGGACAGATCCCAGCAGTGAAGGGGGATCTCCACACTGGGAATGGTCAGCACTGAATTTCCTGAAGCCCCCAAGCACCTGGGTGTGGCTTTGACATCAGCCCTGCCCTGGGTGTGGGACTGAGTGGAAATCTTTGGAGGTTCCTGTGAGAGAATGAGATATTAATGTTTAACAGCTCAGACATTTGGCCATTTGCAGAGGCAGAGGGGCTTTGCTGGGGCTGGGTTCCCCCCTAGGAGTGGAGCAGGAGGGATTTTGGGGGTGTGGTGCCAAATCCTCTGATGTAAGGCAGAGGACCCACCCAGAAGCTCTGGGGTTTGAGCCAGCTGAGGGAGAAGGCTGCTAAGAAGCAGACCCTGGAGGGGCAGAGTGATTTTGTTTATTATGCTGATGTCCTCTCTTGTAGGCTTAACTGGAAAACTCCCCCTCCCTTCCCGGGGAATTCCTGCTCACACAGGGACATTGTTTCTGTTCACACCTCGGCCTGAGGGATTTCATCCCTCCTGAGGGGCAGAACTGGCTCAACACTGGTGTGAGAGGCAGGCTCATGTCTTAGAGGGGTCATAAACAATCAAAGACCCCCAAAGCACCCCGAGGCTCTGAGCCCTCCCTCCAGAGAAGGAAACCTCCAGTGCATTTCCAGCTGCAAAGTGTAAAATCCCCTCTGCAGTGAAAGAGCTCAGGAATTCCCACCTAAACCTGAACCAGCACTGAACTCTGAGTTTAGTGAGACCCCCACCACTGAGAAGACCAGAAGAAGAGGATCAGTGTCTGTTTCCATGGGTGGTCATATCTTTTTACTTAATCTCCCTCTCACTCTCTCTCCTCCCCTTTCCTTTTCAATTTCTTTCTATCTTTGTCTGCCTCATATTTCCTGTGACACAAAATCCATACTATTGACTTCAGCACATGGTCTCATTTGCACCCTAATTTGGGCAGAGGATCTCTCCAATAATCAGATTGTAACAGCCCCACCAAGGTCACTTTTCTTCTGATTCTTGTGATTGTCCACGCCTGGTCACCCCCAGGCAGTTCCCACGTGTTCAGAGGGACAATGGCATCAGGGGACACCTTTGTTTGGAGAACTGGCCATGCCCACACCTGATTCAGCACCTGGAGTGCACCCAGCTGCCAGCCCTGCCCTGTGCTCAGGGCTTGCATTTAGTTCCCTGGGGAGGTGAGCCTAACAAATTTTTCTGATTTAAAAACCAAAAAAAAAAAAAAAAGTTTTCGGGCACATTTCTGCCTTGAAATACTGGAATATTTGGGTGAGGATAATTATTGTTCCTGAAAATAAAAAGGAGATGGGTACAGGGACCTGAACCTACATTCATGGGGGAACTGCAAGGCTCTCCCTTCCCTCCAGTGCCTTTCCCACAACCTCTGAGACTCCACAACCACAGTACACACCAGGGCTCTGAGTTCCATACCAAGAGATGAGCTCTGAGCACCTCTTGAGGGTCCCTCCTGCTCCCCTTGGGCAGGTCTGTGCCCACTTGGACGTGCAAACAAAGACCCTTCACAGAGGGACTAACCAGGACTCCTTATCCTGGTCCTTGGGAGAGATCTCAGACCATGAGCCCCACACTGTGTCTGTTTTCCCTTCAGTGAGTTTTTCTCAGGCTGCAGTTTTGTACACCAAGGCAGAGGACACATAAGAGGGGTCTGGGGACATGGACAAAAAGGCTGGAGCCCCTCTGCTCTGGGGCCAGGCTGGGAGAGCTGGGGGTGTTCAGAGAGGAGAAGGCTCCAGGGAGAGCTCAGAGCCCCTGGCAGGGCCTGAAGGGGCTCCAGGAGAGCTGGAGAGGGGCTGGGGACAAGGGAGGGAGGGACAGGAAAAGGCAGAATGGTTTCCCACTAGCAGAGGGCAGGATTAGATGGGATATTGGGAAGGAATTGTTCCCTGTGAGGGTGGGGAGGCCCTGGCACAGATTGCCCAGAGAAGCTGTGGCTGCCCCATCCCTGGAGTGTTCCAGGCCAGGCTGGACAGAGCTTGGAGCACCCTAGGCTGGTGGAAGGTGTCCCTGCCCATGGTGAGGAGTTAAAGCAACACAAGTTCAAAGATCCCATCCAACCCAAATCACTCCACGACTCCACACCCCTATGACTCCCTGACAGGCCAGGAAGCATGAGAACCCAAATTCTGCAGAGAGCCAAGGTTTGGCACGGCCTTACAGTGACAAGGGCAGCTCCATGAAGCTCCCTGTGCTGCCCCTGGTTCCTCCCTGTGCTCCCTGGTTCCTCCCTGTGCTCCCTGGTCCCTCCCAGCCCCAGTGATGCCCAGGGCTGATCTCTGGCTGTGACTCACCACAGGGACAGGGACACGTAGTGCCCGGCTGTGCGGTACTGCCCGTGCACGGCACAGGGGCTCTCCAGGCTGAACTTCTCTGCCACGTAGAGGATGGGGCTGGGCAGCCCCTTCTGCAGCCCCTGGCTGTAGCTGTGGTCATAATCGGCCCCAAAGCTCCAGGGGAAGTGCTCATTGTAGTTGATGGTCTCGTTGATCTGCTTCACTGGGTTTCCTACAAGAGGGACAAGCTGAGGTGCTTGGGGGGGTCCC
>VXBR01008905.1:236919-262428 GCA_013400215.1 Cisticola juncidis
CATCTTCTGCCAGTGAGAGAAAGGGATGGAAGGGAAGGGAAGGGAAGGGAAAAAACCTTCTGGCTTCAAGCTAGCTAAAAATGAATCCCACAGAAAGAAGAATGCAGTGTCCCTGGTCCACCCTGGAGAGGGAGAGATTGAACCAAAATCAGGCAGGAGCCCAAAGCTCCCCCCTCACACCCTGGGTCCATCCTAAAGCTCCAGGAGCTGTTCTCTGGGCATAAAGCAGACAGCTGGGAATAAAGCATCATTATAAACCCCCCCAAGACAAGGATGGTCACAGCTCTTCCCTCCCAGTGCTCCTGTCCCACCAAGCATCACCCTGGGGTGGTGCCTTGCAGCTGTGCCAGTCCTGCTGGGACAGAGGGGCTGAGCCAGAGGCCCTCAGCAGTCACCCACCAGAATCCTCACGAGGCTGAAGGACCTGTTTGTCCCACCACAGTCTCACAGATCTCCTAGCAGAGCTGGTTCCCTAAAGCTTTTCAGGGTAGGTGTCTCCCATCCTTCCAGGGAAAGGACACATTGAAAGGAACTGGCCCTTCATGAAAGGACAGGGTCTTTAAGGATCTAGGCCTCCACACAAATGTTCCCAGGCAAGAAAAACAGAGTCTCCCTTTCTCCAGTCCCCAGCTAAGTGGTCCCACAAGTCCTCCTGCCCTGCAGGGAGCTCCCTTGTCCTTTCCCTGGCACTTGGATCCAGGTTCTGGTTCTGTTGGTGCCTCCCACAGCAGCAGCCTGGCCAGGCTGGGGCTGCTCCTTGAGCCCGTGCTGGAGCTCCCTTATCAGAGCCACCACCCTGGAGCAGTTTTTGCTGGATTTGGCCTGAAAACTCTTGGAACAGGTACAGATTCTGATACAGATACAGATCCTGAAGGCAGAGGCTCCTCAGCACGTGAGAGGCTGGGAGATGTCAGCAGGGCTGTGGGAACAGTGAGAGCAGGAAATGGGAAGGAAGGAACGTCCTAAGGTCACTCTGTCCTAGCTGGAGTGGGAAGGGTCTTGCTGAACCCACCTCTGCCTCCTCCTTTAGGAAGGAGATTGTCCCAAATTCCTGTTTGGCTTTCCTTTCCACAGCAGAAAAACCCCTCAGTGTTTTTCTGTGTTTTTCAGTGCTGCTGACCTACCCAGACTTTATAAAATCCATCAATTCCACGGGAATTCTGCAGCTCTACAGCTCCTGGCATGGTCTCAGCATTGTACAGGGAGTCCAAAGGTTGGCTGGGGGACATGGAGGTGGCTTTTGGCACCTTCCTCTGCAGCACAGCAGGGCCATGAGCACTGTGAGCTGTAATTGGTGCAATTCCCAGTGCTATTCAGGTGTATCCTGCTCGGTGTATTTTATACTCCACGAGCCTGAAGAACCAAAAAATTTCCCAGTATCTTATTCCCATTGGAGTCCTTGGCTTCTTCTCAGCCCTGTATGGAGGTTAAAATGAACAAATGAAAAGAAAAAGGCAGTGAGGTTGTGCTGGAGCTTCTCTCACTGCACTCCTGCACCCTGATGAATTTGGGAGTCCTGTGGGGAAGTCCTGTGCCAAAAGGGCTCTCATCCAACCCCACAGCTGGTTTTGTCCCTGCTGCCCTAGAGCTGTTTCCATCCCATAAAAAGCCCATAAAAGGAGATTTTGTGGGTCTGTTCTGGGATGGTTCCTGTCTCCAAGGAGCAGCACTTGGTGCACTCACACTGCAGGAACATCTGAGCAGGGTTACATGGAGGACCTTGGGTCAGACACAGCCCTGAGACCTCCCGGGCTGGGCAGGCAGGGAGCTGTGAGTCTGCCAAGCACCAAGACAAGCACCTGTGCCTCTTTCTTTGGGTTATTCACAGCAGGAAAACACTCAGGATTCCAAGGCTCCACTTTCCAGGATGTCCCTGCTGTAGCTGCTGAAGCACAGCCCATCCCAGCCCAAAGCAAGGCATGTCCTTGAGCCCAGGGTGAACCCATCCCTTGAGGAAGATTTGGCTTGGGACCAGCAGCAGTTGGAATCATTTCCTATCCCAGAGGGCTGGGATTTCCCCTTGGGATTTCCCTTTGGGATTTCCTCTTGGGATTTCTCCTTGGGATTTCCCCTTGGGGTTTTCCCTTGGCTGAGAAAGAGCATCAAGAGAAGGGTTTCCTCTAAAGAGCAGAGCAGTGAGAACAGGCTGGTGTCCAGGGAGTTTGGCCCTTTCTCATTCCCAAGTGAAACTTGTTCCAGTGTGAAATGGATTCTGAACTGCTGGGGCTCCCACAGAAGTACCAGATCTCCTGCAGGCCTCTTGCTGTCTACATTGCACATTCTCTGCTCATTTTTAGCTGGATCTCTTCTTGAGGCCTCAGCTGAGAGCCAAGGACCTGATGCAATGGAAAGCTTCATCAAGAAAAAAAAATATTCTGTGGGTTAAATTTGATGACTGAAAGATCACAAAAATATAAAAATACTAATAATATTAGTGATACTTCATACTATTACTACTACTAATGATAATAGCTGTAATTTAAGAAAAGATGTTAAGAGAACATCCAAGAGAAAAGAGAGACCCACAACCCACACTCACCATCTGCTGAGCAGTGCCCAGGCTGTTCCTGACAGCAATCAGAGGCTCCTGGCCAGTCCCTCCCAGTCCCTCCCAGTTTACACACTGAATATGATGTTCTGTACTATGGAATATCCCTGGCCATTCCTCTCCCAGCTTCCTGGGCAGCTCCTCACTGGCAGAACGTGGGGCACTGAAAAGTCCTTGACAGCCAGAACATCCCTGTGTGGTCAACACTGCTCTTGTCCCAAATCCAAACCACAGCACTGGACCAGCTACTGAGAAAAAAATTAACTCTATCCCAGTAAAGCCACCCCCTACTCATGTCCCTGATGGAATTCCAGGTTCCACAATTCCCAAGACCCCGACACCTTTGCTGTGCCCTGATGGATGCACACACACTCAGATCATTCCCTCAGTTGATGCCTGTAAAAGTTCATTGAGACCGTTCCAACCATGGCATGGGGTTCCAGCTTTCAGGGCAGTGAAAGTTTGTTCCATGTTAAAGCCAGCTCTTGTTCCATCAAAGTTCATCCTTTGTCAGTGGTGATCAGAGGGGAGCCAGGTTCACATCCCCAAATCCAGCCAGTGCTTCCTTCCCTCCCTTCCTGCCTCCCCTTCCTGTTTCCCTCCCTCCCTGCCTGGCTCGTTGGTCTCCTGTGGAAGAGAGGTCTCAGGGGAGGGAGCACCCAACCTGCAAGGACACAGCAGGAGGTGTCCTGTGTCAGCGAGCACCACAGGAGCACTTCCCTAAGCCTGGGACAGCAATGACACCCAGCGGTGGCAGAGGATTTTCACTGACACCCCTCAGAGCCAGCTCCTGCTCTGAGTCAGTGCCACAGCCAAAGACACAAATGTCACTCGTGAGGGTGACCTGGGTGTGTTTGTCTCACTTCGTGCTCTTTCCCCATCCCTGGGGTCACACCACCCCCTCAGGGTGTGATGGGTGTCACAGCTGTCCCTGAGCTCCCAGGGCTCTCAGGGAAAGGTGTCACAGGTCTGAGCAGCCCAGGAAATTCACCCCAGTGACCCTGAGGGGCCTCAGGGATCTCTGCTCACAGTGCACAGAAACAGCAATTTCTGCTCTGAGCAAGGGCTTGAGCCCCAGCAGAAGCTCCTCAAAACAGAGAGCAATGGGAACAAATCAGAGCTGGGAAAAGACCCAGAGTGAAGAATTTACTCATTTTCTAAGCTTGGGCACAGAGCTTTCCTGGACCTTTCCAAAGAACATGACGTGAGTGATGGGACACTGTGCTGAGCCTATGCAGGTAAATGTCAGAAGGGCAGGGCCAGAAAATTGCCAAAAAATGATGACCTTCCTCAAAAGTTTTCCTGACCCTCTCAGTTTGTAATCTAAATTCAAGAGGGAATAGCAGTTTAGAGCTTGAGTAGTTTGTCTGTGAGGGAGAAACAGAAACACTGAAAGAGCTGAGCAGTGGACCCAACGTTCACACGTAGAGGTTTTCAAGCCCTGAGTAACCCAGAGGGGAGGTGCCTTCCCCAGGTGTGAAAATGCTTGGGGGGGTTTGTTTTTTTCCAAAACCTGAATCAAATATTTAAATTAATTGACGATAAATGAACTTATATTCCCCTAGGCGAGCCTGTTCTGCCCATGGCAGCAGTTCACAAGTGACCTCACCCTTCTTTATTTCAACCCAAAGGAGAGGGATGGGGGGCTGGGGACAGACAGACAGACAGACAGACAGGCAGCTGGACAGGTTCTGGCTGGGTCAGAGGGTGAATGAGGATCTCACCTGGGAGCCTCATACCAGGATCCTGCTCCCCCTCCCGTGGCCTTGACAGGGGGGTCCCATGGCACACCAAGTCAGGAACCCCATTAGGCTGTCAGTCCCTCACACTGCTGCCTGAGGGGCATCTGGTTTCCTCCAGCGTCAAACACAATCCACAGTGTCATTATTTTCCTTGCTGCTAATTAGTTTTAAGTCAAGGCTTTACTCCAGCTAATGAAAAGGTGAGCTGGGGGTCACCCACATCCCAGAACACAGCAGAGAGTCTGAGAAAAAAGCAGAGATTAGAGGAAGGATTCCTGCATGGATGGGTGCAGGACAGTGGAAAAACTCCTGAGAAAAGCTGGTGGGTAGGAGAGCAGGAAGGACTCACAAAGGGAGCAGCTACAGGTGGGCTGTGCACCTGCAGGATGCAGAACTGGGGAGGCTCAGGGTGCTGCTCTTTCCAGGGGCTGCAGCCAAGCAACTGCTCCAGTGAGGAAGAGGAGGCTTGACAGGATCTGAACTGTCCTTGAAGGGATGGGGAACATGCCAGGAAGGTCTCCTACCATGGCTGGGATCCCTCTACTCGTTATCAGCATCTTCAGATGGTGATAACTTCACACCTTGGCTTGGTGTGAGAGGCTCTGAGGTTCCTGCTCTTGGGCAAAGGGGTCTCTTCCTGTGGGATCAAAGGATTGGGTTGAATTTATCAGAATTGTGGGAGCAGAGTGTGAAAGTTTATGGTTTCATTTATGGCAGCACTCTGGACTCTGCTGCCAGGTTTTGCTCTTCCTGGGGACATCCCCAGGGTCAGAGGAAAGGCTGACACAGTAGGAATTGCTCAGCTGGGAGCAGAGAAGGCTCAGGAGAGACCTCAGAGCCCCTGCCGGAGCCTAAAGGGTTCCAAGAGAGCTGGAGAGGGCCTTGGGACAAGGGATGGAGGGACAGGACAAGGGGAAATGGCTTCAAACTGCCAGAGGGCAGAGTTAGATGGGATAATGGGAAGAAATTGATCCCTGAGAGGGTGGAGAGGCCCTGGCACAGCCTGCAAGAGCAGTTGGGCTGCCCCATCCCAGGAAATGTCGAAGGCTGGGCTGGACAGGGCTTGGAGCACCCTGGAATAGTAGAAGGTGTCTCTGTCCCTGAATATGGCCACAAGTTGTGCCCCCTAACCCAACCCATTCCATGATCCCAGGACCCCCAGAAGTGGCTGCAGCCACAGGGTGCATCTGTGAGCAGCAGAACCAGAGTCTGCTCATGGGACTGCTCCAGCACCCATCTGAGCCAGGTCCCAGCTCCCTGCTCCAGCCACCCTGCACAGCAAAGGGCCCCAGGGTTGTACCTGTGCCCCTGTGGGTGTTTAACTGCAGGGTGAGGGTGCCCCAAGCCATCACCACACAGCAGCCTCATGATCAGACTGAGGGTTTGATGGCCAAGGCCAAACCAGCCTGTGGTTAACCCTGCCACAAGGCCAGGACTCTGAGCCAGAAATGCCACCACTGCCAGGAGAAGATTTTGCTGGTAAAATTCCCAGTAAAAAAGGTCACAGAGAAGGTGCAGTGGTGAGTGGTCATCAGCTCACCCAAATGTGCTGTTTTATCATGTCAGGGTGTCCCTTCACCCTGCCCCAAGGTGTTCCCAAGCCCTGGGGATCTGCCTCCCCACCCCCACAGAAGAGTCTCTGCAAAGAGCCAGTTTTATTAATTCACATCAGACATCAAGAAAACACAAAACAGGAACTATACAGGATTGGGCAGGGTGCAGCAGTGGGCTCTGCTGTTCACATACACCACCACTATAGACAATACTTCAGAAAGAATAAATAAAAGTGATGTAGCTATAGAAACCCACAAGGACGACGCTCTCCTCCCTTCAGCACACACAGCCGACCTTGCAGACCTCATCCTCCCCAGCTGCACCTCCTCAGTTTGAGAAGTATTTCTCCAGCACCTTCGTTAAAAGCCCTGTCTCCTGCAAAACAAAACACGATGGTGAGACCTGGGTCATGCCACAACCACCAGCATCCCTACCCCTGCAGGTACGAGGGGCAAATAAACACCCATGCTTCAGCACAGTGGCACCTTCAGGGGTGCCTTGGGATGGCACATGAGAGGGACAGAGCCAGGAGCCTCCCAGCTGTGCTACAGCAGCTGAACCATTCCAGTGTCAGAGGGAATCTTCATCCCAGTGAGGCAGCAGCACAGGGCTGAGCTTCAGGTGAGAGCAGAGAATGTGAGAAGGAAAAAAGAGGCAGCAAACACAGCAGGGAGGAGTCACAGAGGGGTTTGTGGGCTTGGCACTGACCACAGGTCCCAGGGCACACAGGGCAGCAGCTGCCCTTGGGTAGCAGAGCTCTCCCCATACCCCTGGAGCTGTTCCCCTCCACACACAGGGTCTCTGCATCCTGAGGATGCCACACACCAAGGAGATGACAAAGGACGGGAAGGATCCTCGTCTGACAGCCCAGCCTTTGTCACACAGAGCAGGGGCAGCAGTGAAGCCCCAGCATGCTGAGAGCCAAGCCCTGTCTGCCACACAGGGCTGGAAAGTTGAGATGGGAGCGACAGATCCTGAGCAGGGCACGGGCCGGGAGCTTCACCGGGCAGAGCCATGAAAAAGCCCGTGAGGAAGGTGGAACCCGGCACGCAGATCAGCTCAGGTGGGTGCTGACACCTGCTGTCCAAGAGCTGTCATGCTGAGGGGGAAAGCTGGAGGGTGGCAGGAAGTCGGACTGGCACTGTGACAACCACAGGAGCAAGAAAAAATGCGGTCACACAGAACAGTATAACGTGGGCAGCACTGAGAGGCACTGGGGAAAAGCAGTTCTGTAATGTCCACAGCAGCACAGATGTGAGGGTGCCCTGGGGATGAGTGGGAGAAAGAAACAGGGCAGGAGTTGGGAAAGTGAGTGCTCAGAGGTGCCCAAGGAGCAAAACCAGAAACAGCACCCAGCAAGGTGACCAAAGGGACCTTGGACACTGGCCAAGGAGAGGCTTCAGGCTTTGGGAAGAGAAAGTGAGGAGCAGGAGCCAGTTGCACATCGAGCAGCTCAGCTGGGATGCCACACATGGGCACAGCATCCCACCTTGCCCTGGAGAAGCACTGCATGGCCAAATCACCTCCAGCAGCAGAGCTGTGGCACCCAGTGCCCCACTGGGCCAGTCCCTGCCCCTGAGCACTGGGAATGAGCACTGGCAGGGCTGGCAGGGCTGGCAGGGCTCTGGCACCCAGCTGGAACCTGTGGCACAGCACCAGCACTCAGGGCAGCCTTTGCTGGCACATCTGCAACGTGAGCAGCAACCTGCACAGGGGAGAGCCCCAGGGAGCACCTTTCCCAAATTCACAGAGAACAAGGCAGGGCAGCACATCCACCACCTCTCCCATCCTCTCAATAAGTGCCCTCCTGCTTAAAGGTTCCTTGAGGGGATGGGGAAGGGTCCAGCACCTCCACAGCCCTCATCTCCTTTCCAGCTGCATCCAAAAAGCAAACACTACAGCAGCCCAGCACACTGCACAGGGACTGGGGTGGACTGGTGCCTTCAGCCACACCCTGCTGTATCTTCACTGTGGAAAGCCCTTTACCCAATGGGAACAGCTCTCTGGATGCCTCAGTTTACCTTAATCTGCTGCAAGTGAATCCAAAAGGGGCTTGAACAATCAGTGGCTCTCTGGCTCCCAGTCCTGCAACTCTGCTCCACCAGAGGAGCAAGCCCTGCCTAACCCTGCCTAGCAGAAATAGCTTTACCTGGGACAGCTCCTCAGGTGTCTGGCTCAGTGGGACAGCACAGGTGCCCTAAGAGGATTTCATCCTTTTTAGACTCCCAGTTACTCCCTGCAGTGACTCGAAAGGGTGAGACACCAGGGAACTGTGCAGGAGGCAACAGACAAGCAGAGCCACACAGACTAATTCCATCTGTGGACGCAGATATTCCATCCCTGGACTGAGCAATTTGAGCTCTGCATCCTGCCTGAGGATCTGTGCCTGTGCATTGCTCCCAGGGGCAGGTTTTCCACCAGGAGCTGAATGAGCTCCAAGGTAAAAGCCAGCCAGGCTGAGGATCTGCTGATACACAGAGGGAGCAGTGGAGCTCCTGCCCTCTCCCTGCTCCCCCAAACCCACTGTGCAGCAGCAGGACCAATGCACACCTACCCTCTGCAAGGCTTTGTGCCCTCAGCATCCAGGGATGCCAACCACAGTGACACAGAGCCAAAGCTCTTTGCTTGACAGATGCCTTTCCCTTCCCATGCTGGGTCCCTCTTGGTGTCCCACTGTGGAAATAAGAGGACAAAGGATTTCCCTGTCCTTGGAAAAGGGGACACCATCCTCTTCTGCATTTGGCTGAAGACCCAGATGCTTATTAACAATCCCTGGAGACCACCAATGTCACAGCTCCATCACAGTGTTAGCTGTTCATCCTCACACACTTCCCAAGCCCCTGGGAATATTTGTCACTGCCCAGCCAGACACAAAACTCAGGGCACTTCTTCTCTCTCCCTTTATGGCTGGTCTTAAGAAGTGGTTTAAGAAGGGTTAAAAAGAGAGTAAAGAGGGGACTGCACCTCCAGCAGCTGTGCAGGTGCTCCCATCCTCCAGCACAGCTCCTGCACCTTTCAGCTCTGAGCATCTCCCTCTATCCAGTCAATATTCACCTGGTCAGCGAGGTCGTATTTCCCTTGGTTCTCATCCAGTAGCCTTTCTTGCAGGAGGATTTTCAGGAGCTCCCGGGTCAGCAGTTCCATCATGTCCTCCAGCAAGGCTCGCAGAGAGGGACCAAAGACCATTGGCACAGCAGGCTCCTCTGCAGCCTCCAGGCGTGGGGAGCCTGTGACGCTCTTCTTCCCCATGAAGTGACCTGCAACAGCACACACGGTGTGTCTGGGGGCACTCAGGGCTCCAGCTGGACTCTCACTGCCCCCCCTGCACCGGCACCAACCAACGAGGTGACACAGTGCCCAAGAGAAACCCAGAAATTCCAGCTCCTCACTCCACACGGGATTTTGGGAAACTTCCCTCTCTGTTTCTGCTGCCAAGATCCCTGGAATTACAGGGATGCTAAACCTCATATCCAGAGGGATGCCGGACTGGTCAGTCCACAGAGGATGCTGCCCAGGGATGCAGGTGGAGGTGACTTCCCGCCTGCCCATCGAGGTCCTGCCAGCATCCCTCCCACGCCGCACGGGACAGCGCGGGGATCGCCGTGCCCCGCGCATCCCTGCGCCCCCCGCCCGGTACCTGTGGCCCAGAGGTTGCCGCGGGGGTTGACCTTGATCTTGGCGGCCTGGCTGCGGTGCTCGGCGAAGTCCAGGTGCACGGCGGGTCCCAGCGCGGCTCCGCAGAGCAGCAGCAGGAGGCAGCGCAGCGCNCGGCCCGGCCTCCGCCCGAGCCCGCCCCGTGTCATCCCTGGGGTGAGCACGGGGTGAGCAGTGGCGCTCAGCACCCAGTCTGATCTCTCCTCACGGTCTGTCCGTGATTCCGCCTTCTCCGTGCTGGATTTTTGTGCTGGAGCTCGGCCGTGAGCTTCATTTCCAGCTTAGCTCAAACCCCTCTCCCAGTACATGTACCTGATGATCGGGATGGGTAATCCCAGGATCCCGAAGGAGCTGCCAGCTCTGCCCGGCTCCTTCACTTTCCCAAAACAGCTTCCCAGAGGATCCCACTTCCTGCAGAGCACAACCACCAGAGCCTGTGTATCACTTCTCAGCTTTCCACTCCCACTGAGATTTTGCAGACCACTATTTCCTGATTTCTACACCCAAACTTTCCACGGATAATCATGTTCCCCATAAGCTCCTCCTTTTCCATTAACGGGATGGAGATGTGCCCAGCCCCACCAGGGACACAGATAGTGGGGCCTGGGACACAGAGTGTGTGTGCCCAGGGCTCAGTGAAGTGAATTCCAGGTGAAACTGGAAGCATTGGATCAGAGGGCTCCAAGGCACAGGCTGTGCTCTGTTTCTTCCTTGCCTACAGACAACAGGGATTCCTCCAGGTTCCACATTTGCACAGGGATACTCAGGTTTTGGACCACACTAGGTTGGGGTGAGGTCTGGTGGGGGTAACCAGGGTCAGACAGTCCTGGCAGGTCCATAGTGAGGAGCAGGGCCTGGGGCCAGGTCAAGTCAGTCACTCAGTCAGGCACTGCTGAGCTCCCACAACACAGATCAGTGACAGAGCCAGGGCTGAGCCTGTGTCCATGTGGATAGAAGGAAATCCCAGTGAGACCCATGAAAGTTAATCAGTGTCCTAAAGGCCCTGACAGCTTCTGCTGGATTTACAGTTCAGTAACTTTGCCAGGAGGTGCTGGTCGGTGGAGATGAGATGACCCAGCTCTCCTGGGACATGGCAGAGGGAATTCATTAGCAATGCCCTTCTCAGCATGTGCTGCTCTTCGGGAGAACAGGGCTGGAGGTGTTCTTCAGCAGCAGGGGGTCAAACTGCAAACTCATCTCTAAACTTACAGGAAGAAAAAAAAATCCCCAAGTGCTCCTGTGTTACCAGGCACCCTCCCAAACTGTGATTGTCCCCTTGGGTGTTCCAGAGATGTGCCATGGTGATGGACAGAGCCTTCTCCTCCCTCACCCACCTCACCCACCTCTGCCAGCCCTGTGTCCAGCTGTGCTGAGGTCCTGGGCTCAGAAGGGGCTCTCACTCTGCTCTCTCCATGCTCCTTCCCTGTGTCCAGCTGGAGCAGGCAGTGCTGGGCTTGCCACTGGAGGAGGTGACCCTTTGGGGGCTGTGGGGTGCATGGGTGCTGTGCTCACCCCAGATGTGGCATTTGCAGCACTGCAGCCCCAACTCTCACATTCACACCAAGGCAGCCTCGTCTCCCCCACTGAGTCAGCAGAGAGGAGACCTGAGGCCCCTGGTGCCAGTGGTGCTGGTGGCTGGGACCACCACTGGTCCCAGTAGTGTCCCCTGGGCTCTGGTGTCCCCTCCCAGTGCTGCATCTGGACAGACAGAAACACCCCTGTCTCTTCTCTGCTTCCTCTCTGAGCCCAGATCCCTCCTCCAGTGTCCTGCACTGCCACTGCACTGACAAAACAGCTGGAAATGGATGGATGTTATCCCAAGCCTTTTCTTCAAAACAGTTTCAAATTCACTTATGGTGGCTGAAGGGATGGAATTTGGGGTGTCTGGAGAAGGTTGGGGATGTAGGAAGGGCAGGAGGAGGAGGATGAGGAGGATGTGAGGTCCAGAGAAGGTGCTGGATGTGAAGGAAAATCTGATCCTGGCACAGCTGAGTCTGGCTTCTCCTGACCCTGGGGAAGGGGTGTTTTTTGGAAAGCT
This sequence comes from Cisticola juncidis, assembly GCA_013400215.1. Taxonomy (NCBI): domain Eukaryota; kingdom Metazoa; phylum Chordata; class Aves; order Passeriformes; family Cisticolidae; genus Cisticola; species Cisticola juncidis. Next base: position 248,456 of record VXBR01008905.1, read on the forward strand.
GAGCAGCAATCCTCCATTTGGGGAACAGCAAGCTGAAGGGTTTCCTGTAGGATTAGGGAGGATGAAGCCAGGGATAAAGTGATCCCAATTACAGAGGGCAGATGAAAGAGCCCCTGGCAATTATGGCACCAACTGAAGCGTGGCAGGGTTAAGTCCCATTCCTGCAGTGCTCCTTGCAGGCAGCCCCAGGGGACAAGGGATGAGCAGTGGGAAGCTGCAGGGTTTCAAACAGGATGAGGCTTTTGCACTGCTCTGATTAAATGCACAACCAAATGCACCCAGATCTCCCTTCCTTTTCAGCTGGTGTTGCCTCAGCCAAGGCAGGAGCAGAGGAACAGGTATCTAGGGAAAGGCTGGGAAAAGGCAATCAGGGAGTTCCTGCCCCTTTGCAGTGCCACCATCAACCCTCAAAAACTGAGGGGACATCATTAATTGCTGAGTACTAAGGCAAGGCTTGACCTCATGATGTGTGTGTGGGAGATGTGAGCCCATAACCATGATTTCCAGTCTGGAAGGAGAACTGGAACAGCTACTCAGAGATTTCCTGGAGGCTGGAAGTGGGAGCACAATTCAGGGCAGCCAGTGGGGCTTTATTGGGAAACAGCTGGTTTCCCAATAAAGGAAGAATTTAATAATAAATAAAAATTTAAAATTTAAGAATAAATAAAATAAGAAAGGACCTGAGCTCAGCACTCACTGAGCAGCAGCAGCACCAGTGCTGTGATCCAGGCAGGGCTCCAGGAACAGCAATTCCTTCCTCCACAGCAGCCTTGGTAAATACCAGCCCCATATACCAACAGAGAGACCAGATTTATTCTGGATTTTCCAGTCTTCACAAAGAAGTTGTTCCTGATTTTAGGGAAAATAACTGGCAGCCAGGACCTGCTTGGGGAGGGCACCAGGACCTGAGCTCCAGAGCCTGCTCACCTGCCTGGTGGGGTTTGTGGGAGGCTTTCTGCCTCTCCCTTTGTCCCTTTGTCACTTTGGTGGGTCAGAGCATCCAGCCTGGAGCCTGCTGGCACTTCCAGCATTGCAGGTGCTGTGACACTGCAGAGCTTCTCCACCACTTGCTCAGCAGAGATTCACCTTCCCAGAAGCTACCAGCCTGCAAGGGAATCTTCCCAGCTTACATATCCAAAAAAAGCTGTAGAAATTCTACTTTATGGATCAGTTTTGCTGGCAGAGGTCAGCACCCTGACTTTCCCGGGTGATGCAGGAGCTGGGGCTGTTGGTAGGGTCAGAGTCCTGGCAGGTCCATAGTGAAGGAGGGGCCAGAGGTGACTCCTTGGAAAATGTCAGGCTGCCAATGGTTATGTCCTCCAGGCAGAAGAGGGTCTGCACAGAGCTGCCCCTCCCCTCTCTGTAGGATTTACCCTCCAGGGCTGGGTGAGAGCAGCTCTGCACAGCCCCGCACCCTCCAGGGATGTTCCTTCCCACCCCAAGCACCTCGAAGCTCCATCAGCTTCCCCAGATGCCTGCAGCCATAGGGAGTGGAGGTTGTTTTGTCCTGTTTTCCCCCAGCAATGGACATACACAGTTTGCTCTGGATGGCTGCTGACCACAGAACTGACATTTTCACAGCACAATCTGTAACAACCCCGATGTTTCAGACAGTAACACTTAACTTGGAACCCGTTGTTTTATAAATAGAGTTAAAATTGGTTTTTCTCCCTGAGCACCATTTTATATTTATGTACATTTAAAATTCATCTTTTTTATTACCCCGTCTCTTCTCCCTTCCCTTTTAAAAGTTCTTTAACTTTTGGCAAACCAAATCCTCTGTAAGGATCTCAACACCTGTTTCAGGGCTGCTTCCTTCCTTCAGGAGGCTTTCCTGAGGGACCTTGCCAAACACCTTTGGGAAATCCAGGTGGGTGATCCCTGTGGGTTCACCTTGCCCATAAACCTCTGAATTTCTTCAAACAAGTTCCAAGTTTACTCTTACTGTGTTCTGTTCCTTACCAAACTCCTGTTCAAGTAGGGATAAGATGAGCAATAACAGACCTGGGAAACAGGCACTAGTGGCAAATCCTCTAAATGCACCTAAAGATGAAGCAGGATTTCACCCAGTAAAGAAAGGAAAACACAACTAAGCAAAATAAATGGATCCAAAAACTGCCCAGCCAAAATGGCCTCGCCAGCAAAGGTAACAGACCAACCTGAAAACACCCTGGTTCAAAAGCTTTAAAGCAAGGTCCATTTTGGTTTTTCTGTGCTTTGTATCCAGGTCTGGACATGGACCAGTTGGAGCAAGTCTAGATATGGCCACAGAGATGCTCTGAGGGTGGAGCCCCTCAGCTCTGGACCCAGGCTGGGAGAGCTGGGGGTGCTCACCTGGAGAGGAGAAGGCTCCAGGGAGAGCTCAGAGCCCCTGGCAGGGCCTGAAGGGGCTCCAGGAGAGCTGGAGAGGGACCTTAAACAAGGGCCTGGAGTGACAGGACAAGGGGAAATAACTTCCCCCTGCCAGAGGATGGGGTTAGATGGGATATTGGGAAGATGCTCTTCCCTGGCACAGGTGCCCAGAGCAGCTGGGGCTGCCCCATCCCAGGAAATGTTCAAGGCCAGGTTGGATGGGGTTGGAGCACCCTGGGCTAGTGGAAGGTGTCCCTGCCCACAGCAGGAAGTAGCTTTAAGGTCCCTTCCAGCCCAAATCATTTTGAATTTCCATGCTTTTGTACCTTTGGCACTGACTCTGCAGCCCCAGAGGTGGCCAGGCTGACAAGGGAAACTCCATGTTTTGGAGTTTAGGTTCCCCAGGCCCTGCAAATATCCACCTGGGCAGGCAAATATGTGCTCAAACTGATGGCTCTAATAAAAAACAAAGAGCAAAGGGCTCAAATGCCCCCATTTGTCTCCTTCACAGAGCTCCTGGTGCCAATAAAACTCTCAGTAGCTGTTAGGTTGCTTCAGCCTCTTCTTCACCATTTTTCCAAAGCCAGGTCCTGCCACATGCCTGAGGGTCTATTTTGATGCATTTTTCTCTTGTTTACAAAGATTAAATCCCTCTGTTAAATCCATTCGTCCATAGGCAATAACTGTTGTTTATAAAAGATAAAATTTAAAATCTTGCACATCTTGTTTTCAACTCATTTTCAATTTTCATTTGAGCTGTAAATGAGTTGTGGTTTTCCCTGAGGTCCCCCTTTCACTCCACACTGCTGGACATATACAAATAACTGCTCTGCAAGAAGACTTAGAGAAGAAAATCGTGTTTTCTTCCAGGCAAATCCAACCCCAGCTCAGAAGTGTCCCAGCCAGAATTATACAGCAGAAATCAAACACCCCAGTCTGAGTGAATCAAGGCTCAGAGAAGTTCATTTCCTCTGTATTATTTTTCTTTCAGGTCTGTTTCTAAGGGGAAAGGGGAGATTGGAAAACAAAGGTGATACCAAGACGTTCAGTGGAGAGAGATGCAGGAAGGGGTTTTGAATTGTTAAACAGGAGCACAAATAGTCAAAAGATGAGGAGCTGGGCAGAAAGAGGAAGAGGTTGAGAGCATCTGCTCCATCCTGGGTCACAGAGGTTCTGAATCACAAGGGGTGAATTTCTAGTCCACCCCTATTTAGCCTGTTCTTCTCTGTGAAGATGTTCCCCGAGGTTTGGGGAACCCTGCTAGATCAGGCACTCACAGGACTTGCTAGAACTGAACTATGAATTTCCCCATGAGCTGGAGTGGGTTTAACACCTAATGTTTAACACCCAATGTGCTCAGCCACCACACAGGCAGGTCCTGCTCCGTGGGGAAGCAGGACTGTGTGATGGAGCTGCTGGGTTTTACAGAAACTGAGGGAAAAGCAGGGATGAGCAAATGTGAAGAGGGACTCCCCCAGCTGGGCAGAGCAGGAACCCACAGCAAAGCCACCCAATTAGGGCAAAATAGAGCATCAAGGCAGATTTCTCAGGAAAGCCCCTGTGTCCCATAAGAACCCTGGTGGAATTCCTCTGGCAGAGACCTGTGGCTCCTCACAGGGGAGACTCTGGGTGCAGATGACCAAGGGACAGAAGTGTTGTGAGGCTGGGCAGAGGTAAAAGGGGCAGGAGGGAGTTCAGCTGCCTCAGAGCACAGTGTGGGTGCTGTTCCTCTTCTCCCAGAGATGAGTGAGATCAGTCAGCCACCACACATCAGCTCCCACCTTGAGCTGCTGGCATCACCCCAGTGCACCCTCCTGGAGGGTGGAAGCAGATGAATCTCATCTGATTCAGCCAGGGAGTCACTGTCATACAAACAGCTGCTTTGCACTGCCCCTGCTCTGGCACAGGAGCCATCTCCAAGGAATGTGCTCTAAGCACCTCCTCTCTTCCCTCTCTCCTCCTCTGTCTCCTCTCCCTCTCCCTTTGGGCCACCCTGGGAGCTGCAGGCTTTGTTTGCATTGTGCATTTCTCCAGCAGAGTGGTCTTCAGGCACGGATCAGGTTTCATCTTGAAGGTGCTCCTTGGAAAAAAATACACTTGACCTGTTCTGATTTTAAGGGCATGAAAATCACCATGAAATTAGCCAGTCTTATTAAAGACAGTGGGGAACTGACCATCTGACAAAAACCTGAGCCCTGTGAACCCCTGCAAAGCAATAAGATCTGGATGAAGCACTGTGATGCTCACTGCTGTTCAACCAACAACCATGCATTAAAGCATCATAAATACCCAAAAACAGCCTCTGTCTCACAGAGCTCCAGCTTGCAGCACGTCACCCCTCACAGCTCAATTCCCAACCATCACGCTCTTGCTTCTGCTTATTGAGCTTTGATACAAAAAAAAATCACCCACTGGAATTCCAGCAGCCATCAGACACAGCCCAGCAGGGTTCTGCTACATGGAACAGCTCCTGCCCGTGAAGGAATCCATGCCCTGAGCTGTGGATGTGACTGAACTATAATTAAGCACTGGAATTGCTACCAGAAAACCTGCCCTGTTTGGCTGTAACCAACCACAACAGAGGCAGGAACGATCCGCCCTGGCAGATTTTTCCCTTCTTTTTTTTTCCCTTTATAAACCAGACCTTTCAACAGCCACATATTTTATAGGCAAATCCCATTCCTGTGGTGACACAAAGATCTCCATCCATTTCCAAAGCCTTTTCTGGAGCTGCCCAGACAGTTTCACCTTTAAAAAAAAAGTAGCATAAAGCTGAAATAAAACATAAACACATCCACTTGTACCATCAACCACCCTGGCTCTGTGGGAGTGCTCCCAAACACCTCAGCATCAGCACCTGGCCAGCCAGAAATCCTGCTCACTCCGTGGCTTTTCTGCTCAGCAAAGCAGAATAAATCTGGAGCCAGCAACAACTCTGTGTCATCCTGCCCCCATAGCCTCAGTTTCCAGGCTGTGCAGGCTCATCCCCAGCACTCCCTCCTCCCTCTGTGGCAGGAGAGGTTCTGCTGGAAGGCAGAGGCCGTGTGGGAGGCAGCACAGGAGGTGGTTGGAGCTGTGGTGGGGTTGGTTGCTGAATTATTCTCGCCCTAACTGGAGTCAGCTCCCCATTTCCCAATTGCAGGTAACAGAGCCCCATTCCCAGCTGCACAGAGCTGAGAACAGGCAGGGCAGGGGCTGCAGAGAATTCCCAAATGCCACATGCAGCCCCTGGTTTAGGGCAGTTGTTCTGTTCTTCCAGCACCTGCAGTCCCTGGAGGAGCCTCTGAAGCAGTGGGGGCTGCAGTCACCCCTCACCCCAACCACCCTGCATTTTATAAGCACTTCCTGTTCAATTCCCTCTCACAGCACCAGGACAGAGGGCACATCCTCCTGCCAGAGCTCCCGTTGGCCCCGTGTCCCCCAGCCCAGGGACTCCTGCCACCCTCTGGTCATGTCATCCTGCCTCAGAACTGCAGTCTCAGCAGTTCGAGACCCAAACCTTGCTCTGTATCCTTTGTGATTTAGAATTCTTTTTTTTTTTTGTTAAATTAACTCAGTGATAGGAACTCACCTGCTTTTGCACACTCAGAATTTTGGAGAAGGTGTTAAAGGGAGAGGATTTGGAGAGCAGCAGCAGCACCAGCCCTGCCAGCAAGTGCTTATGGGGAGGTGTTGATTGGGAGATTTCAGACAAGCTCAACTCAGCCCCTTGTGTGAGCCCAGGTCTCAAACTCATTTATGCACAAAGCTTTTTAGGCTCAAGGCAAAGCAGGGACAGACTCAGGCTCCTGCATGCCTGCAGCACCTGCAAAGGCAGAAATCCTCAGGAAGGTGCCACAGTGATAGCAGCTCTCAAAGGTTCTTTGTTCTCTCAGTGCTGCCTGGGTTTGACTTTTGATAGAACATCCCATCCTTAACTCGAGAATTAGAGCAGCTTTATTCACATTCTCCTCTCAAGGGCTCTAACACCGAGGGCAAGAGATGGATTTTATTACCATTTTTATTATGAAGTTATGATTCCTCAGAGCCACAGGCCTGAGGCTCAGTGCTGGGGGTTGGACCTGTTCAGACTCTGCAGTGCCCTACAGGTGAGGTTTGCTTTATCCTACACAGGGAACAAAGCCTGGCAACCTCAAACCCAGCAAAATGGCACAATTCACCTCCAGAGATGGGAGAGGCCTGGCAAACCCAGTGAGAGACACAGGCAAGAAACTGCAAACAGCCATGAACACCCCATTGGGTTCTGTCCTTGCTTTTCCTGACTGCTTTGGCTTTACACAAGCTGTGTGTGGCTGCAGTGACCACCTGCAGTGATTCCTGTTGCTCTGGAACCCTGGAGCAGTCATGGAAAAGAGCTGATGAGCTGCAGTGTTGTTGCCTTGCACATCTTCCCTGGGCTCTTTCTGCCAACACCTCCACCAGCAGGATCACAAATCCTGAGCCTGAATGAGAAGCTCAGAAAAAACAGCTGCTGCATGTAGTGACAAATGATTCTTTAATTTCAGACCCCAGGATCGCCTGCAGCTTTCAGGTGAGCTGTGAGATGTGGCCACCTCACAGAACACCTGAAATCCTTTTCCAAACCTAAGCAATTTTTATTATTGCATCCTGCTAAATCATCCCTGTCAAAGAGCTGTGGGTATTTCCCACCTCAATTCCTCTAGTGCCACAATGCACAAAGTAATCCTTTGCCATCTTCTAACCCAAACACTTTGCAGTCTTTAGGCAGATTATTTCAGTGTGATTTACAGAAACACGGGAATATTGAATGATCTACAGCTCAGGATGGATTATTCTCCAAAATGCAGGTGAGAGGAGCAGCTGCTACTGCTCTGTGAAGAGAGAACAAATCAGATGGTGGCTCTAGGAGTAAGTGAGTGTGTAACAACAAAGCCAAGTATCCCCCAGAACCTGGGCAAGGAGGCTGCTCTCATCAGGGCAATAACAAAAAACGTGGCAAGAGGCAAAATCTTTATTCCAGTTCTGAATTGGAAAAAAACCATCATGGCCACAACTCACCACTGGACAGTTCAGTAAGCACAAGGGAGGGGACACCTGGCCCGGCCAGGCACAGACTGAGGACACGGCCCCAGAGGCACTTGGAGAGGAAGCTCAGCTTCAAAGTACAAGCACTAAACATTTTGGCTCAAATTTTTAATATAAAAATTCACTAAAAAGGCTAAAATGTGACAAACCATTGGAAATACTGTGACAAACATTCGCCCTTACGCAGTAAAAACCAAAACAAACCCAAACTGGCAAGAAGCTTTGAAATGCATGCTTTCTTCTTCCTCCTGGTACATTGGACCATCAGCTACTTTAAACGTTCCTCTAGAAAAATCCATGGCACCTTCACCTCGAAGTTCAGTGCAAGGGACTACTCTCGATGGACCAGCACAAATAAACCCAGTAAAAAGAGCACTGCATACTGGAAGAGAGAGCAGAGGAGATACAGGAGTGCACACTGACATCTACAGGGCACAGGGTTCTGCCCATGTTCTCATGCAGGAATTAGGGCTGGGAGGGGAAAAGCAGGCAGGAAATAGAGTTCTTACCTTAAATTTTGGATAATCGTTCATTAAGATAGTCACTATTCCAATATAGGGCACAAATCTACAAGAATAAAGGTTTTATTAAACATTGTTCCAGGGTGCAGAGGGAGAGTCAAACATCCTGAGGGCTGCAGTAATGGGCTGGTGACTTCTGTTGTAGTGAGGCTGAGTGACAACAGCCCCAGAGTGTGTTTCAGCCCATGCCTGAGTCAGATTTCACCTGCCTGCAAACCCTGAGCTCCCAGGACAAAGCTGATGACAATTCTGATCAAGTCTGAGCCCGTGTGACCCTTGCATCTGTGTCCATCCAGCAGCTCACAACTTGTTCCCATTGCTGAAGCCAAACTAAGAACTGAACTCTCCACACCCTCAGGCAGGTTACAAAACCCAGTAGGGACAAGGGGAGACTCACCAGATGGCTTTTGGGGACAGCAGTGTGAAAAGCCCCTTCATTTTTAACTTCCCTTACCCTCTGGCTCGTCCTACTACGTCCTTCTTCTCCAGCCAGTGCTGGCCCTGTTTGTAGAGCCCTCTGTCATCCACGGCATTGTTGTCCCCCTTTGTCAGGAATTTGATGTCTCCGTTTTGCCTGGTAAAGACAACACAGCCAGGTAAGGAGCACAGAAATTGTTAAAAGCTGTTCTACAACAGACATGGAGAGACCAACACAAGGGCACTAGAAGCAACCACATCCTACAGTTCAGGGAGGATAGGAGAGGGAAACTCTGTCAAATGCAGCAGAAAGCAGATGGTTTGGAAAAACTGCCATGGGAAAATGAATTCTGGCCCCAGCCAAGCTTTCCAGCAGAGTTTCAGAACAGAATCAGCACAAGCCATTTCTAGTGCAGGTGCAGCTATTGCCTCTTGGCTTTTGACCCATCTTGTGTTAATGCTTCTCTTGCTTCACACAAATGTTGGATTCTGTTCTCCCTACCACCACACAAAAGGAGAGGTTGGGGTGGAAGCACACAGCTCTACACAGCAGAAGCAAGCTGAAACTTAGAACTGGTTAGGAAAGGGGGACAGAAAAAAACCCAAACAATACCATGGTGCCACTGCATGAACTCAGGATGTGCCTACATCTGGAATGCTCTGGGCAGTGCTGAGCCCCCCAGATCCTTTTCTGCAAGGGAGAGAAGAACTGGCAAAGGTTGAGAAATGGTTAACAAGGCCTGGAACCACTTCCATACAAGAAACTACAGACCAGGACTCTTCAGCCTGGAAAAGACAGAAGTGATGGGAGATATGACATGGTCCACCACAAATGACAGCAACAATCAAACAGCTTTTGAGGGTACCAAAAGGAGCTCAGGAGGTAATGGGTTAAAAGCAGGCAGAGGAGGTGCTGTGCAGAAATAGCCACAGCACAAACTAAACCATGTCTCTCTGCAAAGGCACTCAGGTTGGCAAAAAATTATACTGGCTCAAAAACTGACCTGATATTCCATGTAAAAGAGGAAATTGGGCTATTCATAAAGAACTGGGACTTTGTGCTTGAAATTGTAACCTGCAGAAAGCAAGGAAATTATCACTACATACTCTCTCTAGTCTTTAATTAATCCTGAGATGAATTAATGAGCTTGCCAGAAAGGGGATCGTGGAGGAGATGAATCTTTGCTTTGACCAGGAGAAAGCTTTACAGATTCTTCCCCAGCCATTCCCATTCAGATGCTGGACAGCAGCCCGTGGCACTGCTCAGGGATTTGCCACTGTCACCTTCCTGTGGCACCTGCAGGCAGGTGCTGAGCAGGAGCATCCTCAGAGCTTGGATCTCAGCTCTCACAGAAATGACAGATGGAATACAGAACAGGAAAGCAGGCAGTTCTTTGGAGCTCAGGCTGTTCTCATCATCCCTGAACACCAACAGGTTCCTTGACAGGAGAAGCTCAGAATAATAAAAGGGAAAAACCCCACAGCTCTTTCTCCAAAGCACATCTGGCTCATTGTGAGGGAACAACAAACACTCCAGGAGCTTAGAGACACTGACTGGGGAAAGATTAAGATCCCCAAAGGTGCAGATAATGAAGTTAATCTCTGAAGAGTGATGGTGTAGGAGGGTAGCACCTTATTGAGCAGAGCCAAGGCTCTGTCACGACGCAGTGTGAGAAGCCTGTGGTGCCCTTCTCTGCTGTCTGAGGTGACGGAAGTCTGGTCTGGCTGTCCTGCTCCAAAACCACTAAGTAAATTTGGGCTGCAGACTCTGTGTTAGTAATAAAGAATGAATTCAATTTTGGGCTGAAAACAAGAAGAAAAGGCCAGCAAGTAACAGACATTTTCTCACTGACTCAATATTGATGTGAGCCAGGGCCTGAGTTACCCCAAAACCACAGAGAACACTGTTTCTCTTTTCCTAAACTTTGACACTCTTGTCAGCTTCTGCAGAGACTTTTCTCTTCCAAACTGGCATTAGAAAATTGTTCTTTAAGTAGTGAAAGAAGCAACTGACACCCAAATCCTGCCTTCAGCTCCCAGGTTGAGATTGCAGTATGGGTTCTTCAGTTTATCTCTCACAATAAAAAGATTAGGTTTGTGTTTGGTTGTTTCAGTAAATGAAACCAGAATGGTTTCACCTTCCCAGGATTGGCACTATGGCCCTGTCACATTAAAACAAAAAATAGTGCTGGATACCCTAATATCTAGAGATAGAGCCAGGCAAAAAAAGAAGGGTGGGCAACATCTGGAGAGAAAATGCTGCACAGAACAGGGGAGGAGGAAAACTGCATTTCACTTGAAAGAGTTCTCACAACAACACAAAAAAGCCTTGTGCAACACTAGGTGTCAAATTCAGCCCATAAACTGACCTTATTTTTAAATCAGTGGTATCAAAGAACAGCACTTTGCAAGCTGGCACTTCTCAAAGTTCTGGGTACAGAGTAAACCTGAACAGCAAAGAAAGAATGTGCTTTGCCTGCTGGGAGAGGCACTGTGTACCTCAGAGCCAGGATTCCAGCTCTGTATTTATGTGCACAAAGCTGGTCAGCCTTGAGATGGATCAGACAACTGGTCTGGATATTCCCAGCTTTGGGAAAGGGACCCTCTCCATCCCATCATCTCGACTAGAAGAATCCTCAGATGTCACCTGGTGCAGCTGCAGCTCACAGCAGAAAACATCTGCTCAGCAGAAACAGATGCTGGGAGCCCAACCAGCTCCAGCTGCCTCTCAGAGATGCCCTGAGGAATCAGGGGCTCACTTCAAGGTTCAGTTTTCACTCCAACAACTCACAGGGTTGGCTCATATCCCCTGGAGAGGCCACAGCTCCATCCAGCAAAACAGGAAAGCTCATGACTGCAGTGGAAGCCTTGGCTAGAAAACTAAACCCTGCTCAGCCATGGAAGCCATGCCTGTTCCATTCCTTCAGCCCCACAGCCTGCCCAGTGCTGTGAGCACACAAAGACTCTCAGGGTAACAACACAAATTTCTAGGGAGACGAAAGGCTCTGAATCTGCATGAGAGCAAAGACAGGACCACAGAGACAATAAATAAATCTGAAATAAAACAAGCTACTCACAAAATGCCCTTCTGCCACGGCTGTGCCCCACAAACAGGACCCACTCACACACAAACATGGCCATGCTACAGCAGACAGCACAGCAGCTTGGGACAGAGGGTGGCACAGGTGGCAGTAAGAGGTGTCACCCTTCCAGTGCCAAAGGGGCTCCAAGAGAGATGGAGACAGACTTCAAACAAGGGCCCTAAAGTAACAGGACAAGGGGGAATGGTTTCCCATTGCACGGGTTAGGATGGCATGTAAGGATTAAACTCTTCCCTGTGAGGGTGGGCAGGCCCTGGCACAGGGTGCCCAGAGCAGCTGGGGCTGCCCCTGGATCCCTGGCAGTGCCCAAGGCCAGGCTGGACACTGGGGCTTGGAGCAATGGGAGGTGTCCTGCCCATGGCAGGGATGGAATGGGACTGGCTTAAGGTCCCTTCCAACCCTAACAATTCCATGATTCTGCAATTTGGAGTGTCCAGGGCACTGGCACAGACCCTCAGCTTGTGCCTTCTGCTGGATGACCTTTACAAGTTAACCAAGCACAGATTTTGTCTGCCTGAAACCTCTGTGTGACTTCCTGCAGCACCTGGATATCTGTGACTGACATCCCACCCACTTTTTACCCAAGCAGATGAAGAACACCAGTTAGAAAAACATCAGCAGCAGAATCCCCAGGTTCTTAACCTACTTCTCATGGATTTTCAGGACACGGTGGACTATGGGAATTTCCCTTCCCTCTATCCTAAAGACGACGATTTCTCCCACTCTGATTGGATCTTCAATTCGGTTGGTGAGGAACAGGAGGTCTCCTCTGTGGAAGGCAGGCTCCATGCTCCCACTGGAAAAGAGCAGAGGGACAACTGAACAATATTTAAACATTCTGGACCAAATTTCAGAGTTCATGGTCCTTTCAGAAAATCTCACAAGAACCTCATGAGAGAGAGAAGCTGTGGATATCCCATTCCTGGAAGTGTTCCAGACCAGGCTGAAACCTTGAGGAAGAGCTTCTGAGAAAACCACCTTGGAGACTGGGCAACTGTGTAACCTCTACCAGATTTTCAATCATCCTACTGCCTGCAGCTTGGATCTGTTGGGAAAAGAGCACTGCCAGTACCCGGTGTTAAAGCATATCCAAAAGGAAAAGCTTTTTTTAATGAGCAAAAAGCTGATGATGAACACTGCCTTCTGATTTCTGAGCTCACCACTGGCAGGGCAATGCTGGCAGCTCTGTAACAATGGGAAGCTTTTTAAATTTGATTTATTTTTTAGAGATAGATAGATCATCCACAGAAACAAAGCCCTGAAAACATCAGGCTCTTGCATTCCCATGTGAGACAGACAAAGGGACTTGCCAAAAATTTGTTACTGTGATTCATTGCTTTGCTTAATTATCTCATTTTGGGCACCACGACTCACAGTTATTTTTCTTCTGTCTTGTAAATGGCAATTGTTACAAACTACTTATCCTTCCTAATTCCACATAAATAATGCAAAACAGAACAATGAGCATCAAGTACCACGTGCATTTGTGCTTTATCTTCCCAGAGCACAGCAGGTGCAGCTCAGAACAGCAGATCTAATCAGAGGAGGGGATGTGACCCTGTCTTACTCACTGGGAGGAGCAGGGGGAAACATCTGCCCTGTACTTCACATCAGCAGGGAGTTCTGGTGAGTGGCACTTGGTCATGGCATTATAGCATTTCTACATCATGAGCATTGACACAGAAACACGAAGAAAAGGCCAATGTGGCCATGGAGCAGGTGCAATATCCATGCCAGAATCCAGTGGCATTCCAGGGAATTTGTCCCAGGCAGCAGGAAAGTGGGGGTGACACTGGTGGGACCCACTGCAGGGCACTGCTTACAGCAGTGTGACACCGAAAACATGCAGTGACAGAGTGACACCTCTTCAGCTCAGTACCACCTCTGTAATTAAATCATCATTAAATCATCGCAGATGGGTTGGAAGGGACCTTAAAGATCCTCCCGTTCCAGCCCCTGCCATGGGCTGGGACACCTTCCCCCAGCTCAGGCTGCTTCAAGCCCTGTTCAGCCTGGCTTGGAACACTCACAGGAATGGGGAGTCACAGCTTCTCTGGGCAGCCTGTGCCTGGTTGTCCTCACAGGAAGGATTTCTTCACACTGACCCATCCCACCCTGCCCCTGGCACTGGGAAAAGGGACACCCCATTGTCCCCTCACTACCTGCCCGGGTATAAAGTCCCTCTCCCTCTTTTTCACCAGCTCTCTACTAAAGCGAGGAGAGATGCTCTTTCCACCCTCTCCCTCTCCCCTCGCTATTCCTGGCCCTGGATTCCTCAGGACCTTCTCGCTGTGGCAGAGCCTCCGCCTGACCCATCCCCCGGGATCCCCTCGGGGCTGCCGGGTCCCCAGCCCGGTTAAACCCCCCGGGAGCTCAAACCCCCGCACCCGGGACTGACCTCAGCACCCCCACGATGGGGCTCTCGCTGCCCGTCACCACCATGAGCCCCTTCCAGATCATGAGGGCGGAGGACACGATCATGCCGAAGTTCAGCACCTGGTAGTACAGCTGGGGAGGAACGGGTGGGTCAGGCCCC
>VXBR01008905.1:263251-299515 GCA_013400215.1 Cisticola juncidis
AGCGGGGCCAGAAGAGACCCTGGGAGAGCGCCCGGGAGCGGGGCCGGGAAGGAGCCCCACGCCCCGGCCCCCGCACCCAGCCCAACAGCCCGCCCAGCGTGCGGCCCCATCCAGCAAAGCACCTCCCCAACGCACACAACACCCATCCAGCTAGAACGGCACATGCAAGCGATGCCGCACTCAACAGCCATCCCGGCAATGCCCGACTCCATCCGTCCCTATTTCAGTCAGTCCCAGCCAGTGAACACCCATTCTGCCAACTCCCATTGAACTAAACCCCTATCCAACACCCACTGAACCAAACCCCTATCCAACGCCCATTGAACCAAACCCCTATCCAACGCCCATTGAACCAAACCCCTATCCAACGCCCATTGAACCAAACCCCTATCCAACGCCCATTGAACCAAACCCCTATCCAACGCCCATTGAACCAAACCCCTATCCAACGCCCATTGAACCAAACCCCTATCCAACGCCCATTGAACCAAACCCCTATCCAACGCCCATTGAACCAAACCCCTATCCAACGCCCATTGAACCAAACCCCTATCCAACGCCCATTGAACCAAACCCCTATCCAACGCCCATTGAACCAAACCCCTATCCAACACCCACTGAACCAAACCCCTATCCCACCAACACCCATCCACCTGACACCCCTTACCCTTCACACCCCATTCAGCCAACACCTTATCTAATCTACTTCCCATAAGACACCCAACCCAACCAACCCCCCATCCTACCCACATCTCACATCCAACCTTTACTCATCCAACCAACACCAACATCCAGGCAGCTCCAACACGCCATACCCAAGCATTGCGAGACCAGATGGTGATGAGCCCAAGCAAGGAGATAAATAGTTCTTAAATTATTTAAACATTGTCAGAGTAAACAATAACAAGCGGAGTTCTGGCTCAATAGAATGAAAAAAAAAATAATGGTATAGAAGGTAATTGTATTACACAAAGCATGGGTGTGACAAGGAATGAGGGAGGAAAGAGAGAGTCAATGTGACTACATGGAAAGAAACATCTCCTAAAGGATGGGTAATGCTGAGCCACAGCAGGAGAGGAGTTTTGGAGCTACTGATGGAGCTGCAGGACAGTGGCTCCAGTGCTTCCAACACCTCTGTGGCCTGTGCTCTGCTCCTCTCCCCTCCAAATGAGCTGTCAGGGAGCCCTGGCACTGGGGAGCTCCGGGACAGTTTCACTTCAGCTGACCTCACTGATGGGCTGGGCAATGTTATCCCCTTCTGGCACTGGTGCCAGTCTGAGCTCCCCTGGGCACCCACCCCAGGACAGCTTCCAGCAGTGCAGCTCCAGACCAATGGCCAACGTGTCCTCCTGAACACTGTACTCACCAGGGAGGACTGGGGCTGCAAAATCCTCTTTCAAGGATGATTCAGGTCCAAGACATCTCATTAAACTGCGTTTTGCAAAAGGATGCAGTTATTTGGGCAACTAAGGAATAATCAGCACAGCTTGCAGCTCAAACCTGTCCCATGCAATGCAGATCCCAGATCGGCCAGCACGGTCCTGACAAGGGCGTTTGGCTGAGCCAGTTATGAGTTAAAATGAGTAACAAAGGCAGGATGGGGAGAGAAAAAAGAAGCCATAAATAGAAGGAGAAAGAAAGGGAGATTGGGAAGGCAAGGCTGGGGCTCTGGGCAGAGGCTGAGGTGGTGGTGGTGCACACTCGAAGGAGGAGAGCTCGTCTGAAGGAAACTGCAGCTGCAAAGTGCTCCTGGATCCTCAGGAGTTGGCCAAGCCCCACTGAGGATTCTGGCCCTGCTTTCCCTTTTCACCTCTCTGGGCTGGCAGAGAGTTAGTGCTTCAGATGCAATGGCAGGGTTGGTTTTGTTTTTTTCTGTTTTAAATTTCCCTTACAAACAGGAGTTAACGGAAAGCAACATCCATCCCAAGAAATCAACAGAATATTTCAAAGATTTGCCCCATCCCCACCCTGTATTTTGAGTAGAAATCCCCCAACAAAAAAACCCCAATCAACCAAAAGGGCTTTTTTTTTTTTTGCGTTTAAGTCTTAAGAGACTTCGAATGATTGTTCTGTGAGGTGCTGTTGGGGCCTTCTGCGCCACACGTCTGACTGTGCTCACAAAGAGCTGAGTCACTTTTGCACTCTTTGTATTTGTTCTCCTCTTCCACTGTAGTGTTCAACTCTCCATTGTAGTCCTCGTGTCCGTTCTTACCCATCTCTGTTTGTAACTTCTGCCTTTCGTCTTCCTCCTCCTCCTCTTCCTCCTCCTCCTCCTCCTCATCTTTGACTTTATGGACGATGAAGAGGTGTCTGTTCAGGGAGATGAGGGAGGTGTAGCAGAGGCCACAGAACAAGCACTGGAAGGTGGAGCTGTCAGTCTTGTGCCGAGGTATGTGTTCCTGGAACTCCGGCCGGGCGTCTGTCTCGAAGCCGCACTTTGCGCATTTCCAAGGCGCTTTCAGTTTTTTGGCAGGCGGCGCATCCGAACCCGCCGTGCTCTCTGCCTGACCCAGCTCATCCCGTGCCATCCTCTTTGGAGATTTTGCCTTGAAAAAATGAGATTAAAAAGTTATTTTAGCATTTGAACCTGTTGAAGAGTAAGTGCTGAAATCCACACCCATGCCTGAAGGATTCCTGGGGCATTCCCTTCCCTACCCATAACCATATCCATACCCCTCACAGGATTCCAATTGCTGTCCTGTGATGTGAGATGGGAACGCTGGGAGAGGCTGGCTGGGAGAAACATGATGGGGAAATAGTTTAGAATCAAGGAATGATGGAATTGTTTGGGTTGGAAAGGGCTTTAAAGCTCATCCAGTTCCACCCCCTGCCATGGGCAGGGACACCTTCCACTATCCCACGTTGCTCCAAGCCCTGTCCAGGCTGGCCTTGGACACTTCCAGGGATGGGGCAGCCATGACCTCTTGGTAAAATTTTTGTTTGGTGTGGGAATAACTTAGATTTTGGTGTGGGAAGGAGGATCCCACAGAAGAGGGACAGCTGAGGGATACAGCCCATTATTAGCCCATCATTAGCCCAGACAACTCTTCTCAGCCTGGACATTCTACCCTCCACTCAGATTTTGTCTTAGTGGCATCTCTCAGTAACTCATCCCCTCTGTCTTAGAATCCTGCAGCTTCTCCTCCCATGAGAATAATTTGCTTAAATATGCCCTTGCAGTGATATCCAAAATGCGAATTCTTAAAATAAATGGAGCAAAGAAGCCCAAGCAGCCAACCCTCCACTCCAAACCAATCCAAAACAAAATCAGTGGAACAGTTACATTTGCTATACAAAATGACACATTCCTACTTAAGACAAATGCATAGGTAATGGATCTAGCAAGTATCTTAAAACAGAAAATAAATCTTTTATAACTAGCAGAAAAAAATAAGGGAGAAAGAAGAAAAAGTGTGCCATGCTCATGAATGGGGTACCAGGGGAAAACAAGGGTAATAACAAACTTAAATTACAAAATGGACTGAATAAATGCCAGTGAAACAGAGCAAGAAAATTTTGAGAAATGCAAGATGCAAAAACAAGTTGTCTGGTGCTGGTGCAGCTCACCCTGACCCCACCAGAGGGAACCAGGCTGGATGGAATTGAGGGAGGGAAGGAAATCTGCCCTGTGGATGGGAGGTTTGACTGGCACAAGGTCACAGCCCGACGTGACACCCCGAATGAACAGCTACTCGCCAAGCACATTTAATTGTACATTTAATTTTCCATGAAAAGAGGTATCAGTTACTTCTGCTCTGTCTCTCTCTGGAGCTTTTGCTTTGGCCATCTGGGACAGGTCTGGGTTTTTGATGCCGTGCATGAGGCTGATGTGGTTCTCCAGCATGAATGGATGCGGAAATGTCTGATTTTCATCTGTGCAGTACCTTGGAAATAAAAAAAGGGAGAAAATTTATTAGAGGGTATGCTCTTTGTATTGTGTCAAACCAAGAGGTGACATTGGAGATAGACTCTGGTGAGTAATGTACCATTAGATTACCAAAATACACAGCAAAGCATGGTTTTAATAATAAAGCATTACCCTGACAGAAATCTAGAACAGTTTGCAGTTTGTCACAGTGCTCATGAATGACAGCAGAGCATCTCTTCTTTACAGTGCTAAATAAATATAGGAACTAGTGGGGATCAAGCACCCTGTGACAAGTGTCAAAGAGGATAAATGATCAGCATGGAAAATATATAGGAGAACAACAAAAACAGACTCTGAGATGAGAGAACTACACAGAGAGAGCTGGTGACTCGTGTGACACCAAGGAGGCACAACCCAGTCCTGCACCCAGCACTCCCAAGTACCAGGGAGAACCAGCATTACATCCACCAGACTGGACCACAATACAGTGAAAATTCTTACCAAACTGCTCAAATTCCAACTTTTGTACCAACAACCTAGGCAGAAACACTCCTGAACATGTCACTTATGTGTACCTCTTGGTGTTTGAACCTGGCAGGACTTCAGAGCTGCCACAGAGCTGGCTGACATCTCAAAAAGGAGCTGGGAAGGGGATGTGCTGTCACTCCTGCAGGACTGAGATCTATGGGAATAAGTGCCAGGCCTTGCAGACATACAAACCATCCCCCCTGAAGTGCACAGAGGGCTCTGTCAGCAATTGAGAAAGCCAAAATTGAGTATCTGTGCTCTTCTGGTGCTTGCAAAGGTCAATCAGCACACATGGACCTGAGCAAGGACAAGTGACACAGAGTCCTCTGAAGTGCCCTAATTGCATCTGAGACAGAGACGTGGGATTAAGGGCAGAGAGAAGCTGAACATCTTCTAAAAGGACAGAAGATTCCTACTGATCTTCCAGTAACTAGAGGGAAATTAAATAACAGTCAGCAATGATGTGAAAATGCAGACATGCTCATTGAGTACTTCTGGGTTTTAACAGGAATTGCTCCGAGGATAAATCAATATTTTATGATGATAGAATTTTTCTTCTTCATGGAGGGAAGCTGAGAGGTTATTAAGTGCTATTTATCAAAAATAAACATGTTGAAAATGAAGTGTTTCAGACACTTTGTACTTATGACTTGGAAAAGAAGAGTAACATAACAATAACCAAGTGAATTGTGAAAGAAAATACACAATACAGCACAATATTTTTCAATTTGCCCTAATTTAGAATTCTTTTCATGTGAGCAGGGAAAGATGCTTGCCTAACCTGAATTACTCCAGTGACAAGCAGGGCAGGAGGGTGTTCAAGTAAACCCTCCATTACTGGTTTATCCCTGCAAATTTATCCAAAGCCAAAGACCTGAGCAGGACAGGGGAGAAAAGAGAAATCACAGCTGGGAATGTTAGAAGCCAGAGGATGGTCACCTACCAGCAAGCATGCTGGAGTCACAAAAATCGTCAGTAATCAGAGCTATGATGGATTTTATTCATGTTTCACAGGGAAACCCAGGAGAAGAGGGTGACATGAAGTTAAGGCATCAAAAGCCCTGAAAAGAGGGACAGGTCAGAGTGATACAAAATGCCAGACAGGAAGAAGGAAGAGACACCAGAACAGAAGAAAGGAGGAGCAGTGGGCATGTGATGCCTTACAGAGAGCTGAAAAGAGTCAAGGAGGAGTTCAGAGACTGCAGGGTAAGATTTTTAGAGCAGCACCCTGCAAGCTAAGAGGGATCAAATGGGAGCCAGGACAAGAGACCCCAGATTCAAACAAAGAACACCACTGGGAAAATATTTCAAGGAAGAGGTTCCATCTGCAGAGTGCTGTGACTTCAGTGACTCTGCCACTACAATGATTGAAGAGAGCACAACTCCTGTCCAATTAAGACTTCATCAACAGATTCTGTGAAGGAGCAACTACGAGCTGGAGAATTAAATGCAACCACAATTCCCTTGGATTGCTAGCTGTGTTTTCTCTGCTGGCATCATCATTGCCCCTTGGGTGAAGCAGTGGATCTGCAGCTGTGTTGTTCTGAAAAGTAACAATGCACAGCAGGCTGGCATATCCTAGGCTATCAGAAATTTCCACACAAATCCTTCTTCGCAGGAATATCTTAGGCTCATTTTAAACCTGAAGCATTCCACTTTAAAAACAACTCATCCAGAGAGAAGAGATTTACACAGATCAGGTGAGTGTAACACCCAAGACCATCACCCACAAACTTAAAGCTGAATGAACAAAATAGGAGCCAACAGTTCATCTTCTCCAGAGGTTCCAAGTCAGAGAGGATACAAGAAATGGAAAGTTTAGAAGTCCTGGATGAAAAGATGTCTCAGGAATGTATTCCCAATGGAAATGCCTATGCTGTATCCATTTACTAAAAGCTGTTGTGGCTCACTAGATAGTCCAAAGAAATACAGTATTTGAGGAATGCACTTGTACTCTTCAGATGAGGTCTCAGCAACTTGAGTGCAGTGAAGTGACAACACATGTCAGAAATGCTTGCATAAACCAAAATTTTAGATAAATTAGAAAAATCCCCCGACCTACATCACTGCAAACTTCTTTCCAAGACAAATGTGCTTTAATCCTGCTTCAAAAGGATGTCTTGGAATGAGACACAAAGGAATTTTGCATGGTCACTCAGCATACAACTTTCTCTGCAGCAATTACAAAGGTAGATTCATAAGCACTGGGCTTTGTCCTGAACTGAGATTGTATCCACAGTTAAAGTTGACCAGCAATGATTTTCATTCACCACTTATTTCCATAACTTGTCTGAAGTCTCCAGATCCATTTTCCAACTTTGAGATGTGACTTCCCAAGCAATTCCAGCAAGATTAATTC
The DNA here is from genome assembly GCA_013400215.1 of Cisticola juncidis. NCBI lineage: Eukaryota > Metazoa > Chordata > Aves > Passeriformes > Cisticolidae > Cisticola > Cisticola juncidis. The sequence goes on from VXBR01008905.1 coordinate 270,007, forward strand.
TCCATTGCCCTGCAGCCTGTGCAGTCAGTTCTGCCCTTCTAAAGCAGTGGCAGGATCTGGTTCATGATTAGGATTTTACCTTTTGCACCCAAGGAGAAAATGCAAGAGTGATTCATGACCACACCAACCACAAAGCACTGAAAGACTGGCCCAATATTTTACTGGCTGTTTCAAAACATAAATCTCATCTACCACCTGCAGATATCAAATCACATTTCCCCTTATATTTGCAAAAGAGAATTCACTGCACAGTCAAAAGCAAGGTCTCATTTTATCCACTAAGTCTCTTGTGTTTAACACGTTCTTCTCCTCGCTTTCCTTCAGTAACTAAATTAAGGAGCAGCAGACATGAGTTATTACAAAATCCTTCCAAAGGTGAAGGATTAGGGGTTCAAACTGCTGCAAAGCAGCTTGCCAGGCACACTGGGTACATACCAGCAGGTGTAGACCTTCTTTGCTGTGTCGTGGTTGTTGCGGATGTGTCTGCGCAGGCTGTTGGAGGCGTTGAACGAGCGCTCGCACTGGCGACAGGGGTACCTCTTCATGGGCTGCCAGGAAAAGAGAAACTGCTTTCAACTGCAGGCACATGGAGGCACTGATGGGATTGGAATTCCCATGCTCTTCACCTGGACATTACCTCTCAGATGCAAAAAAAAAAATCTCTTACAGAATATGTAATTCTACATTTTGAGATCCTGCTTAGATTCAGTAATACCAGCACTGATCTTACAAAACCAGGACTACTTCGAGGACATGCTTGATTTTATTGATGTTTTTATTAGGAATTACATATGTGCTTCTCCTGTGGGTTCATTTTACTACTGGGCCCCGTGCAGAATTCACTCAGTGGAAGGTCCCTGTGGCCCCAGAAGGCAGCAGGACCCAGTTAAGTACAAGCCAACTTACCCTTCTTGCTCTCCCTAATTCAGCACAAAAAAAGGGCAAGATGCTACAAAGCATCACACAGACCCTTCTGTTATCCCTGTGTGATAGCCACATCCCCCTAAGAAAATCTGTCCTGTGACCATCCTCCTCCAAGATTTTCCTACAGCCCCTTATATAACCTGCATGCACATTCCAGTTAACACCTTCTTACACTTGATTAACAAATATATATATGTAATTAAACTGAAATACTTGGCCAATTTCCTACTTCTGTGACATTCAAATGGGAAAATCCAGCACTCAGCCTGCCCTCATCTTCTCTTGAGGTGAGAACATCACCAAGTGGGACAACCCAGCCCTCCCCGAATCAAGCTAGGACTTGAACACCATGATCCAGATCCCCATTCGTGGCTGGGTGACTCAGGATATCAAACAAGGAGCCCTGATGCCAAAGCCCTGAGAAATCTGGCTGCACACAGCATCTTGGCCCACGCTCTGCCAGCGACAAGGATTAGCTTGACAAAAGTAGGTCAAGGCAAAGCAAGGCTTGAGCTGGATGAAGCACACAAAAAATTGAGATTTGCAGTTCTTGTAAGGACAAGGTGCCTCTGCAAAGGGGCCTGGAATGCAGCAGACTGGTGTTCTTCCCCAGTTTGCTAGCTCAAGTATTTATCCAAGTCCTTACCCTTCCATGATTTCTCTTCATGTGGGACACGTAGGTTTCCCGATCAGGGATCCACTGTGAGCACTCCTTGCAAGTCCAGCCAGTTCTCCTCAGTCTGGACTTGGATTCAGGATTGTGTCCTTCCACTCTCATGTCTTTCCTCGTCAGGGAAGAGGAGGAGGTCCCGTTGGCTACCGAGAGCTCTTTTGGTGAGGGATGAACCTGGTTCCTGGAAGCCTTCTCAGACTTCTGCCTGAAGTTTGAGAGCTCCTCAGGATTGCGGGGGACTCCATGGACACCCTGTGTAACAGCAATAATGGAAACACACACAGCATTTACATGTAATTCATACTGCACACATTCATTTATAAAGAAATACCATCCACTGTTTATACATAATTTAAATCCCCACTGGCCTAACATGTTGTTTTGCTCCTATACATTTTCCCATTTCTCCTAGAAGCTGCTGCAGTGCTTTCCTCAACAAGAGATCTTCCCAAGAAACAAAAAGCTTCTATTTTTGTTTCCTGCATGACAACAGCCTCTCCTTGGTGCTGCCTGTTTAGCATTTTGGATGAGCCCTGGGAACTCTGGTTAAACAGGGAAGATGTAATAGAAGAGAAATTTCAATTGTCATTATTCCAAGAGCCTAAGCTCTAAAAGCACAGAACTTTGGTAAGCTCTGAATGAAATGTTTGATGGTATCCTAGGGGCTCCAAAAATGCTTCATCTTTGCTCAAAGGATGGGAAGAGAAAATGTTTAAGTTTCTCCAAGTCTATTTCCTTCAATTCCACTCCATCTATTGATATTTACATTTTTCATGGTCCAAAACTTTGCTCCTGACATATAAGATCAAGCATAAAGCCAGGAACCAGCCTTATAAGGAATATGGCTCTAGGCTCTTCGGTAATTCAAGAGGCCAAAATCCAGAAGTCTCCCAAAAAGTTATTTTAACAAAGAAAATCAAACACAAGGAAAATAATCTAAAAATGAAGAGCTGTGGGAAAAGCAAAAGCAAGTAAAACAGCAACATACCAAAGAAACCTCAAGAAATTCCCCCAGGAACAACAACAGTTCATGCACACAAAAGGCTAATTTAGAGGTTGAACTGTGCACAGTAATTAATAACGGGTAAAGTTTCAACACACGAAAGCCCCGGGCACTTGGAAGTCTTTCTGTGGGTTAGACACCAAACAAACCTCCAGAGGTCTCAGCTGAGAGGTCTGTGTGCACCTGGCCCAGCTGGTGGCCACAGGAGCCACGGCACTGCCAGCTCCTCAGGGACACAGACACATCAGACACATCCCCTTTCCCCCATCTGGAAACCTCTGGAGTGTTTCAGTGCCCATTGCTCCACTGTTACACCACTGAGGTAAAACAAATGAGGAGCATGGGGAAATAAAGTGATTTCTCTGCAGGATCAACACCAGGGAGCAGAGCTCACTCCTGCTCTGTGGCATTCTAAACCTGAGCAAGATGGGGAGGCACAGAGCCTTTATTTTGCACACTAAACAGCACCTCCTGAAAATTCCACCGCAGGAAGGTGATCTCAGAGGAGATGGGGGAGTGCAATTACCACCCTGCACAGCCAAAAAGCCTTCAATTACCCCAGAGGTTAAAAGACAAAGTTTTGTGGTTAAGATCTCGGGGTGCTGACGCACAAACTGCTGCAGGCAGGTCCCTGGGGTGGGATCTGACAATGAACCACGAGGTATCTCAGCTCCAGTCTTTTAGCACTGGGGATAAACACCTCTTTGAAGGTCCTAGCCTTAATCTCAACTCTATTTTCCTAGCTATAATGCACCAAAATTAGCAATCATTGACTTCACAGGAGGGCTTCAAATTGTAATTCATTACTGCATGCAAAGCACTTCCAGATTTGCAAGTTAAAGGCATGGGGGTGAGCAGAGAAGGTTGTGCTTTCAGGAATGAGCTAACAAATCTTTCTCAGTGTTAGTATAAATAAAATAAAGTCACTGATTAAAAAAAAAGTCCCATTTTTTTCCTTATCAAAAGGAAATGAGACTGCAAGCTCTTTCTTCATAATGTCACTGAGAAATCTTCTGAGAGGATTTTTGTGGAGTGTTGTAGACACTCAACACAAAAATATCTTGAGTCAGATAACAGAAAAATGTAGCCCTTTCACATTTATGAGATAATCAGACCTGTAATCACTTCTGTCTCTCTGAGTCCCTTCTTGCAGCCTGGTGTGGCTCAGAGCAGCAGGGAATGAGGCTGTTAAATGCCATGAACCTCCCTCTGAGGCTGCAAAGGGGCCAAAGCTCTCCAGGTGAGCACCCAGAACAGCAGAGGCAGCTTTCACTATATAAACTCAGTAACACTGTGGGTAGAGAATAATTGTTCCTGTCTGCCAACCAAAGAAAAAGCTGCCACAGGAATTTAATTACTTTCTTTGAGTTTAAGAGGACTCCCCATTCCTGGAAGAATTCAAGGCCACACTGAACACTGACAGCACCCAGAGCAAGCTGGGATAGTGGAAGGTGCCCCTGCAGGGGTAGGATGAGATGGGCTTTAATTTCCCTTCCAACCCAAACCAGTCTGGGATTCTGTGGTTCTATGAAAATAGAAGAGTTAAAAATCAAAGAGATTCACTTGTAAAAACAACTTTTGGTCACACAGCTAAAATGCATCTGGATGAGAGGAACTGCCTGCAGTAACACCAACTAACACAAACCACTCCACTGACATTTCCAGATCCTGTAAATCACTGGAGTCTGTATTTTCCACTAAGATATTCCTCAAGAATCTTCCACTTCTTGAACCACCTGCCTCACACGGTTGATGTAAATTCTCAGTGAACTCAAAAAATAAGATTTTGTACCAGAAAGGAGAGAGTCACCTACCTTAACATGCTGCATTAGCTGCTGCTTCTGCATATACACCAGCTGACACTGTGGGCACTTAAACACTCCCACCAACAACTTGCTGGTGTTCTGCTGGAAGTGCTCTTGGAGCAGCTTCTTCTTGTTAAAGACCATCTCACAAGAGCATTTGTAGATCACCCTTAAACAATTAAAGAAAGTCAATTCATTCTCTCTGCCTCAATAAAACAATGTACAAAGTTATCTCAGCAACTGCAGAAAGGGATGGACTTCTGAGGGTTTGTATTGTCAACACACACCCACGTGGCCAACTGAACCAGTAACTCAACTGGGAAGAACATCAAAATGCCTCAGGCACATACCACAGCTTGCTAAAAATAAGTTTACTTCTCTGCATATGCATAACATTGTGTGTATGAGCACAGACAGATGGGAGCAAACACAAAGCATCCCAGCCAGCTACACACTGCCTTCAATCACACCTTTCCACAGTTCCTCCCTTAAAGCACAGATTTTTTGGCACTAGCTCAAGCCTTGGAGGAAAAAGCTGTGGAGTGGAAAAATCAGGAGGCTTCTCTCTAGTGATTTTTGGGGGCAACACTGCCTGGGATAACCTCCCTCTTCCCTCTGAGTGCCAGATGCAGCACTGCCCTGGAGCCACCTACCAGGAGGTGCCACTGAGGGTCCTGCTGGACAAAGAGGTGACAATTAAGTTTCTTTTATGCATGTTTAGCTTTTACCTGACTAAAGTCCTCTCCTCCTACCCAGGAGAGTGTGCTTGTAGCAAGGCATGCTCTGGTTTAGGCTGCTGGCAGACAAAGCAGCAGATCATCTTATACAAAGACAGAAACCAAAAATAGAAAAAAATCTGAAGGAAAGGGGGAATCCTGGAGCCACCCAGTGAAGGAGAAGAAGAGAGAAAGCCAAACACTTACTGAGTAGCCTTGTGGGACTCTGCTGGGTGCTGGCTGGCCACGTGAGCCATGGTGCTGTCGGCAGACTTGAAGGCCTTGGGGCAGAAAGAACACTTGTGGAAGACTTCGCAGTGTTTCTCGTGGATGTGCACTTTGAGCAGGGCCAGGGTCATGAACACAACTCCACAGTGGATGCACCTGGGGAGGCAGGACACAGAGCTGAGTTACAGCCACGGCACCACTTCCATCACACCCCAGGCTGTGCTGGGTCCCTGGTTCAAGCAGTTTAATATTAATGTGGAAGAGTCATGGAGGAATATGATACAGGAATTCTGGACTGAACTCACAGCTAAAATGTTAGCAACAATCAAACAAGATCTAGAAAAGAAACCTTCAGAGACTGAAAGAACCCAAAAAAGAATAAAGATGTGGTTCAACAGAATGCCAGCCCTGTACCTGTGAAAGCCAATTCCAGCACAGGCACAAATGAAAGACTAAAGTAAAAGTATCTCATGAGCTCTCTCATGGCAAAAAGTAGCACAAATACCAGTTAGTCCCCAGTACAAAATAAAGAGAAAGAATATCCGGTCAGAAATCTTGAGCAATTGCTACTCCACTGAGCTCCAGAAAATCAAACAGCAAAGACACTAAAAACAGCAACAGAAACACCCAAGGAACTGAAAAAGCTCATTAAAATCATTAAGACAGGTGCTGCCTAGAAAGTGCTTGTCTGGAAGGGCTGTCTGGGTGCTCAGGGAAGAGAGAGGGAGAAGCAGAAAACGATTTCAGCTTCTCAGCAGCTAAAACAAGGCCAAGAGGAGAGCAGGCCCACCCTGCTGTCCCCAGCCTGCCTCTCCTCCAGACACACACCTGGGACAGGTCTGATATTCCCACAAGATGGCAACAATCTGCAGCCTCTCTTCATTTAACTTGAACACTCCTCCCAAGTCTGCCTGCTGTGCTCTGGGAGATGCCACACTCCAGCTCACAAGGCCATGTGAGGATGCAGCCACGTGTCCTCATTGCCTGGAGCACACCTCCCACAGCCATGCCATGGTGCACCTCTGCTGATCTGGGACCAGAACAGCCTCTCCAAAACACAACTCCTGTCATTCCATCCAAATGACACCAGTGGAACTCTGCTGAAGCCAGCACTGCATGTACAGATGTTAGAGCAGGGGAGCCCAGCCTGGTGGACCAAGGGCCAACCTTGTATTGGTGGGATGTGAGAGATGCACAAGGGATAACCTCACCTTACAAACAGGTTTTCCCTGCATTCCCCTCTTTCCCTGAGGGCTGTGCCTGCCCACAGAGCTGTTCAGGGCCGTGTGCTGGCACAGATGGACCCCAGCTATCGTGCACTGGAACAACTCCAAGCCTCCATCAAAAACAAACAAGCTGCTGGAATATCCTTCCCTCCAAACCAGCCTCCCAACAGCGTCTAGGAAACAAGCCCAGGCTTTGAAGCTGCACTTCAAAAGATCATTAGGCAGAAGCCAGCCTGAAGGAGCCAAACCCTCTCCCTCACACTTGTAAGAAAACACAGAATTGCTGTTGCCTTAAATTTCGAGAGGGAAGCAGTGACAGAAGCTGGTGTCACCTTTGGGGAAGCATGAAGAGTTTCTGCTGGGGCAGTTCTGCCTTCCAGCCTGATCCTCAACCACGTGAGACAGGGGGAGAGAGACTTTCTAGTACAGTAACACCAGGAACCACGTTATTATAGAGGAATAAATTCCCCAAATACAAATGGAAGAACAAATGCTAATCCTGGCAGTAAGGAATGGCTGCTACATCCAGGAATATCCAACAGGCTTCCTCCACAAATACTCCCTGAAGTAAAAAAGAGTCATTCTGCCTGATGCTTGATTTTTGGGAAGTACTTCATTAAGAATGAGGAATTAAACAAGCAAAACTCAGGGTCAAAAGATCACAGGTTAATTTAGTTTAAAGTAAATGGAAGTCTAAACAACAGCCACGTTGTAATTAAGAATCCCAGTGCCAGAAGGACAAGGTCTGATAAACTAATTAGCTGAACAAAGTGGATGAGGATGTCAAGGGGCTTGCCATGTAATTCCTGCAAATTGCATATCCTGCTATCATCCCCACCACTGCTGGATCCCTCAGGGCAAGGAGAGTTGGCTAGAAGTCTTGGAAAGCACCCTGTGAGAGGAGACAACAGCTACAAGATGTTGTCTGAACCCTCTGAATGTTTCCTACCCCATCATCTTCCAGCCTCTCCATTCTCCAAATGGCACCAAGCAGAAAAATGAGTCCCAAATCAGTGGGGACAGCTGAAAGGGGCTTGGAAACAGTAGAGGTGACACTTGGAGCCAGAAAGGAAGGAGCATTAAGGACAATCTTGTTGAGTTTCATTTCTAATTGCCCAAGACCATTCTCATTTTCAGTGCAATCACTAGCTATGACTGAACTCCAAATAAAACAACCATACCCCAAATTTAATTGAAAGCATTGGGGTATGAGCAGAAAAGGAGACAAAATAAGGACTTATCACAAAACCAAACCCAAACCTATGGTCCACAAATCAAGAAAAACAGGGATGTAAAGAGAAGCAGTGAAAGTCAAGCTGATCTTTGGAGGGATTTAAAGAACTCCTCAGCTTTTCAGCTCTGCAAGTAAGAAATGTGAAAGAGAAGAATGAAGTCACTCCATGACTACAGGGCAGATGCCACAGATTATCTGGATACAGTTCTGCAACCAAAATTTATCTCTTCTGTTTTCAACAATGTCAGTGACACCAGCCCTGCAGCAGAGACAGGCAGGATAACAAGGATGCCACAGCCAGACATTGACCTGTCTGGTGGACTCAGCTTCCACAGATGAGCTTCAGTAGATGTGAATTAGAAGAGAAGTTAAATAAATTCAGCTTTTAGAGAAGCTGGGTAAAGCTGAAATATCCATATGTATAATTTGTGAGCTTTGTCTTCATTAATCTTCATTAATGTCCCTGGCACAGAGATGAGGTATCTGCTAATGACATCTGTAGTCAGATGGAAGCTCTTGTTGCTGGATTCCCAGGTGCCACTGAAGTCCCAAGAACTGCATCAAACCCAAGTTAATTTTCTGACATCTCCTCCATTCCCATTTTTCCATCTCAGGAAAAACATTTTTTTCCTCCAGCTTTCCTCCTTCCCAGATTAACTCATTTTCAAACAATCCCAGTGTCACAGCCATTTAATATGTGATGGAATTAATTCTTTATTGTGGGCTGGGTCTCCTCAAATCAGATCCCACATTAAAAAACCTTATCTGTACATAATTAAACTCAGAATCAGTTTGTTATGTGCCTCTTGTCTTCACAGTTGAAAGAAAAAGCTCTTGAAAACCTCAGTGTGATTCAGACCAAACCACACAGCAGAGCTTCCTGAATTTGCAGACATCTTAAAAGAACATCTCCAAGAGCAGAAAATTGCCCTGTTTGTTTGAAATATCAGAGTTTTAATGGCAACCAAGAGAAAAAACAGAACTTTAAGGAAACTCAAAAGATCACTCAGTCTCATCCTGTGTTGAGAGCTGTGCTGCAGCTCGGGTGATCTAAACACGCCAAGGAGAAAAGGCTTGTAGGGGAAAGTAATGTCTTATTAGAGCAAGCAGTTTTAGTTAGAAAAAAGATATTGTACCACATCCAGAACCCTGGGAGCCCTCTCCACCTGTCTCAGCTCATGAGAAATGTTTGGAGAGTTGCAGGAGCAGAGGAGGAAATAATCTATGCCCTTCTCATAAAGGCACGCATCCTCAGCCCATTACAACTGACATAAATATAAATTCAAGCCTTAAGGAGATTTACAGGATTAAGATCTGCAATCTTTTTGCTGTAAGTATCAATCCTGAGACATCCAGCTGCAACATGAATTCAATACAAGAGCTTTATAGCTCAAAAATGCCACAAAATAATGTCTGCTCTCAGAAACCTCCCTTAAATCCAGTTAGTAATTATTTCCCATTTCAAATGTGTTTTGTCATGCAGAAAACCACGCCAGGCTCCAGTTACATCCACTTTCATTTCTGCTGTAAGTGAGACACAGTTCACAGACACAGAATGTTTGGGGTTGAAAGGGACCTTAAAACTCATCCCACCACTCCCTGCCTGGGCAGGGACACCTTCCATTATCCCAGGTTGTCCCAAGCCCTGTTCAACCTGGCCTTGAACACTTCTAGGGATGGGTGTCCTGGTTTCAGATGGGACAGAGTTTATTTCTTCTCAGTCCCCGTGACAGTGCTGTGTTTTGGATTCAGAATGAGAATAACACTGATTACACACTGATGTTTTGGTTCTTGCTAAGTTGTGTTTCTCTTAAATCAAGGACCTGTTTTTGTGTGTGTGCGTCTCGTGCTCCGCCAGCGAGAAAGCACAAACTGGGAGGGAGCACAGCCAGGACAGGGACAGCCACAACCTCACAACCACAACCAAACCCCAGAGGTGTAAATCCCTCCTCCCAGGAGCCTGTGTGCACCCACCTGTAGCCAACCTTGCGGGAGTAGTGCAGGCAGTTCTCCTTGACGTGTGTCTGGAAGTAGGCGGAGCGGCACACGGCCCCGCACTCCGGGCAGCAGTACGGGGACTTGTGAGCGTGGATCCTCTGGTGGGCACAGAAACTGCACTGGTTGGGCAGCATCATCTGGCACACCTGACACGTCTGAGAGGAGAAAAGTTACATTATTAGTTATTTGTTATTATTAGTTACTATTAGTTATTATAAAATTTACATTACGGTTATTCTCTACTTGGGTTTTTTCTCCCACAAATTCACCGTAGAGAATGTCACCCTGGTTTTGAAGACTTTTCTAAGCCTTCTGTAATGTTCGTCATATTGGAGTCAGAAATTTTACCTTATCACACTTTCTACTGTAAACCATGGCCATGTTTTGCTAACTGTCTTTCATTATTTACATATTTCTAGTGGGATGAGAATGGTCAAGCCAACTGTCAATCACCTATATGGATTGGGAGGTGGAATTCCATCCTCCGATCCACAGGCCCATAGGAAATGTATAAAACTGAGTTTTGTAAATAAATTTGCCCCTTTTTTTCCTGCTTGGCTCACCAGCATGTCCTGGTGTGGTTCTTTCCGTGTCCACTGTGACAAGAGAACTTGCAGGTTTAAAGGGAGCACAGGCGTATTCAGAATGAGAATAACATGGATAACACACTGATGTTTTGGTTTTTGCTAAGTTGTGTTTCTCTTAAATCAAGGACCTGTTTTTGTGTCCTCACCAGTGTGTCCTCGTGTGGTTCTTTCCATGTCCACTGTGACAAAAAACCTTTCAGGTTTTAAAGGGAGCACAGGCATATAACTCAAGCAGCAGCATCAACTCCACAAAGCTCTTTTAACTCATCTCCTTATCATCTTTTCCCAACATCTTCCACAGTTAACCATTTCAAATAAAAATTCCATATTTAAACAACATCTTCTATGGTTTATTTCCCTTTTTCCCCATTAAAAATGAAAGCAAACTCTTTCACCTCCTAACTCTGCTGATGTTCTGAATGCTCAGCACTTTCATTTCCTGACTTGAGAAGGAGAGCACTTTTCTCAACCAGTGCCCACTCCACACCAAAACATCACAAAAAGGGAGGAAAATCATAGCCTTGCTGCTGAAGGCAGTGCAGTCCTGATGTGCACCTTCCCCATCAAAACCACTGCTGTGTCCCTTGCAAAATTTATTTGTATCAGATGAGATTTAAACTTTCCAAGACCACTAACTGTGTGTTTGCCTTACAGAAACTTCCTGATGATCAGAAATAACACAAAGCCTCTTTCCCCCCGTTTCACCCTTAATGAAATCCATTTTCACACACATGCTCACTATCAAAACCTCTTTGCAGAAGCATCATTTACTTGACATGTGGAGTTTTTAGGTGAATGTATCCTCCCATTTTCAACAGCTGTCAAACCTCTGCTCCCTTTCACAGGTGTCTCAACTCTCTGTACTCCTTTAAAGCCCAGGAGCAGCTATTATTCCTCTAATATAATGTGCAGAATGCACATTACTGGGTGCCTGAGCAGGAGCAGAGCTGGAGCAGATCCCAGCCCACTTTGAGCCCTCCAGGAGCAAAAACTCTCTTCTGACATTTATAATCCCATGCAAAATTGCTCCTCCAACTTAAGAATGAACAACAGCACGCAGCTAATTATGGATAAACAAAACAAGTAATTTAACGGAATAATTTTTGTGGACTTCACTGCTGGCAGCCAGGGTAGAAACATGGGATAGAGGCCCCTAAATCTGAAAAAATTAGAATAAAATTAGAAGAAAAAATTAGAAGAAAAAAATAGAATAAAATTAATGGCCAATTCCCTTTTCTGTATCATTGCTATTTCATGCAGCACCTCTGTGATGTTCCACTACATAACATCCATCAGGGAACTGTAAAAACCCCTGCAGCTAAAAGAAAGCATCATTTAGAATAAAATGTAAAGCTATGACAAACCTGAAAGGTTCATGGGGTGGAAGGGAATAAAAAATTAGGCAATCAAAAGTGAAAACTGCAGAAATTGCCAAATAACGAAAAGCTTCAGAAGTGATACCAGTTATGTTGCAAGTTAAGTTCAGAGGAGAAATGGTTTCTCCAGGAAGGAGAGAAATTAGTGTAAAAATCACATGGTGGGACCCATGGGTACACACCCATAGGAAATTAAAGGAAACTCAAGAGTATTTCAAATGCTGCACAAGTCCCCTAATTTCAGCAAAGAAAAACAGTGCAAATGGGCCATGGGAATGGGAAAATGAGAAATAGAAATGCCCCCAGGATCTCTCTGCAAGGAGCTGAGCAGGACCCATAATTCTCCAATGCACTCTCAAATCCCCAAGCAAGAGCCACAAGAAGCAAGTAATAAGCAATAAATTCATAGTAAGTAAGAGCAGTAAGTAATAAGTAAATAATAAGAGCAGTTGAATTGTCATTAAGACTTTTTTTTTAATTGGCTTGAGATTTGCAATGGAAAATTTATCTCCCTGGCATTGTTAAAATGGGAGTCTTCTTGCTGTGATCTCAACTAGTCTGTGAGGCAGAATCAGCACAACCACAAGCTGAAAGCACCTTTGCCCTAATAACTCAGTGAGAAACACTCTCTTCAGATTCTGCCTTGTCAAAGCCAATTTAGTTTTGATTTTAAGTCAGTCTGAGGCTCACCCCTTCCTCCCTCCCCGACATGTCACACCCACTGCTCCCAAAATCAATCAGCACATGTTGAAAACTTGAATTTCCACCACTCTGTGTGTTCTTGTGCTGGATCTAAAATATGCCACAACCACTCAGTATTTGATGAGCTCCACACCTGGGCACTGCTGCCTGGGGATGCCAGAGGAGCAGCCAGCTCCTGTCACCTCCTGCATTATGTGAAAGGCTCCACAGGGACCAAAACCATGCTAACATACAGCAGAAAAGTTTGGGGGCTGTGAGCAAGAGGCAGCAAAATTGTGGTTATCTGCTTTAGGCAGAAAGCCTGCCAGAAAGTGTGGACACATGAATAAAAAGCAACACTCAGGGAGGATAAGGCTGAATTAATTCATTGCTCCTGCAGACACCACGGAGGGAGCTGGAAGGATTCCCACACTGACACCACACACCACAGGGGGACATAAACCACACCAAGCCTCCAAATTCAGATTGTCTTGTGGAAGAGTCAAGACATTTATGGGGTAGTTAACAGACAAAGAAGAGAGATGAGACACAAGGATAAATGAGTAAGAATAAGGAAACTCTAATCCTTAAGCAGCATTTCCTCTGGACTTGGGAGAGATCAGTGCAGCTTCTCCCTTTTGGCCACATGGAACAACCTGGGCTCTCCAGAGGAGTCATCAGCCACAGGGTAAGGAAGAGCTGAGCTGCAATGGGTCAGGCTACCTGGATTTCCCAAACAGCTTTGTAACATCCTTCACCACAGGATTTTGAGAAAACTAAGGTACCACCATCTAAGTGGTTAGAAGAAAAGAATAAGCAGTGCTTTGACAGAGCAAGGTGCCCAGGAAGTTCTGCTGGCATTTGGGCTCTTCCAAATAACCTCCAAGTATCTGGGAAAGCTAAATAGCAAAAATTGATGATCATAACCCAGTAACTCAGCATGTTACAGATAAGGGCTGACCACAAGCGCTGCAAAAAGAACATGCAGGGCTGAGGGTAATAAAATGAACCAAGCAAGGAACATACTAAAGCTGAGGAAGGTTCCAGCAAGAGAAAAAAAACCATAACTGGTATCTTCCTGCTCAACATTTGCAGAAGACACTTTTCAACACTTTTCTCAACACCTGCAGAAGACATGAGGCCAGACCTCCTGTCCCAGGGGATTTACAGGAGGTTGGTTCTGCTCATCCCCCTTGCACCAGGAGCTGCTGCACTTGTCAGGAGCCAAAGTGCAGCCATGGGCTCCACATCAAACACTTTGTCTTGGACATGGAGTGGGTCTTGCTTTTGCAACTCTTCTGCTTCATATGAGAAATTGTAACTTGGTTCCAGATGTCACATTTTTATCTCTCTCCTAGTTTTCCATGACTTTTCAAAGAAGTCTGGCAGCAATTTGAGACATTCATTAGTCAGTTATTTCTAAAACATGTTAGCAAGACAGGATTGAGTTGTGTAATGTCTGTGTTTTTCATACACTCCCATAGCCTATGCTTTAATCAAGAGTTATTTATTACGAATTTTCTTTAATTCTGGTTTGCCTGCCACATTTCATTTGGGCTTTTCTTCCACAAGTCACATTCACACACAGACAAATGCTCAGAAGCTCAGCCATTTCGGAATACTTGAGCTGATTCCCATTTTTACTTATTAGCTTCTTCAAAAGAAGAAACAAATTAAATATTCACTGAGATACAGTACAGATTGAAAAAATGTACTACTCAAAAAAAGTTTGTCTGTTAAACCAAACCCTGTGGTCACAGAGGTGTTTGCACATCAGGGCATTTATAGTAACACACAGTTCTGCCCCAGACAATGCCTGGGAAACTGGAAAGGGAACTGGCATGAGCAGAGAAACATTCCAGCAGTTTTAGTCTCTTTGCTGTTCCAGAATTAAGTGATGGTGGTGAAGTCCACATCTACTTAAAAGCTGCCCCCAGATTACAGGGTCCACCTTGACATGATCATCATGGAGCTTCAGTTAAAAACACTTAGGCACCAACCCTATGGCATAGAACCAGGGCTAGGAAAAAGGTTCACAAGCCAAATTCTCAAAAAAAAAAAATTACTAAGGACTCAAAGCTAAACAGTCATAGAGGAACAGAAATTGAATTTGCAGGCTGTTCATGTTTTAAAGAAGGCTTGCCCCTAACATATTCAAACCAAAACTCCCCTATGAGTGGTGCCCTAAAGCCCCAGTTCTTCCCAAATCCAGCCTTTGCAAGCTTTAATTTTGCTGCTTCAGGCAGAGCTGCAGGGGCAGCCAAGGGATCACAAACAGAGATCAGTAGGATTCTCTTGCTATAAAAAAAAAAAGTGACCAATCACTACTTAAAGTGAACTTTAACTTCTCAGTAGCTGTCCCTTGCTGCCGGACTGGGATCAGTGCCAGCAGCCTGTGTCCCTCAGCAGGGATGCTGTGACTGCAGTGGTGCCACCCTCATCTCTGCCCCTCCTGCACCCCTCTGGGTGACTGTGGGCCACACTACAGTCAAACCCAGATGCTTGGAGGGTTATTTTTGGCTTATTTCAACCATCCAGGTTACAGCACTGCCACACAATGTTTTAGCAGTGTGAGGAGAAGCAGCGGGCAGAGCACTGAATCTGCTGTTGCTGTGATAACTGAACTGAACTCCTGCCCAGGTTCTCTCTAAATGAACATTGCATTAACATGTTCAGTTCATGGGTTAAAAATACCCCTTCAACAGAAACTCAAGATTATTCATTTGAAGGAGAAAAACCTGGAACCCTCATGTAGAGATTTTAACCTACCTAGCCTAATTAACCATATCCAAGCACAAAAGCTATTGTTATTTCCCTAACAAATATATATATAGTTTTATATATATATAAATATATATATAAATAAATAATATAAATAAATATATAAATATATATTAAAATAAACATATATATATAGTTATAGTTGCCTGTTTTGTCAGCCAAGGAGCCAATGCCACTGAGGGAGCCTGCCTGACCTTCAGCCAAAGGACATGCTCACAAGACACCCTTTAATCCCTTCTCTCATCCATCCTCTCTTCTACCTTCAGCTCACTCCTTCTCACATCAATTCATCCTCAGCCTCATTGCTGCATCCCACCTGCTCCCATCAACCTTTTGTATTTGTACCCTTGAACCTCACTAACTCCTCAACACTCCCAAATCCAGTGTCCTCCTCAGACCTGCACCACCACCAACTCCTACACACACATCCCAACACACCAGGATGCTCAAGCTTCAGTAAGGAGCTCCAACAAAAACTTATCTCTGGAAACTAAGGCTGTTAAATAAACACAAAATGCATTTTTTGTACATGGAAAAATCCCTGGTTAAAGCATCAGTGTAAATCTAGAAACTCGACAGCTTAGAGAAACAAAGTGGAATTGCAATGGAAAAATCCACTAGCATCACAGATCTTAAGACAACATTGCATCAAATCAGCTTACTTCTGAATCTGCAAAATCTGTAGCTCTTTTCTCTTTATGATCTCAGCTGTAATTTCAAGAATTTCAGTTTCCACATCTTTTCTTTTGACCCGCTGTATCAGATTTATGTGGGGAGGTTTTGGTTGGGAGGGGCTGCAGGGGTGGCCTCTGTGAGGAGACACAAAAGCTGCCCCAAAGTCAGACAGAGCTCTGTGCTGGAGCTGTCCCTGGCCAAGACTGAGCCCTTGAGCAGCACCTCTGGGATAATGGATTAGGAAAAGGTAAAAGATGCTGTGCAGCACCTGGGAAAGAGGAGTGATGGAGCAGGGAAAGAGTGTGAGGAGGAGGGCTGGGTGGGCACTTGGTTCCAACCAGAAATCTGAACTTCCACGTGCTAAAATGATTAGGTAGTGTATGAACTGAGTTTTCACTCAGTTTTCCACACTTTCAAGTCACCAGTGTGATCCCATGGGACACATTCCATCTCTTTTCTTACAGTGGTGGTGTTAAAGGCCTTTGCTCTTTCCTCCACCCTGCACAGTTGATTCCTGCCCATCCATGATCATCTCACAGCCCCCATCTCTGCCTTTTTCTTCTCACTTTGCACCCAAATTTCTTGTCTTACTGGCTCCTTCCCAGAGAGCCTGTGTCCATCACAACACTCCAGCCATGCAACAAACACATCTCATCTCTTTCCTGTGATGCAAACACAACCTGAGTCCTGCACACAGATCACAGAACACAGACTGGTCTGGGTTGAATGGGGACTTGAAGCTCATCTCATTCCACCCCCTGCCCTAGGCAGGGACACTTTCCACCACACCAGGTTGCTCCAAGTCCTGTCCAGTGTGGCCTTGAGCACTTTCAGGGATGGGGCAGCCACGGCTTCTCTGGATTTGAGATTGTTTATTGCCTGTGGTGTTTGCAGCAGCATTAGGCACTTCTAATGCTGCTGACAATGATGACAATGCTGCTGACAATGACACAGAGGGCCCCTTCTCCTCCCAGCAGGACTGAGCAGACCATCCCCACTGCCTGGGCTCTCCCTCCCCTGCCTGTCACCCACAGAGCTCCCCAGGCTGCCTGGGGCAGCATCACAGGTGCCCAGCTGGAAGAAGGCTGCAGTAGCAAGACGAAAGCACACTGGGGAAATTCCTTTAAGTGCCAGCAGACACCAGTTCCAGCCCCATTTCCATCCTACCCAGGACAACGCCCCTGTCCTCCAGCTGTCCCCTCCTCCTCACTCTCAGCCATGTCCTGGCCCCCAGTTCACAGCCCTGCTCCTTCATCCTCTTCCCTCCAGCTGTTCTGTCCTCTGGGGGCTGCAGGACCACCAAGGCCAGGCCTGGGTGGGGAGGGAGGAGAGGGTGGAATTGCTGCCTCATGGCCATAGATCACACTCTGATTTAAGCAGACCATGGAGCCACACCCTGGCTTTTCTTCCTCACCAGCCTCTCCTCCTCACCCTGATGCTCTGGTTTGCCCTTGGGTGCAGGCTCTGCTACCCTCCCACTTTGTCTTCACTCCCAGAGATCCCTGCCTGGAGCTCCATTTCCCCAATGTGCTTTCATCATAACATCTTCCATCCCTTTGCTTCTACAAAATCCACAAGGAAAACTTCCATACAAAATAAAATCCATCCTCTCTAGTACCTAAGGACTGCAATAATCACTCTTGTTTTGGGACAGGGAGAAAACAGTGCTTCATGGGGCCAAGGGAATTTTTTGCTGATTTTCAACTCCCTTGTTTTCTAAATTAAAACATGAACTTGGGGGTGAAGGAAGAGAAAAATAGGAAAAATACAGCTGCTGCCTTTCTGATTTTGCTGCTGGGAAATTATCAGGGCGGCATGTGGTTGTACTAGCTCCTGGCAAGTTTTATCCAATCAATTATAAAGCATTGATTTAAGATGAGGAAGGAAGAAGAAAAAGAAAAGGCAGCAATAAAATTGCTTTTAAATTACTCGTGCAGGTGGTACATAAACAGAACACGTCACAACTCATTGAAAAATTCTTATTGGACAAAAAAAAGGAGAAGAGAAGAAGAAAAAAAGCAAGGAGAACAAAAGGTTCAAGAAAATTCAGTAGTCCCAAGTTTATATTTTGTACTTTATTCAAGTTGTTCGCTACCTTGGTGGATTTGGGGTGGTCAAGTTAAATAAGAAAGGAAAAGAAAAAAGGATTGAATATCTCTATTTACCAGTAGATGGACAATTATGCCCAAGAGGGTCAGGAAGTCCTTTTTATTCTTGCCTATGTTATTATGCACTGGTCTGTCTTTACCAAGAAAACAAATAAGTTCTGTCTCAAAACCAGTTTGTGTCTTTTGTTCCGTTACTTCTGCTGCAAAGCTCTTCCAGAATTCATTCCCCTGATGATTACAGACTGTCCTCTGATCTTCCATGTAAATCTATTTCAGTCTGGTCTTGCATCATTATTGCCCCTAAATTTAAAAGCTCCTTTCTATGAAGATCACACCAGATACAGGGTGAGTGTGGATACAGAGGACACTGTAATGAAGAGCACATCCGAAATGCAGGCTGCATGGGCTTGGTTCCTTTCCTGTAATTTGAGCCCTAAAAACTGTCTGATGATGATGAATTGCCCAGAGCAATTCCTGTGAGTACAGGAAGTACTTCTTGTGGGCACATTTAAGTTTCTGGTGGGGGGAAAAAGTGCCACTATATTCACCTTAATCTTTTGTCTGCTCCAGTGTTGAAGGAGACCCACCCTCATTTACCAGGCCTTTTCCAAGATAAACTCATAAAGGGGTTTTAACTTCCCCCTAAGAGATCATATTTCCATTTGTGGTCATTCTTCCCTCACTTATTCCAGTCTATCCTGATAAATAGAACAATACACTCCTCTCCAGCTCAGTTATTTCTAGAAACAGGAGCATGACCACAGCCCTGACTGTGCTGCAGATTGACATAAATCTCCTGCACAGTTGTGTCACCTCAGTCATTCAAAGACTTCTCAAGACCAAAAATCCTGCTTTTCATACCACTCCTACTCAGTCTTCAAGATCATCTAGATCCTCCTGTAAAAAACTTCGCACTTCCCATGACTTCTTACTTTCTAGTTTGGTTCAGCAATTTTTTTAACACAGTCATCCTCCAAGGTCTCCTTAACAGAAATATTAACTCCACAGATACCCAAAATCATCCCTCAGGAGATCTCATAAGAACCTGGTCCCAAATTTCTAGGAGTTTACCTGATTCTGCTCTAACCTCACAACCCAGCTTCTCCAGTATATCCATTCTTCATGCAGTAGTCTAAAACCATCTCATTGAACATCAAGGAGATGAGGATAAACTAATTTCTCTATTCCAAAAATAAAGATTAATTTAGCATAAACTACATCTACTTAAATATCCTTCCCCTCTGTCACCCCCCCAAAAATCTTGCTCTAGAACCATCACTGTATCAGACCAAAGAGACCTGAAGTTACATGAAACATCTGGCACCACCTCTTCAACATCTGGACAAGTATAATGCCTACATAGAGAACAGCTTCTGATTTGAACAAATCCAACCTACCAGCTATTCAAATTCCCACACTGCTTCCTTCTTGCAGTTCAGCCAGGGAAAAGCAGTGCACAGGTCCCAGTGAGCAACTTGATTCACAAGCTTGTAAAAAATGCAGAATGGGCCTCACTAGTTACCAAAAAAAGGCAAAGTCACTCTGATCCATTCAAAACATGAATCTCATAAATCCAGCTCTTTATGTTTCTGAAGTGGATTATTCAAGCCTGTATCCTCCTGCAAGCCCTGGAGATCCCATCCCTCCACAATATTCAGCTGGGAGGAGCTGCCTTCATCCTACACAGATTCTGTACCAAAATAAACCCTACTGCACTCTGAGCAGCTGCAGTCATGCACATGTTTAAAAATACAACATTAAGGTCAAGCTCTCCATCATTTTTTTAAAGGTCTCTCCTTTAGAAAACCACAGCACCTTCTCAACCACATCATCATCACCCTCTCTTCCTCCCATTTGCTCCAAATCTCCTCCTTTCCCTGCTGTCCAGACCACATCCCAACATTTCTTCCTTCCTGCAACAGAAATGTGGCCCAGCCATGCCATTCACATTTTGGCCACACCTATGAAAATAAATTACCTATTATCCATCCTATTTATGTGGGATTTACCCACAGCCATGCAGGAATGTAACACCAGGTATTTCCCAAGGTATCATCTGGAAGAAAGAGAAAACCCAACAATCAAGCAGCTCTGGGAAACCTGAAAATGTCAGAGTAATTCACAAAGTCATGGTAAGAAATTCCAATTTTTTGGAAAATGAGAAGTCTTAAGTATCAACACAGGGCCAGTTTTGTCATGGAGCAGAGCCAGCTTAGGCTCTTCCCCCTATGCAATCCAATCATTCCTGCCTCTTATCACAGGGCTTTTGTCCTTCAGCTTCTGGGTGACTGAAAATATCATACTGAAAATAAACCTCTTTCCTGCTATTTCGTTTCTCCATCAACCCTGTTGGATCAGCCCTTCCTTCTTAGCAAGGTGCCACACCCAAGCCGTGTCCAAAACAGTTTTTGAGTTAAAAGCACCATAAACTGAGCATTTCAAAGCCCTTTTGGTTTTGCAAGTTACAGTCACACTGGATGTGTGTGATCCAGATTTGGTGTCATTTACCAGAAAAGCTTCAAGAACATGGATCAAAAATCACCCAGCTTATTTTCCACCTTCTATTACAAACCAAACAATAAGTTGCTTTCACTCCTTCCCTTCAGCTGAAGTTGCTCTTTCCTTTATATATTCATCTACCCTTTCCAAGCATCCTCATTTTTAGGGACAATCCAGTACCAAGCATCTGAATAGCCACAGATTAAAAGCTTTTGGCCATAACACAAAGGGGATCTGCCCCTGCTACTTACTGAAGCTCCTCAGAAGGAATAAATCAAGCCATTTCTTAATATGGAAAACATCAGTACTTCCTAGTTTCTCAGTGAGGTATGGCAAGAGTTTGTGCCTGAATTCTGAGATTGAATAAGAAATTTAAAAATATAAAAAATTTCCAAATTATCAGAGTGCAGTTTTTTGCTGTCTTTAAGAAGGACAATCACACCCCATACCACCACTTCTAAACCAGCATTTCAACACAGTGAGACAGATATCAGGTATGGAGGAAGAAATACACAGTTTTTGTTCAAAATGCACAAAATAATTATAAAACTCTAGATAATTAGTCTATTGAAATCTAGGAATGTGGTTTATAGCCAAGTTTGCCCACAACAATTAACACTACTTCTGCATCCTGACAGATTGTCCCATCACTGCAGCGAGCTGCAGATCAAGCAAGACAACTGGAGTGGACTGTGGTTTTAATTAGATGTACCAGTGTGTAAATCAACACTTTCTGCCCTGTGGACACAGTGGTTTTGAACCACCACCAGGGCACTAAAATATCTTCACTGCAGGTGTTATATCAGTGTCTTCCTCAGCAATGCAATTTCAGAGAATCCCAGACTGGTTTGGGTTGGAAGGGACCCTGAAGACCACCTTGATCCACTCCTTCCACTAGACCATGCTGCTCCAAGCCCCATCCAACCTTACTTTGAACATTTATGGGGATGGGGCAGCCACAGCTTCTCCAGGCAACCAATGCCAGGGCCTCACCTCATCACAGGGAAGAATTTCTCTACACCAAATTTCTACCACTGCACTAAAAAATAACTGTCCTGGCACAACTCTGCAGATGGACCCAGAGTTTTTAATCACTTCTACCATGTAAGAAAGTGTTTGTAAATCAATCACTTGATCCTCTCCTACTTAAGCCAAAAATTTGTCTTTTTTCTGACCAAAACAGAAAGAACAACCCAAGGTATTAATGCAGAATCAGGGGTGGTGTCAGAAAGGGGTGGCCTTGTTCTCCTGTTCCAGGAGTTTATGACACACATTTCAACAGCTTCACTTGTGACCTTCTCACACCATGATTAGTAGTATTACACTAATTAATACCCTATATACAAAACCTTCAGCTTCTCAGACCTGATGCTGCTGGGAGCTACACTGTGTTATCCATGTGGGACACACCCTGTGAAGGTCACCCACACCTTTTCCCCTGGACAGCTCAGAGAATCAGGGACCCTATGAGACCACTGAATTTCACCCACCCTTTTACCTCTCAGCCCAGTGACACCAAACCTGGGATCTGGTCAAAAGCAGTGGGATGGTTTCCATCAGCTACTGCTAAATTCAGACACACAATTACAGGCATGGGGCACAAATGCTTATTTCCTTTAGAAATGGAACAATTTTATTGAAACAGATGTTGTGGGAACAGCACAGAGCACCACCAGGCAAGCCTGGAGGACAGCAGGTACAATAGAAAAGGACTCCCAGACCAGTGCATGCATCTTGTGAAGAAGTGTAAGCATGGGAAGACCTAACAAGGAGGAACTGTTTCAGAAACTCAAAAGTAGCCTCTTTTTCCAGTGCTTCTCTTCAGAAAAATATCACAAAAATAATCTCACATCTAGCAGAATTACTTGAAGTGAGAAGCGTAAACTCTATTCTTGGTTAAGTTACAGAATAAATTATTTGATTATAAGCTAAAAATACTTACTATCACACATTCTTTTCCTCTTTAAGGAGCTCTTGAATTGATAATCCCACAACAGAAATAGGAAGTACATTTTTAATGCCACTGATTAACATTTTAGTTCACTTTGGAGCACTCACTGTATCCCTTCTCCTGGAAGTTTTAATGTCAGACTGTTGACATTTCCTAAAAAAGCATTATAGCTGAAAAATAAGTTTGGGTGTTGACAGAGTGCAGTGCTCACTGACCTGCCTCAGGCAAGAAACCTGATTACGTGGCCACACTGATCCCTTTTGGCCTCGCGTTTTTTACTACATCAAAACCATTCAGCCATAATCTATTTTTTTGGTGGCTGATTAGTTTAAGATAACAAAGCATCTAAATGGGACCACAGCAACCTCAGTACTCCTGCAAGCCATTCAAGTGGCACAGGGAGGCTCTGGAGAGTGCAGGTGCTGTGACAGCCACGGCAGAGATGTGGTCATCCTCCCAAATGATGGCTTGGAGTCCTGGATTTTACAGCCCTTGTGTTGGGAGCCAGCTCTTCTGGCAGCCACAGTGAACCTGGAAAACTTTCACCTCATCCAAAGAGATAAGGAGAAAGGAGTCCTCCTCCTCTTCTACTGCAGGTTGCTTAATAACACTTAAACAAGACTGACCACGTCTTCCAAAATAAAAGCCATAAGCAGAGTGCATGATCCTGGTACACAACAATAATCACCTTCTCTTTATCAGGAGAAACCTAAGATGGAGTTTAATTTAAGGGGATTCCAACCAGGCCCACAAAGGTGGTGGAGATTGAGCAGGGCAGCACAGGAGGAAGGCAGGAAGCCACTATGAACCCTGCTATGCAGTCATGGCACCCACTCACCCTGGACCACCCAAAGGGCAGAAGTGGCCAGAACCAGCCTTTCACCCCTCATAGCACAGCAGGCCAGTCCAGTACACAGCTGGCCACACTACAGAAACAGTAACACCAATGCACAATGCCTTACACGGAACGTTCTGGCACCAGTTCCAGGAAAGGCAACATTGAACTGTGCCAGATCTCCTCCAGCCACGCTTACAGCACAAAAACCTGTTTCAGGTAACGATCCGCTGATCCTCCCCTGCAGCTGATCCTTCCCTGCAGCTTTTCTGCACGCCTCATCCAAGCCATCTTTCATCTCCATCACCTTTCTTTGATACTCCAAGGATCTCCATAGTCTCCTTATTATGCTCCTTTTACTGGCAAAGGGTAGGAAGAAGGCAAGCAAACAACACTAAACATCTCCTCACACGCACCCTCTGGGCTCATGTGCATTCCAAATCCTCCCCTCAAGCACTTTTTTAGGCAAAGCGACTCATTTGCCACCACAATGCCTACTTTTCCCCTTGAGGACAATCTCTTTAAACTCGGAGAGATTTAACTAATAACATTAAAATGATGACTTACCAGTCTCTCATTATCTTCTGAGGTCCTCTGGTAATGAGCTGCTAAAGAAGTGTAATCCTGCTCCTGCTTGTTACACTCCAAACACTTAAGTCCATGCCGGATTAGCCTCTGTGGGTCCTTGTAGAGAGGCAAGGCTGGCTGAGTGCTCCCAGAAATCCCCACCCCGCCTCCTGAAGCAGCACTGGACTTGGGTGGAGGAGAGGACGCCAGCAAAGTCTGAGGAGCTGGAGAGACTGAAGAGCTCGTAGGAGAAGGTGAAAACATTTGGTCTATGGAAATTGGTTTCATGAGCAGCTGAGAACACTGCATGATAAATCCTTTGCTCTTGTGATCTCGTGCATGTTTAAGCAAGCTACACTTATTAAAAAAAAGGAGCATAGTTGAACACTGAGTGCACATGACTTCAATGTGAACGCTTCGCCTACTATAGTGTTGAGTCAGGCTTTTCTCTAAGGCAAACGAGTCCCCACATTCCAGGCAGCAGTACCCAGAGGCAGGTACATTAATACTAGTGTCAGGAGGGGGGCTAAGGTTGGGAGTATAAATGGGCACTGGATTGGCACTGTGCAGCACTTTCTGGAACGCCTCCATGACAATGGGAGCAGCTTTCTTGACTTGGTGCACCAGTGGCACTGACATCTGTGTCACCTGAGGCTGGTTTCGCCTCTGCGCCGAGGACTTTGCTGTAACAGAAGCAGCAACGCTGTGGGGGACCAAGTTGAGATTTGCCAAGTGCACAGCTTTGGGAAGAAGGCTGGAGGTGTTGGATGGCTGAGTCACAGCTCCCTGCTGCTGCCTCTTGACCCCCACTTTTATGGCACCGCCGCCGCAGTTTGGCAGTGGAGACAAGGACACGGTGCACGTGCTGTTCACAAGATCCATTTTCAAACTCTCTGAGTAAGGACTCATTACATTTGACAGCTGGATAGCCACAGCAGCCCCGTTTTTGGTTGAATTCCTGCCAGCCTCACTTTCTGTAACTGCACTAGTGTCAGGGGATGGG
This sequence comes from Cisticola juncidis, assembly GCA_013400215.1. Lineage (NCBI taxonomy): Eukaryota > Metazoa > Chordata > Aves > Passeriformes > Cisticolidae > Cisticola > Cisticola juncidis. The sequence goes on from VXBR01008905.1 coordinate 294,877, forward strand.
AAAGATTTGATAAACTCTTCAGCACAAGAGGTTTCTGCAGGTGACTCTTCTGAAGATTTGCCCAGCTCATCATTTTCTGGCAAAATTCTAGTTACAGTCCTTTTAATTTCACCGGAAGATGTCTTGATAGTCTTTATTCTAACTTTGGGAATAGCTGGCGGGGAGCCAGCTGCCATGGAAGGAGAGCCCTTCCCACTGCTGTCACTGCACACACTCCGAGGACTCTCAGGCTGCTTGCTCGCCTTCCTCACCACCTCCAAGGGGCTCCGGGGACTCTTTGGTGACTTGGGCATTTTTGGGCTTCCCTTTGTCCCGTCTTTAAAAGGACCAGGTTCCTTGGTAAAATTTGGCTGCTCGCTTTTTGGAATACACACAACCTTTTTGGCCTGAAGAGCTACAAGTGCTGCCACACAGGATGACAGCTTGGAATGAGCTGGCTTTAGCCTCTGCCGAGGTGGTATTGATGAGGACATGTTTAGCTCGGGCACAGACCCCTTGCCATCTCCTAAATTATTGTGAGGGAGGTCTCCAAACACCAAGCCTTCTCCAAGAAAGCTGTTGGTATCTAACAGGTCTTTGCTTGACTCTGCAAACCTATCCACTGTTCTGTCTTGTTCTCTCCTGCTCATTTCCAGCCGATTCTCTGGCTGGCAGTGGATTTCCATCTTCTGTTCCTTTTTACAGTACTGATCAAACATGCTTAATTCGGGCTCTGGCACCTTCCTAAGGTGATCTAGGACTGAAGCCCCTGTTGGTACATATACTGAAGGTGGTGGAAAATAGGGAGTTTGGGCATGTTTGGGTTTATCCCCAATACTGTTCTCTTTGAATGTATCCTCTGGTTCAGGGCTGGAAATGGGGCTAAACTGACTAAATGTTGGCAAAGGCTCCGACCTGGACTCGTCCAGTTTATCAGAGTAACCTCTCGAGCTGTCACCATTAATAAAAGTTGACTCAAACTTGCCATAATTATGGACCAAAGCATGAGCCTCGGCTGGTAGATCAGAGCCGCGAAACCCATTGTGTAACAGACCAGTCCCAAGGTGATTCCCCTCCTTTTCTGCCTCAAAAGACTCCTGGCGACTTGTGTTCTTCACTATCACACTCACAACGGGTGCATCAGAGGGAGGCAGAGAGTGGGACAAGGACACATTCTCATCGATGCACATCCCCGATGACTTCAGGTGATTCTCACTCTCCTCCCCAGCTGATGGAATGGTCTCCTTAGCATCGAGACTAGTTGGATCAGGGATGTCAAAAGCAGCCAAGAGGTCATCAAAGTCAGGGGTTTTCATGTCCCCCATGATGAAAGCTGCAATTGAAAGCACAAAAAATACTTTGTCAAGTACATTTTCCCCACAGACAAACTTTAAGATTTGTGCATCAACATCTTCTGTGACAAAAATCACAGCTGCCCAAAGGCCAGGATGTGGGCAGAGCTGCTCCTCAGAGGTGCTTCAAGGAGCATGGTGAGAGACAGCAAGCATGCCCTTATCCCAGGATCCCCCAGAACAGAGCACAACCTTTGAAACAACACTGAGCTCGTACAGGGGACATTCAACCTGTCAGGTGCACCACTAATGCAAAGCCAGCCACCATCACAAGGCTCAGAACAGAAGGTTCTGAAGTATATTAGCAAAAGGGTTTTTTCTTTTGTTTGGCTGGGGTTTCTGTAGAGCCAACAGGGAGCAATCACTGCTGGTTTCTCAACAGATTGTCACATTTGAAGAACTCAGTCCTTCCTCAAGGAAGAAGGGCAGGAGCAAACAGGTGGCCCAAGAGACACAGACATGAAAAGTGAGATGACTGCCTATCCTGAGCAACTTAAATAATAGAAGTCTTCAGTAAATATTTCAATACAACAGTTCCAAGAAGGGTTATTTGAAACAGGGGCAATCCTTAATTAGGATGTGAAGCAAAAACCACCCAAAGATAGAATAAAGAACTATAGCCAAATTGTAAGAAGAAATTTTGTTCCCAGCCAGCTCTTTCTTTCTAAGCTCTTCAGAAAGGAACTGGGGACTTGGAACACTCAACACAGCAACCTACAACAGGAATAATGAAACTCTGAGGAGATGCATGAAAACTGACAGCACAGAATTACTACAACATTTGTGTTCACTACTGTCAGGGACACTGGATACCAAAACATTTTCAAGTTGGTACAATACAGAGACTTCACGAATGTTTAATGAGTCATTCGTTGAATGTATCTTATTTAAACCCCAAATTTATGTGAACTGGTGCATGCTGTGTGTAGGGGAGGGGAAAAGAAACAAAGTATGTCAACAGAACTAGCAGGGCACCAGTTCCTGCTTGGCAAGGAGCATCCACAGGCAAGGTAAGTCCTGCCACACTCGATTTGGGCTGCAACAACACTGCCAAAGCCAGCAGCAAGCGAGACAGAGGGGATGGCAGGAGTCCAGGACAATGGGGAAGAACTGGGAGCAGAGGTGCAAGCAGAGAAGAGGACGATGGACAAGGCAGGAGGAGACAGAGAAGCATCTGATGCCTTCCCAAAAGGGGCCTGATGTAAGGCTGTGGTTGTTATTGACAATTCAGTTTAGAAGTTTGTCAAGCATCACATTCAAACCAAACAAAGCTCAACCCTTCGGGCCAGGCTGCTGGAAGAGGGAACAACTCCTGGGCCAGGAGAAATCACTTCAGAGTGGAGCACAAGGGACATAGTGGTCTTTGAGTTTCAGCTCAGCTGTTCCTCCAGACAAGCCCCAGAGGTGCTGCTTTGGTTAATCTACTGTAAAACACTCTGTAGAGATTTACTTGGCTTAAAAGTGGCTGGCTGTGGCTGAATTTGAAACTTGTTCTTAAATTAAACCACAAATACAAAGGTCCAAAGAAGGCTATGCAATAATTCACAACCACATCCCTCAAGGAATCACAGCTGGGCATGAAATCCCTGGCAGCCCAAATTATCCACACACTCCACATCCCCAGCACTTGATAAGGACTTTGGAAACAGCACAGATTACTGGAGCTGGCAAAGGCATGGACCTGAAACTTCCCATTCCTTTGGGTGGGAAAACTTGTACCAGCTGGGAGAGAGCTAAGCACCATGCAGCTCCCAAAATTTCTGGCACACAAATCCTTCCGCAAGGAAGACACTTCATTCCATAACCTGGCATGCTTGAGTTTTGTACAGAGGAAAATGAGCCTGTCAATCACTCTTGACCTTCCCCTTCCCCCTCTGGAACACCTCTCTGCATCTGTGTTTTAAAATGCAAGACAAAATAAGTCCTACATTATCTGTAGCATCTCAAAATATCCTTTTCTTGGGCAAAACCTTGCTTTTTCAGAAGCATTTGTGTTCATCTTTGAGTCTTACAAAACACCATTTTACTGTCTTTGCAATCATGAGGGCCCAAGCCTCTACACAAGTGTTTCTCCACAAAACTGCATCTTAAATTTGTCATACACAAAGCTACACTTTCCCAGAATAAAGCAAGTTTTGACCCAGATTCTAGAGAATAAGTATCTTATTGAAGTGATTTTTAAATAACGTAAATTTAAACTTTTGACTTAACACTTTTTACCTCTGATGACAGATAACAAACAGAAAAAGGATATTAAAGGATATTATGTAAACTAGCTTGTGAGGAAAGCTGAAAATAAAGACCTTTGTCCTTACTCCATCATTCTTGTGCAAAGGACTGAGAAGCCAAGCTTGGGATCCATTGAAAACATGGAGGCTGAGATTTGCAAAGTAGTAGAAGAGGTGAAATAATGAGCAAAGAAGAAGGACTTATAAAGAGTATATTTCAGTGTGCAAACTCAACCTCACTATAGCACATTTCTTCAGGAATCAGGAAACCTAGAAGGCTCCAAGCTGTCCAAAAAAACCCTGGGGAAGGATGTGAAACCCAGGGCCATGTACTACAGATAAGCTTCAAAATCAAGGAGAGGCACCACAGGACCCACATCCTGCACTCACTCCACACAAACCTTCTGCTAGCAGTGCTATTCCCAGGGCCTTCTGGAGATTGGAAGGAGATGCTCTGCAGCTTTCAAACTAGGGAGGAGGTTTGAGACTTCCACTTAATAGTGAAGCATGAAACCCCAGTTACACCAAGGAAATTAATCACAGAACGGCTTGGGTTGGAAGGGACCTTGATGATCACCTAGTCCCAATCCCCTATTGTAGAGGGTTATTTATTATTATTTATCATGTACGTTGCCATGACTAAATATTGGTAATTCTGCAAAACAACAGTGTACAAGAGAAAACATCTGCCAAGGGTTGCTCAAAGCGGGCTGGAGTCTCCAGGAGGGGATGCAGAGACTGCACGACCCTGGAATCCCATGGGAAGGCAGGGACAGCAGGGGCCGGGGGAAGGCAGGGCCGGGGGAAGGCAGGGCCGGGGCAGCAGCCGCGCAGGGGCTGTCAGGGCTGGGAGAACCACGGGGCAGCCGCAGGGCGGCTCGGGGCAGGCGGGACCCGGGGCTGTAACACCCGGGAAAGTTTCGTGAGCCCGGTGCGGCTCTCGGTGCGAACGGGGCCGCTGGGCTGGGGACCCGTCCGGCCCGTGGCACTCCCGCACACACGGAGACACAAATACACACACCCACACGCACATCCGCACACACAGCACCCCCGGTCCCGCCGTCCCCACCCGAGACAAAG
>VXBR01008905.1:299886-333740 GCA_013400215.1 Cisticola juncidis
TTCCCTTCCCTTCCCTTCCCTTCCCTTCCCTTCCCTTCCCCACACAGACTCACCGCCCCGCTCTCCCTCCGGAGGTTCCTGGCGGAGCCGTCCCCGGGCCCGGCCCGGTCCCGCCGCCCTCTCACGCCGCCGAGGCCCCGCGGTGTTTTAAGGTTTCCTCCCCAAACCCTGCCCCGAGCACGGCTCCTGCTGCTGTCTCCGCTCCGTGTCTGCAACTCCTTCCTCGCTGTGTCCCACACCCGCCCTGGTGCGGTTTGCTCACAATTCCACTGCTGGACCCACTGATCTCACCCAAAGGCCAGAGCGAAGGTGTGTGGAGCTCCAGGCCGGGGATCCTCGCCCTGACCCCCGGGAAGGCGGCGGAGCCAAAAATCCCTGGAGCTGTATCCAAACACAGCGAGGACAAGGAGATGTCTGGGATCTGTCAGCACAGGTTACAAAGGGCTTCCATCCCTCATAACACGATGCCTTCTGCATCAAAATTACTAGAATGGTAGATTTATATTCGAGGAAAGGGAGACACTCGTCCCTGTGAGGGTTGTGAGGCCCTCTTGGTTGTCTGGAGAAGCTGTGCCTGCCCCATCCCTGGAGTATCCAAGGCCAGGCTGGATGGGGCTTGGAGCACCCTGGACTAGTGCAAGGTGTCCCTGCCCAGGGTCTGGAACAGGATGAATTTTAGGGCCCTTTTCAAGCCAAAACGACTCTGTGGCAAGCTCAGGGGATGAGGGGAGGGTGGTGGATGTTGTTTGTTCTCCACCCATGTCCAGTTCCAGGCTCCTCAGCACAAGGCTGACATGGACATACTGGAGAGAGTCCAGCCAGGTGCCAGGAGATGGTGAAGTGGTTGAAGCACCTCCCCTGTAAGGAAAAGCTGAGAGAGCCAGGGCTGCTCACCCTATGGAAGAGCAGGCTCAGGGAGGCTCATCCAGGTCTACAAGAACCTGCAGGGAGGGTGCAAAGAGGAAGGAACCAGGTTCTTCCCAGTGGTGCCCAGTGCCAGGACCGGAGGCCATGGGCACACACAGATCCACAGGAAATTCCACTTAAAACTAAGAGGCTGTGGAGTCTCCATTCTTGGAGGTGTTCAAAAGCAGTCAGGATTTTCTGAGCAGCCAGCATTAGCTGGCCTGAGGCTGGACCAGACAACCTCAGGAGTTCTTTTCCAGCTTCAAGTACTCTGTGAAGCATTTTGTGTCGCGGTGTGGATATGCACACTCCTGTTGTAATAAATAAACAGTATTTCTTGAGATTGTCTTCCCATGAACTGACATTTTAACCAGCTACCCCCAGTGCCAGGTATACAGCATTGCTCATACTGCATTTGTTTCTCATCTAGTTAAACAATTATTATTTTTCTTTGTTATCAAGGGTAAAAAGAAATCTTTTTTTCTAACTGACATGTGTAGCTTCACATCCTTGATTTCTGAATCAGTGTCATCACTTTTCTCCTTTTGCAGGCAATAGCCAGTTGCCAAAAACGAGCAAAAGGACAAAGGGAGTCACAAAAAGAAAACATTTTCAAAATTGCAACTGTTACCTGTAATTTTAGCACATCTAGGAAAACCTCTAAATTGTATCCAGTAAGAGAGATGACATTTGTTACACAATTTACTTAGAGACTTCATAGCCTGAACAAGTTGTAGCTTGCCGGAAAGCTGTGGTAATTTGAAGGATTGTGATAATTAAGAAATGTAATGCCAATGGTAATTTAGCTCCATCCCTCAGATGGCCAAGGAGGAGAGACAGCCCTGGAGTGGCTGGAGTCCCTTCCTCAAGACAGCAAATACACAAAACATTCTAAGGAGAGTCTGTGTCTTTCAGCATGACCCAAAAATCACCTAAATCACCTAAAAATTCCTTTTCTTATTTTTAGTCCACTGTGGGGAATTGACAAATCTGGAAGCAAAACATCTTCCTCCTCTTTGTTTTTCTTTTAAAACTTTAAATCTGTCCCTTTAGCCTTGTTTTGTAAAGGTTGTGGAATCCCCCCCCCTGGGAGTATCCAAGGCTGGACAGGTCTTGGAGCACCCTGATCTAGTAGAAGGTGTCCCTGTCCATGTGTGGAACAGGATGAGCCTTAAGGTCCCTTCCAACCCAAACCTGTGTGGGATTCTGTGATTTGATGTGGAAAAGACAAAAGCTGTTGATCTAAGGAGACAATGCACAGAGCAGCCCTCTGCACTCGTGAGGTGCTGAAGCTCCTGGTGGGACCTCAGAGAGGGAAGCCCCTGGATGAAATACTCTTAAGCTATGCCCAGCTACATGTGGGACCTTAACTTTTAATTCTTAACCTGCTTGGGATTGTTGGTGATTGCTTTTTAGCTGGGGGAAATGGTTCTTCCCAGGTGCTAGTGTGTTTAAAAGTGTATGGAGGCAGGCAAGTGAGACCCATTTTATTTTTAATAACAAACATCACAAAGTCTTGAGCATTCATGTCTAAGCAACTGTCAGTTCTCACATCAGAGATTCATTTGTTTCTGCCAGAGGTCTATGTTGCAGTGAATTACCTTGAGCTGGTTGCAAAACTTGCACATTACAAAACTATAATTAATGTTTCAAAAACTCCAGGGAAGATTTGTTATTGGCAGGAGGAGTTTGAGTCTCCAGACACAAACATTCCTCTTAAGATAACAGTGTAGCCCTTGGTGCTACCTACACATAAAAAGAGGTGTAGCTTAAACCAGGGTAATTAATTACACAGACATCTTCTGCATACATTTAAAACCATTTACACAAATCACTTTGGCATTTTGGTCTCACTCACTCCCAGGGCTTGCCCTCTTCATTGCCCCAAACTGTTTTTTTCCATTTTTTGCATCTCTTCAGTGAAGATCCCTCTGTACAACCACTGATCCACTATAAACACAGGAAAACCTGCCTCTACTCCACATCCATGCTCACTCAGCACAGCTTGTAGTGGTTGTGATGCTCTCTTGAATGATGGAGCCCCGACCTTAAATTCCTGAGTCAAATCTAAGAGAACAAAGCCATGTATCCCAGCGAGTTTGGGAACAGGAATAAGAACCATAATGTGGCAAAATCCCAATAGAGAAGGACTGTTTCATACCCTGACATGCTTCTGAATCCCATTTGTTGGAATTTGGTGGATTCCCAGTTGGAGACATGATGAGAGATGGATTTTGTGCAGGGAGGTTGCAGTCCAACCCTGCTGAAATGCCAAGGACGCACGGTGCCCCTATCAGCTCCTTCTGGTGCAATACTAAACCTGTTCTGCTACTCAGCCAGAAGACTGGGAGAATAACTTCAGCCAGCCAGTTTTCTTCACCCAGGAGAGCTGCAGGCTCCAGTGCAGCATGGACACACTCCAAGGGCAAGCAGGGACCCTTAGTGCTGACTGCAGAGCCCTGGGCTCCGTGCTGCTGTGCCCAAGTGGAGCTGCCGTGACCATTCAAGGGGCTCCTCTTGGCTGCTGAGCACGAGTGGGATCCACAGTGACCCCTCCCCTTCTCCAGCTGCCTCCAAATGGATTCACTCCCACACCCAGCCCATGGCAAGAGAATCTTCTCCAGGTTCCCTTCTGATGAAGCAATGTCTGCAGTGGCTGCAGCACTGGCCCTGGCTCTGCAGTGCCTGGGGACACCATGGCTTCCCCTTGCACTTCCCAGGGTGACAAGGGCTTGGGCTGTTCTTGCCTTTGTGCCTCCACTTGCCCCATGGCAGTGGGACAGCTCTGTGAACCAGAGAGAACTCACCCAGGCTTGTAAACCTCTTCAGGGAAGGAATTAGGCTTTGAGTCATCCCTCACCATAGAATCACAGACTCATTTCATCTGGAAAAGCACTCTAAGATCATTGAGTCCAACCATTAATGCAGCACTGCCATGTTCACCACTAAACCATGTCCCCAGGTGCCACATCCACCTGTGTTTTAAATCCCTCCAGGGGTGGGGACTCCACCACTGCCCTGGGCTGCTGTTCCAGTGCCTGAGCATCCTTTCAGTGAAGAAAATTTTCTTAATATCCAACCTAAACCTTCCCTAATGCAACTCAAAGCCTCTTGTCATCGTGGGAGCAGAGCCCCATCTGGCTGTCCCCTCCTGTCAGGGAGTTGTGCAGAGCCAGAAGATCCCCCCTGAGCCTCCTTTTCTGCAGTCTGAGCCCCCTCAGCTGCTCCTGGTGCTCCAGCCCCTTCTCCAGCTCCATTCCTTTCTCTGGACCTGCTCCAGCCCCTCAACATCTTTCTTGTTATGAGGGGCCCAGAACTGTGCCCAGGATTCAAGCTCAGCTTACACACAGTCTGACAACTGGTTATGTGGGCAAAAATGAAGACTGAGGTACTTGACTCCCAGGTGGGATCCAGCTGGAGGGAGAGCTCCTGGGATAGAGGGACCAGCAGCATCAAGCCACAGCCCACATTGCTCCTGGAAATCTAAACTTTGGTAAAAAGTTTAAACAGCTTGAAAAAAATGCAGGAAAAATAATTCCATAAGGGTTCTCTGTCTTAAACTGCCAGTAGCACACTCCAAGCAATATCAGTGCAGTTGGGTCTCGAAAAACTTCCCCAAGAAAGCTCAAGAAATTGCTTTGCACTCTCACAAAAAGAGGGATAGGACTGTAGATGCTGGCACAAGGTCAGTACATGGTACAGGTGTAGCTGAGGGGTGAGTGGAATATTTTTCCCAACAGGGGGAACAGGCAGTCAACGTGACAATATTTAAGGTAAGGTAAGAAAGAAGAGGTCAGTAGACTAAATTATTCTGCTTCAAATTATCTCACAGAGCTAGCAGAGGCATTTAGGAGAACATATGAATATGTTTCCAGATGTTAAACAAAGATTAAGGGCAACATAGCCCCAGAACAAGGGGCTAATGCACAGAAGCTGATTCCACTGCTAGAGTAAGGAAAAACCAGCTCAGGAATGAGAACTTCTGGTGCACAGGCCCCTCCTCCCACCCCCAGACCCTGCCACTTCTGCCCTGGCCCTTACACACTTAAATTCTCCATGCTTGTGGTTGTTGAAGTGACCTCTGGCACTTTCCCAGGTGCTCACAAGGGGCCCTGCTGATCCTCCCCGTGGTGTAGTGGAAAAGTCATGGGGGACTGTGAGGCATCTGAGCAATTTAATGTGCAGCTGGGTTTGAGTGGGCTGGGTCCAGCCACAAGCAGGGGGGCAAATGCTGAGGCTTTAACCCAAAAGCTGGATTTTAAACTGTTCCAAATCTGGGGCAGAGGCTTTTCTTCATAACTGGGGACATGAGGACAGCTAGAAACCAGAGGGTTTTTCTTCTTGCTCCCCAAACTTTCAAGTTTCTAGGAATCCCACCAGGTGAGGCAAAAAAAAAATCCTCTGAGTTTGACTTCCATCCTGTCATATTAATGTCATATTAATGTCATACTAATGGGACACTAATGCCTTTGGCTCAGGAGCTGGGATCCACCTGCGTGGTGTCCCAGTGTCCCCTGAGCAGCTCAGGGTGTGCTCCAGGGTGCTCTGCTGCTCTCACTCCCTGGGTCATCCTTAGAGACAAGGGAAAGACCAGCACTTTGGAAAAACGGCCAGATTTTCAATTTTGTTTCAATTTTGTTAATACAAATGTTTTGCCTTAAACTTTGTGTCTTGCACAAATTCCTGGGCCAGTGGAACTGAGTGGATTAAGGACAAAGAGAGGATCCTAGAAATTTCTGTTCTGGTTCAGTCCATGCCAATGGCTTGCTGTTTGACCAGGCAAGATGTTTAACCCCCACTGGTTGATTTCCACTTGGAATGAACTGGAAATAGAAGTTGTTCTGGTGTTGCTGGTGCTGTCACATACGGGTGGATGTTCCCATCTGAATGGCAAAGTGAGCATTTTTGTGTGGATTTTGCCTTAAACTTTGTGTCTTGCACTGTTTGCAGAGCCCCTCATATTTACTGCAGGGGGATAAATGGAGACAAGGCAGTGCAGCCTCAGCCTCCTACTTCTCCCGTGCCTCCTGCATCACTTCTGCCTCTGCCTATTCCACCTGCACCTCCTCTTGCATCTCCTGTGCCTCCTGCATCTTCTCTCCCTCCTGTGCTGCCTCCCATTCCTGCCTTGCCTTTGGCCCTTCTATCTCCTTTAGTTCTGCATCCTCTGCCCAGTGGGGCAGCCCAGACTGGTGCCACACAGGACACAGCTCCATGCCCCTGGGAAAGATTTGCTGGCTGGAATTAATCAGCAGGAATGACTCTCCTGGAGAGGTCACAGCTGTCAGCCACATGTTGTGGGGCTGCAGCTCCTGAGAAGCAATGTAATATCAATTTCCTAGAAGTCAGAAAGTCTTAGAATCTCACAATGGTTTGGGTTGGAAGGACCTTAAAGCTCATTTTGCTACACCCTCTGTCACAGGCAGGGACACCTTCCATGAGACCAGGCTGCTCCAAGCCCCATCAGCACACAGGGTATCATAAGAAGTGCAGGCTTCTGAATACTTTTTGTTTAAACCAAGCTTTGAGAGAAAGGAAAAAAGATAGGAAACTATAAGAGGGTGTGACAAATGGGCTTTTCAGGAAAGAAAAAAAAAATAAAAGAACTGTAAGATTTGTTAAGAAGAAAATTCTCTTTGTGCCTTAAAAACATGATGGACTGTGCTGAGAAAGCACTGTAATAGCACAGTCAAAAGTCATCTGAAAATGAAGTTTTCCATCGTGGGCCTCCTTTGACCCCATTAACTGCAGACATTAGAGCATTTTCATGTCCTTTTTTATCCTGTTAGGCATCCATGGGGCCTCAGTTAAGCAGGGCTGTCACTCAGGACACTGAGCAATGGGCTGTGGTGTCTCTGATGTGTCAGCGAAAGATGTTTAACTGTAGGACAAACAAATGTCTCTGGCCTTCAAGAAACAATTTTCCAAAGGTTGAACTCGTATTGACTCATGCCAGCACAGCAGAGAAATGTGCTCAGCACTCTCATTGCAGCCTACCAGGAAACAGCAGCATTTCCTGTGAGGGAAAACAGTGGAGAGGAGCCAGGAATGAATAAGCAGCCTTATTGCATTGTGGATCATAAAACCTCTTCCTATGAAAGGGCTAAGTAGGGCTTATTAAAACATTGATGAAGTCAAAGAGTAAAATTACAATGAGGTGTACAGGATAAAATTATAACCTCCAGGTAGGTAAGGAGGTTGAGGTAGGAAGGAATCTGTTAATAAATGAATTAGCCTCTTTGGGAGGTAGCATATGTCATCTTCTCCTGGAGCATCTTTCCATGTCTTAGATTGTCCAGTGGAGAAATCCCTCCTAAGATCCAACCTAAACCTCCCCTGGTGCAGCTTGAGGCCATTTCCCCTGGTCCTAATGCTAAATGTCACATTCCTGGAGAAGGATCTGCATCACCCAAGGAGCTCAGAAAGAGCTCCTGCACTTCTGCCCTTGGTGACACAGGGACCACCTGTGTCTGGGACAATCCTTTTGTTCCAGCCACTGAAGGAAGCCACTGGAGTTTGCTGATGTGCTGGGGGCTGTGATGTGTTTGTGAATGTCCTACAGGAGCAGTTGAGATGGGCTGATGCTAAATCATGGCAATGGATGAGCATTAAATAGGGACTGAGGGACTTTCATGGAGTGTGTGTTGATTTGGCACAGCCTGGTTTTTGGTAGTGGGGAGGGCCACGAGGGTGGCTTCTGTGAGAGGCTTCTGGAAGCTTCCACCATGTCCAATGGGGTCAGTCTCTGATGGCTCTGAAGATGGACATGCTAATTAGAGAGGCTGATAACTCCTCTGTGATGACATAATTAAGAAAATCAAAATCCTGCAGGAATCTTTGAATGAGTGGAGCTTGTTGGTACCTACGAGCAGCAATTTTTCTTCTAGTCAGAGAGAAAGAGGAAGTGAGAACATGAGAGAGAAAACAACATGGTGACACCAAGGTCAGTGGAGAAAGGAGGGGAAGGAGGTGCTGCAAATGTCAGAGCAGAGATCCCTCTGCAGGCCGAGGTGAGGACTGTGTTAAAACAAACTGTCCCCCTGTAATGCCTCAAGTCTTTGGGAGATGCAGAGATCCTTCTGCAGGCCGAGGTGAGGACTGTGTTGAAACAAACTCTCCCCCTGTAATGCCTCAAGTCCTCGGGGGATGCAGAGATCCACTCACAGTCTATGGAAAAAGTGCTCATACTGGAGTGAGGGGATGTTAGAGAAAGCTGTGATCCAGTGGGAAACCCAAATAAAGGCAGAAGGACTCTGCTTTCATTAATATCCAGCCTAAACCTTCCCTAAGAGAGGGCCCTTGCTTCCAAACTCGAGCAACCTAGCCTTAGAGGAGTGCAGCCCAGGGATGAGTGACCCATGCCACAGCAGCTTAGGGACAATTGTTTGCCCATAGGAAGGACCCACAGCAGAGACAAGACTCCTCTCCCTGAGCAAACAGAGGATCTCAGCTGAGGAACTGACCAAAATTCCCAAGGCTTCTCTCCCTGTGCTGTTGGTGGGAAAGAAGGAGGGCCTGGGGGAAAAAAAATTGTTTCAAAAGCTTATTTTACTTGTCATTATCCTCCCCTGATTGCTAATAATAAATTTACTTTATACCTTTAAATTTGAATCTGTTTTGCCCTTAAGAGTGGTTTTTCTCCCAGCCCTTATCTCAGCTCTGGAGCCCTTCATTAATTTTTGGCCCCCTCATCTGCCCAACTCTCTATAACATGAGAAGAGAAGTGAATTACTTCTGTGGGCTTGGGAGGTCCCTCCCAGGGGACAGAGTGAGCAGAACATTATTTCTGTAGCTTTCTATGGATCATGAACTGTTTCTTACCCAGCTGGTGACTCCTGCATGGCGTGGCAAAGGTCCCTCTGCAAACCAGCTGTGCCACACTCTGTGTGCAAGGGCCTCGAGGGAAGGACATGAGCAGAGCTCCAGGGCTGCACTGGTGCTCAGTGCTGCAACACTGCTGCACAGACACAGTGCAGGAGCTTGTTGGACCCGTGGCTGCAGCTCCAGACCCTCACACTGCAAAATACACAAGGGCATCAAAACATGCACATCAAACCCTTGCCAGACTGCCAGAGTGCTCCACCACCACAGCCCTCCTCCAGACCTCCAAAATCACAGGCACATTTACTTCCTCAGGAATTTTCCACAAAAAAAAACAACAGTCTAAAGACTTCCCAGAGAATCACCTGAAAAGATGCAGAAGCCTCAAGTACCCGAAGGTAAAAGCAGTCATTAAAAAGGCATAAACAAAGGGCATCGTGATTGTTTTGCCACGTCTCCAGACTTAAAAGGAGGCTGAAATAACCTTTATATAATCCCATTAGCATTTTCCAGCGAAAACAAGGCATTTTAGGAGGCTGAACGATGTCTTTTCTTATCATCCAGAAAGGTTAGAGGTATTTATCTGATTTAATATTTTATAATTTATATGAAGTGACACAGAAGAATAAAGCAGGCAGGCTGAGAGGTGACTGCAGTGACACAGCAGAAGCCACCCTCTGCTCTTCCAGCAATGCCCAATGGCCTGGGCATGAGCCAAGTCTGGGAACATCCCTTGACCATCAGCTCTTCAGAAAAGTGGATTTTGTGTTGTGCCCTGCTGTGGTGAGGATCCCAGATGCCAAGGTCATCTCCCCCACACTCACAACACTGCCACTTGACCTTATTTCAGTGTCACATTTGCAGGAGCTGGTGCTCTACCACCACATTCCCAGTGGATGAAGCATCTTAGAGAATCATGGGACCATGGAATTATTAAGGTTGGAGAAGCTCTCCAAGCTCATTGAGATGACCTTGTCCTCAAGTGCCACATCCACATGTTTTTTTTAACACTTCCAGGGATGGTGACTCCACCACTGTCCTGGAAGTGGTGCCAATGCCTGACCACTTTTTCTGTGCAGAACTTTCCCCAATATCCAATCTAAACTTCCCCTGGTACAACTTGAGTCATTCCCTCTCATCCCATCCCTTGTTCCATGAGAGCAGTGCTCAGCCCCCACCTGGCTGCCCCTCCTGTCCAGGAGTCAAGGAGCACAAGAAGGTCCCACCTGAGCCTCCTTTTCTCTGGGCTGAGCCCCCTCCCAGCTCCCTCAGCTGCTCCTGGTGCTCCAGCCCCTTCCCCAGCTCTGCTGCCAGCTCTGGACACTCTCCAGCCCCTCAATGCCCGCCCTGGAGTGAGGTCTCTTGCAGTGGCTGCATCTTCAGCCTGCCTGTCCTCTGTCCCTTCCCTTGCTGGGAACACAGCCTGGACCAAACTGCAGGGTCCTCCACGGAGGGAAGGAGTGAGATGCTCCTTCTGTCCAAGAGGGAGGGAGAGTGAGAGAAGAGGGAGGATAAAGGGGTCAAAAGTAGGTTCCAGTTCCCAGAAGGACCCAAGGCAGGCAGTGCTCCTGTGGTCAGGCACCAGTGCTCTCCACAACAGTGACTTTGAGTCTGGAGGAGCAGCAGGTCGGGAGCACCACCCCTCTCTGGGACCCCTCTCTGGGACCCCAAACTGCCCCACCAGGGACCCATGGGTGCCCCACTGCTCCAGCCATGCAGTCCTTGGGTAAGCATTGCCTATTTTTCATCTCTGGTAGGGAATGGAATTGAGGAGGTTATTCTTTGCTGAAACATTCTGGAAAGTCACAGCTGAAATCTCTCACTTGTCTCTTCCATCTGTTTATTTTTACCTCTTAATAACACGTCTGTCTCGTCAACTATTCCTGACACTGTGGCAAGAAAATCCAACTCAGTGAAGACAGATTTATCAAAGAGACACCAGTTCTTCCTCACTGTGTGACACCACGTCAGTTCTCCTGAGCATGAAGTCTGGTCTGTAATTTCAAAGTGTGTCTTCTATCTCTTTGAGGGGGTGATATGACCAATATATTTGAAATTGTTGCTTGTTATGCAAAAGGTTATCCAAACTGTGAAGATAACAAGCAATTTCAAGCGCTTCAAGGAGCCTTTTTTTGATGATGTGTTTTTCTCTTCACTGCCACATTCTGTTGCAGACCTAATTTCAAGGGATTAGTAACAATGGCAAGAGTCATTGAAATAATCTCTGATAGAACTCTGGGATGACATGAAAAGTCTGTGCTATCAATAATTTCTCATCATTAGTAAGAAAATCGTGGTCTGCAAGCATCACAGTGACACCAGACCTGCTCCTGCCTCTGCTTTCCAGAGGTGCCCCAGGTCTCTGCAGAGGTGCCCAGTGAAGGTCAGAATTTCCTGAGGAGTCATCTTGGGCTGATCAGACTGACACTGGATGGCTTCACTCACCCCTTTTGTTTCCAACTGTGTTGCTGCTTTCATTCCTGAACCATCCACAGAACTGCATTGGAACCCTCATTTTCAAATTATTTGTTTTACCACTTTTTCCGTATTTTTTGCCCTGCCATGAGTTTTGTTTTATAAATTCTGAATCCAGCTAAGCTGAACCAATGTCCTTGTCTGCTCCTTGGAAGGGAGCAGGGATACTTCACTGAAACAGTCTTGAAACTCCCAGTTTGGTGTTCACAGAGAACACAAGCACTCTTCTGGGCACGTTCTGGTAGCACAACCACAGCATTGGTTGGGAGGGACATAACCCAACGTTCTGTTGGAAGCAGGATAATTGCCAGTATTGGGAGAGAGGAACCTGCCCTTTGGGAAGCTCCTGAATGCCTTTGGGATCTCTCCTGCCTCTATGAGAAGCTACTTCCAAAAACTAGGGAAAAAAGACCAAAATGTTGAATTTTGGAATTTCCCTGCATGTCCCTCTACATGTTTTATTACACTGCAAGCATATTCCATCAACAGCACCATGCACTCTGCCCTGCAATGTGGAGTAGGAAATGATCTGGCAGGTTCTATACATCATGGAAAACCTCTTAACATGGAAAATAAGGAGAATCTACCATTTTCTGAAGAGTTAATTCAGTTTACTCAGATTCACTCAGATTTACCTGTGAGGAAGAATTTGCTCCAAAAAGATGGAAAGAGTTAAGTGAGCTGGTAAATGAAATTACTCAATACTGATTTTTTTCCCCCCAGAAATGACTCCTGAAATGAAGGACCTGTCTTGGGTTTCTTTCTCTTTGATGGAGGTTGGAGTGTGGCTGATGTGAGAAAAATCTACCTTTTCCTTCCTTTGATCCCAAAAATGCCATCTGAAAATAAAACTTCAGGAATCTGCTGCCAACAGAAGGTGCCAGGCTGGGGTGGATGTGCCAGTGCACATGTGACACACCTCAGGACTGCACTTTGGCCCAGGGTTTTCCAGTAACAGACAGAAATGCCATTTCCAAAATCCCCTGATTTCTCTGCTTTTGACTGCCTTGTTATCTCAATCCTTTTGGGTACACTTGCTTTGTTTTTTCAGGAACTGCCAAACCTCAGCAAGTGAGCTGAGAACTGCATCCCAAATGAATTCTGTAGCAGAAGAATAATTTATCAGGCTGTTTACCAAGGTCCTTCCCTTCAACACATCTGCTCCAGCAGAGAGGAAAAGAAGAGCATCTATCTAAAAATAAAATTATTGAATATTTAGGTGCTGCTATTTTTGTCATATATTGTTTTAAAGCTTCAGTTCACTTGGTGCTTTTTAAAGACACCAAGTCTTTAAAACTTGGTTGTCTTGGATGAAGGAAAGCACCAGTATCACCTACAAAAATGGTTCCAAGTGCTGTTTGTAGCCTCTGATCACAGACTGGCCCAGAAACAGAGGAAGGGGAGGGCAATGGCTGTGGAAGGTAAGGAGGTAGAAAGGGAATGGAGCTGGAGTTGATGTCTTGACCCCACTTTGTCTGCTGCTCCCTTCCCACCCTTTTGGGTGGCCCAGAGCGTTGTGGAGCAGGTCAGAAAGGACATGGCTGAGAGATCCATGGTAATCCTGGGATGCCCTGCCTGTCCTGGATGCTGGGAGATGCAAACAGGATTCCCAGGAAACTTTACTGGCACTGAACAGTTTAACCACCATGAGGGAGTTTGGATTTCACATGTTGAGCTGGGGATGAAGGATCCGTAGTTCCATTCCCTCCTACAATGACTCCAGCTGAGGCCCAGGACACAAGGTCCACCTTTGAAATTCAGCAAGTTAAAGGCATCACAAGCCATCATCTCAGGGAATGGACCACCATGGGAATGTGGTGGGTGTTTTACTGGGCTTGGCTGCAGGGTCTCCTTGGAGGAGCAGAACTGATGACAGGGACAAGTGCTGTGGTTGGCACCAAGACAGGAGATCACCTAAACCACCCAAAGAGCCAAACTTACAAAGCAGATGGACAAATCACAACGGATGAGGACTTTTTTTCCATCTACACATTTCACCTGACATCATTTCATCCTATCTAGTCACTTGATCTGCCTTCTAAATCCAAACTTCAGTATATTTAGTTACCTAAAAAAAGAAACAATGCTCACCCAGAAGAGCCTAGAAGCTCAAGCTGGAAGCATGAAATCCCAGCAGATCAATATTAAGTTACACCCTGGCAATTAGAGGGAAAATAAACACAGTTAACTCAGAGCCACATGGAGCTTTGTGCATTAAAAACACCAATAGTGTTTTATTCATAAAAAATCAACAGCCTTGCTTTGAATAAGACCACATTAGATGACACTTGGCATGATAATGTGAGCCAGGAACAAGCCATGCCTCAACAGCACAGGAGGGTGTGAATAATCCTCAGAGGCAAAGAGAGCCCCAGCTCCTCCCAAATATCTCCTGAGCCATTCCCACTGACCTGTCCTCAGCAGCTGCTGGTGTTGAGTTGATCTTTGGTTCTTCCTTCATTACTTCATTATTTTCTGGTTTAGCTTCTCTATCAGCCCATCTTATTTAAACTGTGTCCTCTGAACCTTTTTTTTTTTTTGAGCTTTAGAATCCTTTTCTAGGAGACTTTCTAGTCTGCAGCCAGCTGGGGCCCCTTTTCTTTCCCTTGGCTCTACTCACTGTGAGAAGAATAAAAAACTCCTCTGTTCTCTTTGGACAGGTTTCCAGCACTTGTAGAATGGTTCATCTGGAAGCAACATTCAGATTTTCCTGTGCTGCAACTGGCAGGGGTGTACCTTCACAGACAGGGATGTATCTTCACTGCTGAAGGAGAGCAAAACTGAGAAAATTCTGCCTCCAACCCTCTTTCAAAGCAAGACAGAGCCCAGGCATTCTCCCCATCTGCTACCCTTGACCTCTCAGGAAGTTCTGCCCTCCAGCCTCTTTCTTCCACAGGACCACAGCAGCCAGAAGGGATCTCCAGTGGTCTCTGGTCCAGCCCTCAGCCAGCTTGGATCAGGTCATTGTCACCTTCTCCATCCACAGTGAACTGTCCTCCAGAGATGGACTGAGCAATCACCCTTATCAAACACGTGTTAGGGAGGGGCCTGTGCCCAGCCAGGCTCTCCCTGGATCTCCTGGTTCTCCACGTAGTGCTTGAGGTTGCCCACAGCACACACAGGCACACAGACAAAGCAATTTGCACTAACAGTAACTTTTTTGAGGTTATCCTTTCTCACTCCTGGTACATTCTATCTCTCCCTGAGAAGAACTCGGAACTGCAGAGGGCTGAACACCCTGTAATGTCCCTGTACCATGCTGGAAGGGGCAGGTGTCAGTGCACCTGCCTGGACCCTACTCCTGGTCCAGTAGAACACTGGGCAGTGTAAACACACACAGGATGGAACATTTGACTTTCTTTTTCCTGGCAAGCCAGTCTCCCCTTTGCTATAAATACATCAGAAATACATAAATGCATAACTTAACACCTGCTTTGACACAGGCATGGGCAGGAAACCATGCTGGGACTCTGTGGAGAGCCTACACTGTTTCACCTGGTTCCCGAGGTGCAGCCCTGTGTCCCTTGCACAGGCTGGTGAGATCCAGCAGTCGTGGCTGGGATTTGAGCCAGAGGGATCTGTAGTGTTTGTGGGCTCCTCCTCATCACATTTAGTGCAGTGATGTTTGTTTCCAGGCATAAAACATCAGCCTGTGCCCTTGCCCTGCAGCAAAGCCATTTTTGCCTGGCCATGTTTTGACTGGTGGGTGGCCGTGTCCTCTGCCAGACACCACAATGATCCCCGCTGATCCTGACCCTCCCATGGGACAGGGAAAATATTCCCAGTGGGAACAGAGGCCCTGCACACCACAGGGTGCAGACAGGAGAAACCTTTCCAAAAAAGCAGCCTTGGCCTGGTTCAGGCAGGGCGATGCCAAGGCTGGAAGCAGCTGATGGGTTCTGACAGATTTAGCGCTCCAGCTGAGCCTCGGGGAGCTCAGGGCCCGCCCTGCCCTGGGCCAGCCCGAAGCAGAGCCAGGCACAGCTCGCCCAGGTCGCTCTCGTCGTTCTCCTCGGGCTCACTGCTCATGTTGGAGGGGCTGCTGCTGGGCAGGCTGTGCCCCGTGCCCAGGGAGCCCTGCCCGGGGGGCTCCGGCACCGGCGCGGCCCCGCCCTGTGCGGGGGCTCCCTGCCAGTCGCTCCTCTGGCTGAAAAACTGCCCCAGCTGGGATCTGGGGAGGGTCATCTGCAGGCTCTCACAAGTCCTCTGGTTTGTGCTGGGCCGGGTGTAATGCAAATCCAGCTGCAGGACCACATCTGTCTGGAAGGGGAGAGCAAAGGACGCAGAGTGAGCGGGAGAATTGGATTGGAAGCAGAGCTCTCCTGCTGCTGCTGCTGTGCAGGCTCACAGCCCCATGCTGTGGCTCGATGGAGCAACACCACTGCCAGGGAAAATGAGCTGTACATGCTCACACAGCTCACAACGCCTGCAGGCTGCAGCCAGGGATTGTGGATTTCAGGACTTCTCCTGAAATCAGGCCGGGTGGGATCCCATCAGCTCCATCGGGGCACTGCCACTGCGAGTGTCACCCCTGGGATATGGGCACAGGGGAGCAGGAGAAGCTGCACCACAGCCAAGATTAATGCACATGAGAGAGGAAAGCATGAACCCCTCACAGCCCTGGAAGTGTTCAAGGCCAGGCTGGATGAAGCTTGGAGCACCCTGATCTAGTGGAAGGTGTCAAATCACCTTGAGATTTAGGTCCATGTCACCTTTAAGGTCCCTTCCAGCCCAAATCATTCTGGGATCCTATGAACCAAAACACACCTCACACTGTAAAAGTTTTTAACAGTTTTAACCAGCAGTGCTCCACAGGGATCTACTCAAGCCTAGCACTATTTTAGAATTTTACAGAAAATGAAGAAATAAGAGAATAGCCACATTCATGGCAGTCAAACCCCTGAAAACACACCCCCAGCACGGCACTGTGCCTGAAATACCTGTAAAGAGCAGGGGGATGTATAATGGAACAAGAAGATTTTGGCAGGCAGTGCCAAGTCAGGTCTCCTGTCTACATTTAAAAGCAATGCAGAACAATTGGGTGAGGCTAAGAAAAGAGCTCTAGGAACAATCCAGAACTGAAAGCACTGCCATATGCTGAAACACATCATGTACAGAGCAAGCAGAACCTGCTGTAGGCAGATCCAGGCAGCAGCTTGAGAGCAGCACTTGGTGTGAGATCCTCTGGCTGTGTGTTAGGGGAGGAAGAAAAATCCAAGTATAAACAAGGTGCATCCTGCTGTCTGAGGAGAGACAAGCCAGGAGACAAGCAATTCTGCTTCTCTCATGGTCTTTAAATAATTTGAGGGTGTATTCAAGTGTGCCAAAGAGACACAGCCTGGATCAGGCTTGGCAGTGTTACTCTGGTGACTGGAGATCCTGGCCAGCCCATGAGCTCATCTCCCAGGCAAGCACACAGCCTGGTGAGACATTCCTGCACCTGAAATAACTGGGCAGGTCTGACATCCCCGTGGCTGATGGGGCAAAGAGGAGCCTCCCTGGCCAGGCAGCACAGAAAAATAGAACAATCCATGACCAGTGGTGCCTCCCTCTGCTCCCAGCAGAGGCTGCTGTGGGTCAGCTTTGTTTGGAAGGTCAGGCAGGGGAGACAACACAAAAGCAAAAAACATCCACAGTCAGGTTCTGCAGCCTGACTGTAAATCAGATTTGAGGTGGAAAAGGTGAGGTGAAAGGACAGTGCTCTCCTATGGGAAAATAGTGGGAAGGCTGGGTGTGTCCAGCCTGGAGAAGAAAAGGATCCAAAATGACTTTAGAAACCCTTTCAGTGCCTAAAGGGGCTCCAAGAGAGCTGGAGAGGGACTTGGGACAAGGGTCTGGAGTGACAGGACAAGGGGGAATGGCCTCCCACTGCCAGAGGGCAGAGTTAGATCAGATATGGGGAAGGAATTCTTCCCTGTGAGGGTGGGGAGGCCCTGGCACAGGTTGGCCAGAGCAGCTTTGGCTGCCCCATTCCTGGAAGTGCCCAAGGCCAGGTTGGACAGGGCTTGGAGCAACCTGGGATAGTGGAAGGTGTCCCTGCCTATGGCAGGGAGTGGAATGAGAAGAGTTTTAAGGTCCCCCTAGCCCAAACCAGTCTGTAATTCTGTGATTCTGTAAAAGAGGGTGGCTGTTGTGCCTTGGAGCTCCTCTTTGGTCTGGATGTGACACTGACACAGACACATGGTCAGAGAGGCAAATCCATCTCCAGTTCCTGGATAGGGACACCAGTCCCATGAGAGTGCAGAACAGTGGGAATTTGCACCTGGCTCCTCTGTACCTGGATTTTCTGCAGTGCACAGAGCTGCAGGACACAGTCCGGCTCCTCCCGCTTGTACACAGAGGCCAGCAGGGTCTCCACATGGTCCAGGCAGCTCTCCCTCTGGATGGCCACCTCATCCGTGTCCTGGGCAGGAAAACAAGGGGAAAGGCAAGGAAATTCCAGTCAGAAGGAAGCACTGAGGCACAACTGCCCCTCAAGCCTATGCTCAGGGCTTTGATTGACACACTGCCTGGTGGAAATGCTGTGTGTCCTAAAGGGAGCACTACAGAGAGCAACAGGAACGCAGAGGTTTTACACACCTGCCTTGTGCACATCAGTGAGAACACCCTGAGTACACCTTACTGTGAAAAATGGGGTACAGAGGGATTTTCAGCAGAGCAGGAAGCAGCACCAGCTGGTGTCACAACCACTGGTAGTGCCAGCAGTGTTGTCATGGAGGGAGCAAGTTTTCCAAAGCCACAGCTGGAAGCCCTGAGTTGTGCTGAGTGCTGATTTAGCCCCCCACCATCTACAGAACTGCCAATTCTTGCTGAGTTATTCAAATTTAATCAAAACAGCAGCGTATCTATGAGATACCCTTCAGGACTGATTGAATAGTGGAGCCACTAACACCAGGAAGAGACAAGGGAGTAAAGGCCTTGTGAAATCACAGATCATGGAATATCCTGAGTTGGAAAGAACTCACAAGTGTCATTAAGCTCAACTCCTGGCCCTGCAGACACCCCAGAAAATCCACCCTGTGTCTGAGAGCATTGTCCAAATGCCCCTGGAGCTCTTGGGACTGTGACCACGTCCTTCTTGCTTTGGATTTGAGCCCTCCAGATTGTTTTGACCCCTCTGGGTGACAGACCACAGTCCATTAGCCCCTTCCAGAAGGCTTCCCTCTGCCAGCTAATTGGCAATTGTCCCAGTGTGACCCTTAGCAAGAGAAGTTGCACTGGGCATGCTGGTGAAGGAGGCTGTTGGGATATTTGGGGAGGCAGAAGTTGGAGAAGCCCTGGGAGCTCTTCCTCTTCCCCACTTCCTGAAATGAAGCAGCTCTCTGGGATCCATCCCCAGGGCTCACAGCCTCACACTCAGCCTGGTGTTGTCTGCCTTCACCCCCAGCTCCTGCAGCTCCTCCAGGCATGTGGGGGCCCCCAGCAGCCCTCAGTATCCCCCAGGAGCACTGGCAGGATCCTGGAGGGAGCCCAGTGCCCCCCTGGGCATCTCAGGGATCCCACAGGGGTGGGGTGGGACAGGTGACAGTCACAGAAGGACATGCTGCCACCTCTGCAGACAGCCCTAGAGCCCAGTGTGAGCCAGCTCCACCGAGCACTAGGACAGGAACAGGGATCTGGCTGCACTGGGGCCCCTCTTTGCCTCCCTGACCCCTCTTGAGACAGCTCCAGAGGCAGGAGGAGGCAGCTGGGTCCCCCTTCCCCCAGTCACTGACGTGGGGCAAAGCACACAAACACATCCTCACACACACAGAGACAATTTTCATGCATGATGCTCACAAGGGGAAATGATGCTGAAGTTAGGAGTGGGCAGGATCAGGCTCCAAACCTCCTGGGTACACCCCAAAGTGCTGAGGAGCAGCATCCCTCCACGAGAAACAAGGGCCAAAAATTCCACCACAAATGAGCTACGCTTCAGGAGAAGGACTACAGAAAACAAGGAAGAGGGTTACAGAAAGGAGCAGCAATAAATCTGTAGAAGTGGCATGGAGACCATCAGTAAAGCTCACATTAGGTTCGTGGTCTGTGAGGAAAGGTTTGACAAAAGGGTTCAGGAAAGCTGGTACACCTCAGCAGGGAAGAAATATATTGTTACATTAAGATATATTAGCACAGCAGGCTAAAGAAGGTGTAAGTTAAAAAGCCAGACCTACTTTCTAACACAGAAAACAGAATAGCTGTTGGCCTCAATCAGATTAAATGCAGTAATTTAATCAGGCAGGCCAGAAATTAATCTGAGGGATAACTAGTTAAAGGCATCAAACTGCTGCCAAATCTTTTTTGTGATGCAACAGGAGCAAGGCAGGGAATCCACTGAGATGTGGAAGGAGCCTCAAAGAGGAAGGGATCCTTTTCCACCTGGCATCAGCCATTCCCAGCCCTCAGGACTGAGCCAGCCACCCTCCCCTTGTGGCTGAGGGATCAATCTGAGGGAATAACGAGCTAAAGGCATCAAACTTCTGCCAAATCTTTTTTTGTGATGCAGCAGGAGCAAGGCAGGGAATCCGTTGAGATGTGGAAAGAACCTCAGAGAGGTGTGTGCAGAGAAGGGGATCCATTTTCACTGGCACCAGCCGTTCCCAGCCCTCAGGACTCAGCCCAGCCACCCTCCCCTGTGACCCGGGGACAGCAGCAGGAAGATCCCTGGCCGGAGCACTCACGGCAGAGCAGGAGCTGAGCCCTGCCACCCTCCCGTGTGACCCGGGGACAGCAGCACTCACTGCGAGCTGGCGGAGCAGCAGCTGCGGCTCGGAGCCGGGGGCCAGCGCCGCCTGTGGCCGGGCACACACGAACATGAGGTTGGAGAAGAGGCGCAGGAAGCGGAGCTCCGCCCGCGCCCCGCACGGGAAGGTCACCGCTCTGCTCGGCAGCTCTGCAAGGGAAATCCGAGCACCATCAGCTCCTTGGAGGGGCCTGGCAGCGCCTCCCTGCACAGCAGCGGCCCTGAGGGGCAGCCCCAGGTCTCTCCTCCCCACACCCTGTGTGTCCCACCTTGGCCGTGTCCCCAGCGCTCCGTGGCAGCTCCCGAGGGACAGATGGGGTCTGTCAGGGCCCGCGCCTCCTTCAGGGTGTGCTTGATCTCCATCACCTGCTTCCCCGTGACCAGGGGATCACGGCCGATGTCTGGGAAAGAGGTGGGAGCACAAGGGTCACTCCAGGATCCTGATTGATCCCCTGCCTTTCAGCCCCCCACATGAATGTCTCCATGCTGCCCACAGGCTACTGAAAGTTCCCTGTGATTTGGATTTTAGGGAAGAACAGCGGGCTGGGATGGGAGTGGGTGATGTGGGGCCACTCAGTCTCTGCTGTCTCTTCTCACCCCTGCCACTGAAGCGAGTGTTTTCTATCTTCTCTTACCTTCTAACACATCCTCCAGCATGTGTGTAACCTTCTTCTCTTGCAGAATGTGTTTCTTCAGGTACTTCATGAAGATTCCAGAGCTGAACTCCCCATCCTGCAGTTCATAGGCTTCTGCATCTTCACTCCTGCAAGAGTGAGGATATTTCTTCAGTCCTCTGCAGTTCTGCACTGGGCATGAAGGCCCAGGTGAGTCTGGGGTGGCCAAATCCATACTGGCTCTACTGGCTGGGCAAAGTGAGCTTCTCAAAGAGTAACACAAAGTGCTGGTTGTGCCCCAGAGAGGATGGGAAAAAACAGTGGAAGGGAATGGGACAGGACAGGGCAGCCTCCTTTGCCAGCCCAGGAGGGTAACAAAGGTGAAAAGCCAGTGGAACTGGCACTGGACCAGTAAATAACACCCAGCATCTCAGGAGGCTTTGGGTGGGCTGCTCATGGGACATGCCCTGGGGTATCAGGCTGAAGAACAGGTGACAGGAGCCAATGTCACCTTCACACACAGCTTGTAACTGAAGCACAGACTGATGGCAGCAGGAAGGACATGCCTGAGCAGCAAACTCAGCAAGGGAGGGTGAGAGCCAGAGGGAACATGAAAGAAGCCCTGTGCAGCATCCTCTGTGCACATAAGGATGAGGAGACAGGGCTGTGCCACAGTCTGGTCCCATGTGAGGGGATGGTGAAGTCACTCACGTGGAATAGCCATAGACAGTGTTTCCCCAGGGCTCCAGGGGCTGCACCTGGGACAAGGCACATCCTGGGTTGTACCTAGAGAGGAGGCAAAGGACATCTGTCAGCTGGAGGGGACAAATCCCACACACTCCTCATGTCCTTCTCCTTAGGGATGGCAGAAGGATCAACCCTCACCTTGATATAACCAGAGAGACTGAAGCTGGGAGTCCCACCAAGAACCCAAACCCCAGGAAAGGAGTGGGTATGTCCAGCTGTGAGATCTGCACTGGTAAGCTGCTCCCTGCCCTGAGCCTGGGGCTGTGCTACATCCTGGAGCTGTGGGTGCATTTGGAACCTCCCTGGAGACTGGAATTTAACAACTCCAGGCAGCACCACAGTGCAGAGAACATCACCACAGTGCAGAGAACACAGAGATTCACCGTCGTCCAGGGACAAATCTCTCTCAAGAAGTCAGAGGAGCACAGCACCATGGTTATGGTTCAATGGTCTTTGCTGGGGGGTCCTGGTCCTGGCACCTCTGTCTAGACACAGCTGAATGAGCACAGCCTTTATTATTTCCAAAATCGGGTAGATCCACAGTAAAAGGATCTGATTTCCAACAAAAAAGATATCTTGGTTGCACTGAATGGTTAAACCTTGCCCATGTGACTGCAGCCAGACTGACAGTGTGGGGACAGGCTGCCTCCAGTTCACACCAGTGGTTCAGAGCTGTCCCCAGTCACACAGCAACAAGAACCAGGCACAGAGGCAGTGTTAGTCCATCTAATTCAATTCCAGCACAGCTTCCTGGGGCTGGAGGTGGCACACTGAGGACAGAAAGGACAGGGATATTGCCAGCAGCCAGCACGTCACCTGCTGCTGGTGGCACAGTCTGGAGGTGTTTAATGGCAGAATTCAACTGGCTTGTGTGAGTTGTCCTAAAGATGATCAGGAGAGTAAATGTGAGGAAGGAGACACATTTCTAAATCTGAATATTGATTTATCTGCTCTTCAACTGCTCTCAACTTAATGCAGAAATCTTTGGTTCCAGGTCCAAGGATAAATCAAGGAATTCCTGGAAAAGGCAATCACATCCACCCAAATGTATGAGGCTACACACAGGCTCTGCGCTCTGAGTCCTCCCCTGCTAAGGCTGAGCATCTGCTCCCACTTGGCAAAGGGAGATGTGTTTCTCACCACCCTGACATTTCTGATGCCAACACATGGGGTGAGGAGAAACTCTGGGTGAGCTCCCTGTTAGCACAGACACAGCTCCAGGCACGAGCTGCTGACAGAGCTGCAGCATCAGCCTGTCCAGGAGGGCTTGGGAAAGGCAGCCCTGGGAGCCTTGTTTCACACAGTGGTGTAAACACACACAGCTATGAAATCCAGATGCTTTCCTGAGCTGAAACAGTGACTTCTTGAGAGAAAAAATGAGCTCAGGAGAGAGCTCCTGCCCCCACAAGATGAGGGATAATACCCACTGCATGAAGTGCTGTGCTTGCTGTGGAAAAGGAGGTGAGAACTTTGGGGAAGGAGGGAGAAAACCAGCTGCACAGCTTTGCCTAAATATAACAGCAGATCTCACACTGCATCCTCTTCCAGAGCACCACTGAGACTCCACTGAGCAAAGGAACCAACGGCAAAGCCAAGGAAGGAGACAGCAGCTCAAAGGGAGGTGGACAGCAGCTCAGAAGATGTTTAATATTGTTAACACTCACACTGGTGGTGCCCACACTGCTCCCCACCACACACTGCCCTCAGATGGCACCAGTGCAGCTCCAGCAGAGCATGCATGAGAGCCAGGTGCTCCTGCTTGGCTGCAGCCATCCCCTGCCTCTTCTGCTGGGGAGGGAGCCAGGGTGCCAGGGAACAAACACACTCTGATCCCAGTGGCCAGCAGGAAGGGAAAAAGGGGATGCTCCACTCTTGGGAGCATCAAAGGACATCAAGCTCCTGCTCCAGAGTTGTGGGACAAGCCCCAGCACAGCCAGCTTTAAACTATTCAAAGCAGGCAGCCCCACCACTGCAGCTAAAAGGCATCAAAAATTTATCACCTCTCCAGGGGCTGGCAGCTCTCTCAGGGTGTCAAAGCACTGTTGTCTTTGCAATTCTTAGGGCAGGAACCACAGCACAAAGAGGGAGATGACTGCATTTGCTCTCCTGACCTGTAAATCTGCCTCAGGAGCACAACTAAATGAACTTATGACAGTTTCCACTGCAATAGTCCACCCACCTCTGTTGAAATTGGACAAGTAGTAATTTCCTGCAGCAGGACAGAAGTCTGCAGGGCAAGGGAGGATGATGGGTTTTCCACAGAAAGTGGGAAAATGCTGATCTCTGACCTCAGCAGCAGCAGCTTCACAACACGACCACTTCAGAAGGATTTAAGGCCAGTAAAAAACAAGCAGCAGGGCTTGAAATATTTTCCCTGTCACGTTGCACTCTTCTCACTGATGTTAACAAGGACACAGCCAGGAGAAGAGAGGTGAACTGAACACTCCCAGCAATATGGACTAGGAAAGCACACAATCAGCAAGATCAGGTCAGGTGGGCAGGCTTGAAACACAAAGGACAAACCCCGTGCTGAGCTTCAGTCAAAAATTTATGCCAGGCAGAGCCATCCCTCCACAGGCTTGAGGAAATCTGCCTGTATTTGTCTGGCATTTTCACCCCAAAAAACCCAAGGAGGGTCTCCAGCAGTGGATCTCAGACAAGGTCTGATGCTCTCTGCACTAACACGAGTGACCCATCCCCAGGACACCCTGCAAGACTTGACAATGTGCTTGATTTTATGGCCCAGATCCGAACCCTGCCAGAGGCTCAGCAGCACCATGGGCATGTGGCAACCACGGGGCTGCCAAAACCCCCAGCTGAGCATGGCCACCCTCCCCCAGGCCAGGTGAGGAAGGGGGAAGAGGTCCCTACCACTTCCTGCAGGTGTCCAGCAGGATGATGTTCAGGGCTGTCTGCTGCTGCTGCATCTTCTGCAGGATCCTCTGCACGCTGATGCAGTTCTCAGGGGCATAGGGCTGTGGAGCATCAACTGGGACCATGTAGTTCCTCCCCAGATGTTCATAGCCGTGCCCAGCATAGTAGAATACAGCTGGAAAAGAGGGAGAGGATGAATCAGGATGCAGATCTGTAACCAGCCTCCCATGGCCATGTCCCAGCTCCTGTCCTGAAGGAATTCTGGTGCAGCGCCTAGACCAGCAGCACCTATGGAACTGGAGCTACACTGACCTCACAATTTCAACTTTTTCCCAGTTTATTCCCTTTACTAGAGCTGGAAGCAGCCCCAAGAGGCTCTCCTGCACTTGTGGATTCCTGCACTGTTTGTGTCCTGAAGGCCCTGGGTCTACAGGCTTCCAAACCCTCTGTGCTACAATTTCCAGGCTCAGTACCTGCCAGGCTGAATTTCACCACTGGACAATGTTCTGGTTAGTCCTTAGCTCTTTGAAGGAATAAGGCAACAGAAAAGGATTTGACCAGGATGGAAAATACACTAACAGCCATTTAAATGAGAAGCTCCTCAGTTTTCTAGTTTTGGAGACTAACAACTGATGAGATGATGGGAAACATTCTCAATTTCAAAGGTCTGTCTGTATTCACACAACTGTAAGCTGGTAAAAAATTAGACATAGAGAGAGATGAGTTCTTTAGATGTCCAGAACACGAGGATCATGTACTTCAACAGCCTCAAACCAGGCACCAGCCCTGTCAGGCAGGGGAGGAGTCAGACTCATGCAGATGCTGGTGGGAAGCCCAAGATCCAAGAAGAACTTTGGGTTTTACTCTTAAGCACATGAAACTTTAGTAATGGTTTAGAGCCATCCAGGTGGGATCCAGCACTGGGGAGCCTGGCACAGCCTGTGCCCAGTGCAGGGCTGGCATGGGGATCCCCAGGCAGGCTGGAGCTTCCCAAAAAGAAGCTGCACAGGGACTGGCTACCCCTCCCAGGGACCAATGACACTGCTCAGGGCATGCTGGTTGGTGAAAGCCAACTTGGGGAACTGAAATGGGTTAAAAATAGCTCTGAGAGGTGATGCAGAGAGTTGTGTTACTGCAGCTGGGAGACAGTGAAGAGAGAGAGGTCAGAAATGGGAAAAAGCAGCCAAGAGGCAACAGCAGGAGAAATTCTTCACTCAGATTCACTGCCAAAGCCCACACTTCAGTGAGGAACCTCTCCTCTATTTTTCCTGTGCTGTTCCTGCCCCTGGACTCGGCAGGACGCTCACTTTGGTCTGATTCTGCAAGGATGTAGCAACAGGGGCAGAAGCTGAAGGGCTGAAAACATGATCTCATCATGTGGAGAGTGGAAAACATGATCTCATAGCCAAAAAGACCTTGAGTCACCTTTGGTTTCTATTCTCAGGGGACAATGGAAAGTTTCTCAAGTGGCCATTTTCACAGGTGCCCATGAGATTTGGGTTCCTCTTCTCGTGGACTGCCAGCCAGAGACAGCAGGCTCTGATTTGCAGAAGCTTTAAACTTTCGTAACTTGCAAATCAAAGCCACAAAACCCTCCCCTAAGACTAGAAAAGGATATAAAACAGGAAGCCTTCTAGAAAAATTAGATGCATGTTGGGCCCCTTGAGCTATTGAGCGCTGGTGGCTTTTGTCCCTCTGTCTGTACAGACAAGGGAGGTGAGGACATCTGAGACAGCATCACTGAGGCTTGGAAAATAATTAAATATAACAGGAAAGCCCACAATGAATGAGCCAATCCTTAAATCTTCTTTTTGAGGTCTTGTTGAGTACCTGAATGTAGCACCAAGTGCTCCCCATGCTACATAAACCACAAAGACTGACAATAAAATCAAAAAAGGGGAGTTTCACATCACCTGAGCAACTCCTCCAACCTCTCCTGGACTGAATCTCTCCTCCTGAACAGGAAAGTCAACAATTTGCCCAGAGGAGGAAAGGGATGTTTTATTCTGAGCTCTTCCCACATTGTATGAGTCAGAACTGCTCATCACAGAAAAACTTCTATGCACCAAAATAAAAAGGGGAAGCTCCAAGCACTGCTTAAATTCAGGAAATGTCAGCATGAGTCTTAATAAAGGTATGACCTCATATTCCTAGTATTCCACTCACAATTTTCTGCTCTCATTGCACTTCCAACATCATTTTTTCAATTTGGGACTTTTTAGGATGCTCAAAATAACATCTACGGGGATTCCTCACTTGCCTGAGGGTGGAATAATTAGATCACTTAGAGGATGTCTGGGGCCTTCAAAAATCCTGTGCAGCTTTTCTAAGATGAGATCTGGAAGAAAAGCAGCCCAATAAGCCACAACCTCCATACAGTGAATTGAAGAAACCTTTGGATCATTAGGGTTGGAAAAGACCTCCAAGATCATCAAGTCCAACCTTGGACTGAACTCACCATGCCCACTAAACCATACCATGCAGTGCCACATCTATTTGTTTTTTGAACACTTCAGGATCCAGGCCTGGGAGCTGTGCTGGGATGGTCTGGAAATGTGGAAGAAAATCTCTCAAAAGCCTACAGCTCCCAGAGGGACAGTTACAGAGACCAAAAACTGCCCTCATCAGCACAGACCATACAACAAGGGGCAATGAGCACCCACCCATGGATTTCACATTCACCAGTGAGCCCTCTCCTCCCTCCAAAGCTCTCCTGACTTCAGCTCTGGTGGTTGGTACCCAGGAGGTGGCACCTCCAGGTTCCTCAGGCAGGAACCCTGGGATGCCACGGGAGTGTGTCCAACACACACAGAGATTTACAGGACTGGCACCCCTGGGTCTCTGACAGGCTGCCTGAGCTCCTCCTGGAGCTGTCTCGCCACTGGGGCACTCAGTAGGCAGCCTGACCCAGTGTCCTACCATTAAATTAGGATGTGGCAAGAATCCTGAACTCAATCACTGCTGGATCAGCCCACACTGGGTTTGCCTTCAAAGATCAGCACACCCCTCAGCCTGGAGAGCTGTCAGGAAAACCTCAACCTAAGCAGGTGTCACCTCACAAACACTCAACTCAGCTGTTATTGTTTTTCCTGACAGCACACAAAAACAATTTTGCCAGGATCAGAGGCCATGAACACAGAGAAGCTCTAGAAATTTAAATAAAGCATGACAATATGAAAGGTTTGCTGTTTCCAAGCATTTTTTTCTCTCCAGCGCTTAGGAAGGGCCATGGATAAAATGCCATTTGGTCCTCACGTGCCATGGACAGTGGATAAGAATGGCAGCTGGGATGATTCTGGCCTGGGAGAGGAGGTAAAGCCTGGGATACAAGAGGATTTCAGAGAGCAACAACAAAAGGAAGCTGCAAGTGGAGTCATGGGAATGCTCTGTCATAGGTGACGTGCTCAGACGTAGCACCAGGACCATGCACAGCCCTTCCCACCAGCTCAGCCTCCCTGATGAGCCAGTGCTTCCCAGAACAAGGTGGTTGTGCAGAGTTTACCTCGTGGCCAGGTCCCCCTCCCTTGCACAACCTCCAAACCTCATGCTGAACACCAGCCTGGCATCAGCCCACACTGACTTTCACTGTCAGGTGCCACTCAGCTGCTATGTAAGCCTCACACTGAGGTTTGGAAGCAAAAAAAAAACCCAAAACCACACCTGCAAGGTGTTTTCAGGTTATCTGTCAGGCTGGGAGAATCTCAGGGACACCAAGGATGCTACTTTCACCACCAAATCTAACACCTGCAACCCACAAGATCTGCTGGTTGGGTTTGTGGTTGAGGAACACTTCCTTACTGAGCACAGTGCACAGTTAAGCACAAAGCCCAACGTCAAAACCACCTGCAGGGAATGCTCTTCTGCAAAAGGGGTGTCAGGACCCCAAATTAGACCTTGAGGAAAGAGAAACAAGGAAACCATGACCAGATGCAGCAGTCAGGGCTCAAAAGGAGCTACTCTCCTGACACATGAGTGGGCGGGGTGGGGCAATGTCAGTCTCCTCAATTCCTTTATCCAGGGAAAAATCAAAACCACCTTTCCCATTTACTATTGGAAGCACTGGGAACTGGAACTGGAAACTGAGCTTTTGGGGAGCCCACACTGCTGGGATTGGAGGTGACCCAGGTGCTGGAGTAACACCCACTTTGCCTGACTACAACCCACCAAAACTAACCTGCACTTATCCAAGGCCAAGCCTGGTACTGATGCAGGTCTCCCTTGAGACAGAAACATTCAATTTCTTCTCTTTTAACTCAACAGCTGTTCAGAAAATTGCCTAATCCCTCCTGAGCACAGGCAGGGGCTGAGCTGGCTCCTTACCATAGACTCCCTTCCCCAGGAGCTGCAGGAAGCGAGCGACCGCTGTGGCCATCTCAGCCTTGTTCAGGTCCAGCAGGGAGACAACCTGGAAGCCCAGGTGCTTCAGGAGATGGCTCAGCTCAAACACGTCCCTCACAGGAGCCACGAGGTTGGGGTGATGCTGGTAGCGGTTGTTGCCCACCAGAAGTGCTATTTTGCCTGTAGCTGAAACAAAGACCACGAGGAAAAGGTGGAAATGCTCATTGGGAGGTAAGAGCTCACCTCCTCCTGTTGGAGTGAGGATATGGCAATCTAAGGAAAGAGTCAGGCAGCAAGGAGAGACCCTAGGCTGCTGCAAGCCTGGAGCACCCTTGGCTTTCTGAACACTTTGACAAAATACAAAATCATTTTGCCAGAAAAGCTTGGAAAGTTTTCACTTGACAACCAAAATCCCAGGAATGTAGAAGTTCTACTCTGCCTGCCCTACTGTGACCACAGGTCTGGTGTGTCAGTGGTGTATGGGATTCACTGAGCCAGGCTGAGGGGTCCTTTCCTGTAGGCCTAACATTGGTCTGAATTTAAGCTTCAGGCTCTGCCAGTGTCTGTGTGAAAGGCAGATGAGCAACTTTCTAATGTTAGCCTGAGAAATCTAAAAGAAGAATTCAAACAAACCTTAGGAAGTGAGAAACCATCTGCAAGTAATGTTTTTCCAACATGTTTACTGGAAAGAAATGTTTACTAAAGGTATAGATGCTGAATAACCAATCATGTTCTTTGTACCAAACTACTCTATAAAAGTAGAATTTAGAAGAATGAAGTTTGCTCTCATTTTTTACCATCATAGAAAGTCATGTTATCTCTGTGCCATCCAAAAACCATAACAACACCTTCCCTCAAGGGGCTGAAGAAGAGAAACCCATGGCTCCTGCTTTGATTTTATCCCCACCTCCCACTGTAAAAAAATGAGATTTACACCCCTCAGTGGTGGTGGGAGCGAGGAACTTTGCCCTGCTCTGAGGAGGTATTTCAAATAAGAATAAATTGTCATTTGAACAACACTTCTAAAATCATTTCACAGGCACAGAGCTTAAGACTCGAGTTACTTATTAGGAATAATCTTACTCCATTTGCTGAAAATGGACTTGGGAGGGTATGGACTCATCTTATGCTGTGCAGCTCTAATCCAAAAGTGCAGAACCTGTAGCAATGTGGTCATAAAGGCTTGAAGCAGTGTCTGCAGAAAAAGCCCTCCCATTCCTTGTCCTCCCATCCACCCTGGAGCCTGGCTTTTAATTGAGGGAAGAAAAGAAAAGATGACAGTACTCACCAAAAAACTTTCCAGAGCCACACGTACCTGGGAAAGAAAGAGGGAAATGATAAGCCTGAGTTCAGTGAGCCTGGGCTCAGCACCCAGTGCCAGGAATGAATTCTGCTCCAATATCCCCAACAATGCACAGCTGGATCAAGCACACAGAGCATCTGCACAAGCAACTTCCCTCAGGCCACTCCTTCATAGCCTGACTGCTAAACTGAAGAACACTGGTCTGATGGTAGGAGGATTTAGGAAATCCAGCCTGATTTGTGACATCCTGAGCAGCTGGGAAGCAAAGCCTGGAGAAGGGGCAGACCAGGGAAGGAGGGACAACATGGAAAAGCTCCCACCTGACTTTTTGCAGCAAAAGCAAAGGAAACACAATGACTCAAGGTCAATAAAAGCTCTAAAACTCTTTCTCCCCAGAAATGCCCAATGCAGAGGAAGCTGCCCTGTTTGCTTCTGACTGCAAT
The DNA here is from genome assembly GCA_013400215.1 of Cisticola juncidis. Classification (NCBI taxonomy): domain Eukaryota; kingdom Metazoa; phylum Chordata; class Aves; order Passeriformes; family Cisticolidae; genus Cisticola; species Cisticola juncidis. The sequence goes on from VXBR01008905.1 coordinate 330,130, forward strand.
ATTAGTCCCAAAGTTTTTCATCTCCCTGCTCTGCCTTTCCCTGTTGTTTTAACAGTTCTGGCTTAGAAAAGCCATTGGTCCACAAGCTCTCCTGCCTGAGCACTTCCAGCCTCTTAAAATCATTATTAGCCTAACAGCTCCAGCTTTTCCTATTTCAATCAGAAATAAATTCTAAAATCCAGCCCAGGAGAAAATCCTAGAACCCTATGTGCTCTAAAAGAAGAAATTAAGGATAAATTGCATAAATCTCATGGGTCTTAAAGATCTTTGGCCCCTGAACCAGTGTTGCAGATGCACGAGAGATGCTTGACAAGCTGCAGAACAAAACCACTCATCCTTTTCCATCTCTGACAGAGGCACCTGTAAAAGCTCCCCAGCAGTAACACATTGAAGCCAATCCAATCTGGTGTCCTTTCCTCACTGTCTGTCTCCCCAGGATGTGTTTTGCTAGCTGTGAGGAGGCAGGCAGAGTGTTCCTTGGCTACACAAGATCAATTTCCACTTTGTAGAAATTTTTAAACCAGCCTAAAAGGCAGAATAAGAAGCTTATGGCATAGAAAATTCTCTAGGTGGAGTAAAGAGCCAGCAAAGTCAGCCTGTGCTATTCCTGCCTCACATAAGGAAAAGGCAGAGGGCCAAAGCAGCCAGAGGTGGAGCATGCCTGAGGCTCTGGGAACACATCCTCTCCCTGGGATCCATCACTCACACAGCAGCAGCCCTGAGCTGCCAGCCCAAGGGGCCTGAACCTTCCCAAATGAACAGCATCCTCTCCAGCTCTGTATCCAAACACATCCCTTCACGTCAGTGAGACTGGAAATGAGCATGGCCACAGGAGCCTGCTGTGATTTGGCCTGGAACTGTGAAAGCAGCACCTTGGCATGACAAGAAAACAGCAGAGAGCAGCTGAGAGCACTGAGCCTGCCCTTACAGGAGGTGTGTGACACCACAGGGCCCAGCAGCATCCCCCTGCCAGACAGCGCATCCCTGCATCCAGGGGCTTCTCCAGCCACTGCTCCCTGTGCTCCCTCAGAGCCCCAGCATCGAGGAATCTCATTTATCACGGTCCTTGTTCACCAGCTCAGCACCTCCAGAGAGCACCACATTCCTCTATCCCTCTAATTACACCCCACACCAGGGGACAAGCAGTGAGGTGACGTGGGCTGGCTCTGCTCACCGATGTGAACGTCCACGGCGTTGGTCCAGTGCTCCCCGTGGCTGTTGGAGGCACAGCAGAGGTACGTGCCAGAGTCACTGACCTTGGCGTGGGCAATCTAGGCAGATCAAAAGTTAAACCACATTATTTATGGTGAAAGTCTGAAGCTCCCTGCCAGCATCTGCCAAAGGCACTCGAGTTCATGGAATATAAAGTATTTTTCCTGCTGTTTGCAGAGACTTTGCCTCACAAAGAACCAGCACAGGGAAAAGAACCAGAGCAGTACCAGCTGGTGAGGACTCTGGTTCTCCAGCCCAGGATCTTGCTCAGAGAGGGACTGCAGCCACCACTGAGTCTGGGTAGCCTTAGCTCTGTCTGTTCAAACCCTGAACACCCCCAAGCATGTTGCTGCCCTTCTGGCTCCAGTACAGCACCATCCACCTCCCAAAACAGCCTCTTCTTAGTGCCCAGACTGAACCTTCCCACCAGAATTGCAATCTAAGGCCACATAGATGTAATACCATCTATGACCATCTGTAATATCATCAACCACTCCTGAGAAGAGATTGGATGTCTTGTTCTTGTGCCCTTCACATGATGCCCTGGAAGGAAACCTCCTTTCTTGACTCAAGAAGACAGCACTGATTTACACTCAACCAGAGAAACAAAATAAAGCCAGCCCCTCTACTGCCTCCCTGACTCTGTTCTGCCAGGACCAACCACATTTCCTTCTAGGTCTCCAGCAGGCAGACAGCATTCCCACAGCTCCATCAATCCACAGTCCCCTCCACACACACAGTAACTGTTCTCATGTCTCTGCATAAAAGGGCACAAGGGATGTGCTGAGAGCCCTTGACACATCCATGGATTGGTTACCTCTTAGAGGAATAGCCACAACTTTGAAAGAAGTCCATAAATGTATTTCCCCTTCAGTCATCCAGCCAGCTACCAAAGCAGTGGGTGATACATGGAGGGTTTTCTCACAACCCCACAATCAGCTTCTCCCAGTACCCACCTCAGCACCCCAAGCTCCTGCAGCACCCCCAGAAAACCTTACCCAGAGTTTTTTTCTCTTCTGCTGCTCCAGCAGGTTCCCGTTGCGGTACCACTGGTAGCTGGGGGCTGGGACCCCCATGGCAGCACACTGCAGCTGCAGGGGCTGCCCCACCTCCACCCGCTGCTCGCTGGGGTTGAGGACAATCACTGGCTCCCCTTGCCACAGCCGAGGGGGCAGACCTGCAAGGCAGCAAGACAGAATTGCTCCTCCCACCACAGGGACAGCAAACACCACTTCTGACTATGACTACTGCACCTTTCTCCCTGGGGAGCAGGGAACCCTTGGGAGCAATTCCTGTGATAGTAAATGCCACACCAAAGCCCTGCCTCTGGCTTCCCAAACCTGATCCTCGCCCTTTCCTGACAAAGGTGCAGTCACCATCCTAAGGTCAACCACACCCCAAGTTATTTCTGGTCAGCTTTGAAGTAGCCAAATGGGTTCTTCCTGTCCCAACATCCAGAGTAACTCTGAAAAACCCACAGCAAATATGAAGTGCAGGTGCATGTGGATGGAGCAACCTGCTCTAGTGAAAGGTGTCCCTGCCCATGGCAAGGGGTGGAACAAGATGAGCTTGAAGGTCCCTTCCAACTCAAACCATTCTGTGATTCCAAAATACATCAAGAAGGTAAAAGACAGGCTTGTACCTCTGGCAACACACTGATGGACCTCTACCTTCACCCAGTCAGAGAAGACAGCATTTCTGTGGAGGTCATTGACTCTGCAGGTGTAGAGCTGGGTCTGCTCTGCAACGATGGGCAAGTCTTGGTTGGTTGCTCCAGGAATGAGGCGGCAGTCAGACTAAAGGGAAAACACAGGCAGTGGGCAGCAATTCCCTCCTCACTGCTGGCAGAAGGCACTAGGAATGCCCTTGGAAGTGCAACAAAAGTGGAACTCCCTGGTTTCTTCCCTTCCTTCAGCTCCCCCACTGAGGGGACAGGGACACTGGGTGTGCAGGGACCCAGCCTGGTGCCATAGGCAGGGCCACCCCATCCTTACCTGGTGCTGACAGAACCACTGGTACTGCAGCGAGGTGCGTCCCTGGGCTCGGCACCGCAGCGTGAAGGAGAATCCCACCGGCACCGAGGCAGAGACCGGCTGCTCGGTTATGGCAATGGCTGTGGAGAGACAGCACGTGGAGGTGGGAACAGCACTGCGGCCGCAGCCCAGCGCCTCACCCTCACAAGGGTGGGCTTCAAGAGGGACACCCATCCCAGCAGGCAGGGAGGACTGGAAGAACAGGGATGCTCTTGCGCCCAGAGAACGGGAGAGAGGGACGGACGGTGGGTGTGTAGGTGCCTGGAGAAGAGGATGAGTGGATGGGTGACATGGGGCTCTTCTGGGTACTCTCACAAGTGCCCGGGGGCTGGCACGGGCACTGCCCCGTGGCCACTCACCTTCCTG
>VXBR01008905.1:334477-382100 GCA_013400215.1 Cisticola juncidis
CTCCCCTCCTCCCCACTCCTTATGGCTCTACTTCCCATATCCCCACGTCCCTCCCTGCCAGTGTCCTCTACCCCATCCCCACTGGGATGTTCCATCCCTCACCGTGTCCCCCCGGGTGTCCTTGTCCATCTCCCCATGGTCATCCATGCTCTCATCCCCACAGCCACTCTTGCCCCCTGCCCACCATGCCCACCATGCCCACCATGCCCACTGCCCTCACCCCCCAGGCTCCACAGCTGCACTCACGTCTCTCGTGAGGACCACGGCCTGAAAGGTTCATGGTGGAGGCAGCACTCCTAGGGGTGGGAGAACTCCCTTCCCCTGAGAAGTCCCCGCCAGCTGGGCCGGGCATCACGAGGGCCGCGGGGGAAGTGGCGCTGGGCCAGCCCTGCCGAGGTTGCACAAGCCCCTCTGGGAGAGAAGGGACGGGCGGAGGAGTCCACGGTGCTGTGCCAGCTTGCACTGCCAAGGTTAGGGCAAGGTCAGGCTCATTAACCCAAAAACTCATCACCTTTCCAGAGGCAGCAGGGCTTACAAGGAAATTAGCTGGAAATGGTGAATGGAGAGGACAGACGGTGGCCAGGAGTGTCTGATTGTCATTTCCAAAGAACTTTGAAGTGACTGGGAAGGGAGTGTGACAGAAAGCTCAGAGGAATGAAGCAGGTCTGGGCTCAGGATGCCCAGTGACAAGGTTCCCATTCTCAGGGCAGACAGATTTGCATCTGGCTGGCTTCCCCAATGTTAATAGTCCCAGGGAGCAGTTTCCCCTGGTGCCAGACGGGGACCAGGACTTCAGCATGAGGGGGACCATGGACCAGTTAGAGAGGAGGCTGTGAGAGACTCTCACTCTGCTGCTGAAATTTCTCTATCCTGCAGCTATGGGCTGACCAAGGACAAGCGAGGCCATCAGAGATGTCACTTCCAGGAGGCAGCATGGATGGGCACAAACAGGGGCATCAGGATGGCAGAGAGAAGCAGTTGTGGCCAAGTGCTCATGGATCCGTGCCCGATGGAATCCAGGGCAGGGCTGAGCTGTGCAGTAGGATCAGAGGGACTAAGCAAGGCTGAAGAGGCACCTCTAACTGCTGCTTTTCTGTTATAAGAGATGGGAAGAAGGTGGTAGGAAAAAGCCAACTCTCCCTGGTGGATCAGGGAGAGACTTTCTCCCTCAATGTCCTTTCCTTTGTGCAGAATGGGACAGTTACACTGCAAAGGCAGGAAAACCTGCTGCACCCTGTCCATTCAATGTGACCCAGAGCAATCCCTGCTCCAAGCAAGGACTGGTCCTCTCCTTCATGGACACAGGAAAGGTGATGCATAGCATAGGACCTTCCTTTGTGATTATTTCCTCAGCTGTCAGATCACACAGAACCTCCTTTTTCCCATTTTCTCCAGGGTCCAGCTAGGCATTTGGAAATATACAGGTTGAAAACCTATAAATTATTGTAAATGAAGGTTCTGGCTGAATATGTGCCAGCAGCTCCGTGGCATGAGTATGCAGAGTTATTATCTATGCAACACACATAGCTAATAAAAATGATCATTAAATTAACCCCATTACTTTCCCATAGCTAAAAATGACACTTCTGGTTGATGCAGAATCTCTTCAAACAGCTGGAGGTTGCTGCGTTCCCTGTAGACTGTTTCTGCAGGCTTGAGGGAAAGAATCCTCCTCCAAATACCTCCTCAGAAAGCCCATTGTGCTTGTCCTCTATAGAGCCCTGCCCTGGCACCATCTGCTAATATCTGGGGAAGAACCAGAGGTGAGAGCTTGTTGGTAGAGTGCAGGAAGAAGCCTGTCATTTTAGAATGGGAGGAACTTAACGGTGCAGGATGGGAAAGGGAAGGATAAATTGTGCGAGAGGAGTGAGAAAACATCTGTGGCTGTGTGAGTCAGTGCTGGATCTGGAGGCAGAGGAAGAAAGCTTTGCTAACGAGGTCTGAAGCCTCGTTTCTGGCTGGCTCAGGCTCCAGCAGCTGAAGCGTTTCNNNNGTCCTTGTCCCGTCCCCGTGTCCCCCCATTACAGGTGTATCTGTCCATATCCCACAGATATCCTCACCCCCTACCCACGGGTGTTTTCACCCCCCATCCCCACTGGTGACCTCACCCAATCCCCACAATAGTCCTTGCCTGTTCACCATAGATGTCCTTGTCCCCATTCTGACTGGTGACCTCAGCTACTTACAGGAGTGTCTTCCTCTCCANTCCATGCTCTCATCCCCACAGCCACTCTTGCCCCCTGCCCACCATGCCCACCATGCCCACCATGCCCACTGCCCTCACCCCCCAGGCTCCACAGCTGCACTCACGTCTCTCGTGAGGACCACGGCCTGAAAGGTTCATGGTGGAGGCAGCACTCCTAGGGGTGGGAGAACTCCCTTCCCCTGAGAAGTCCCCGCCAGCTGGGCCGGGCATCACGAGGGCCGCGGGGGAAGTGGCGCTGGGCCAGCCCTGCCGAGGTTGCACAAGCCCCTCTGGGAGAGAAGGGACGGGCGGAGGAGTCCACGGTGCTGTGCCAGCTTGCACTGCCAAGGTTAGGGCAAGGTCAGGCTCATTAACCCAAAAACTCATCACCTTTCCAGAGGCAGCAGGGCTTACAAGGAAATTAGCTGGAAATGGTGAATGGAGAGGACAGACGGTGGCCAGGAGTGTCTGATTGTCATTTCCAAAGAACTTTGAAGTGACTGGGAAGGGAGTGTGACAGAAAGCTCAGAGGAATGAAGCAGGTCTGGGCTCAGGATGCCCAGTGACAAGGTTCCCATTCTCAGGGCAGACAGATTTGCATCTGGCTGGCTTCCCCAATGTTAATAGTCCCAGGGAGCAGTTTCCCCTGGTGCCAGACGGGGACCAGGACTTCAGCATGAGGGGGACCATGGACCAGTTAGAGAGGAGGCTGTGAGAGACTCTCACTCTGCTGCTGAAATTTCTCTATCCTGCAGCTATGGGCTGACCAAGGACAAGCGAGGCCATCAGAGATGTCACTTCCAGGAGGCAGCATGGATGGGCACAAACAGGGGCATCAGGATGGCAGAGAGAAGCAGTTGTGGCCAAGTGCTCATGGATCCGTGCCCGATGGAATCCAGGGCAGGGCTGAGCTGTGCAGTAGGATCAGAGGGACTAAGCAAGGCTGAAGAGGCACCTCTAACTGCTGCTTTTCTGTTATAAGAGATGGGAAGAAGGTGGTAGGAAAAAGCCAACTCTCCCTGGTGGATCAGGGAGAGACTTTCTCCCTCAATGTCCTTTCCTTTGTGCAGAATGGGACAGTTACACTGCAAAGGCAGGAAAACCTGCTGCACCCTGTCCATTCAATGTGACCCAGAGCAATCCCTGCTCCAAGCAAGGACTGGTCCTCTCCTTCATGGACACAGGAAAGGTGATGCATAGCATAGGACCTTCCTTTGTGATTATTTCCTCAGCTGTCAGATCACACAGAACCTCCTTTTTCCCATTTTCTCCAGGGTCCAGCTAGGCATTTGGAAATATACAGGTTGAAAACCTATAAATTATTGTAAATGAAGGTTCTGGCTGAATATGTGCCAGCAGCTCCGTGGCATGAGTATGCAGAGTTATTATCTATGCAACACACATAGCTAATAAAAATGATCATTAAATTAACCCCATTACTTTCCCATAGCTAAAAATGACACTTCTGGTTGATGCAGAATCTCTTCAAACAGCTGGAGGTTGCTGCGTTCCCTGTAGACTGTTTCTGCAGGCTTGAGGGAAAGAATCCTCCTCCAAATACCTCCTCAGAAAGCCCATTGTGCTTGTCCTCTATAGAGCCCTGCCCTGGCACCATCTGCTAATATCTGGGGAAGAACCAGAGGTGAGAGCTTGTTGGTAGAGTGCAGGAAGAAGCCTGTCATTTTAGAATGGGAGGAACTTAACGGTGCAGGATGGGAAAGGGAAGGATAAATTGTGCGAGAGGAGTGAGAAAACATCTGTGGCTGTGTGAGTCAGTGCTGGATCTGGAGGCAGAGGAAGAAAGCTTTGCTAACGAGGTCTGAAGCCTCGTTTCTGGCTGGCTCAGGCTCCAGCAGCTGAAGCGTTTCCCCCGGAGCCAGGAGCAGAGGGCACTGTCACTCTCTGAGCAGACTGACGGGAGAGCAGATGCTGTGAGAGGAAGCTGTCTCAGCAGGCAACAGGCAATAGAACCATTCAGAGCTTGAAAGGGCAGAAAAAGAATATAACCCTGCGTGTCTGAGGGGAGGATCAAACACCACAGCAGGCTCTTTCTCGTCACATCTGAGCTAAACCTGCGTTCACCATCCAGGCTTCTCTCCACTGATGGGGTGCAGCACTGAACCACTGCATGACCAGGGTGGGAAGGGAGCTCTGGGGGTCTCTGCTCCAGCCCCCCACTCTGAGCAGGATGTCAGTCAGCTGCTCAGCACCCTGTCCCATCCACAGTCAACTGTCTCACAGAATGGAGATTGCCCACTTCTGGGGTCCCTGTGGTACTGCTTGATTCCCTGCACAGGGCAAGTATTTTTCCTAATATCTAACCAGAACTTTCCTCCTTGCCATTTGCATTCTGGCCTCTCATTCCATCACTCTGCACCTCTGAGTCTGTGCCCTCCTATGAGGTAGTGAAGAAAACAAGGAGGTCTCCATTTAGCCTTTCCCTGAAGCTTAAAACCCAGTTTCTCTCGTCCTCTTCTCCTATGTCAGGTGTCTGAGCTCCTTCAGTCTTTTTGGTGGCCTTCACTGGACTTGATCCAGCCTATTTTAGTGTCTTTCCTGTATTTGGGAATCTAAAACCAGACACAGTTCCAGGCCCAAAGCAGAAACCTACCGATTCTGGACACCCTTCTTAGCTAGTCTGGGCTCTGTTCTATCAGATCAATATGCCAAGACACTGGGCTCATGGTAAAATAATGTATAATTCATATGCTGGGATTTCAGGTTTCCTAAAGTTGTGAGACCTGAAAGTCCTCTTTCTCCTTCCAGAGAAAGGGATGGGAGCAGGAGAATGCCAACTTGGGTCCTCCCAGCCCAGCATCCTGCCTCCCACATTTGGGCAGCAGCCAGAGCAGAGCAAAGAATGTCATATCAGGGCATGCACACACTGAATATTCTTATGCAGCTCAAACATTCCTTGAACTGAAGGTAATATCTTCATACTGCATAAACCTCAGGAGATTTTATTTCCACAGATTTGTCCTGTGGATTTTATTAATCCCTGTTGACACTGAACAGCCACAGCCATGTGTGGGAGTAGCCTAAAGCCAAGGGGAGAGAGGAAGCATCTCCCTTTCACTTATTCTATCTCCTGCTAATCTGACTTGTTCTCCTTGCCCCTCTCAGATGTGCATACCTCAGTCATGGGCACCTCAGTAGTTTCCAGGCTGAAGAGTCCCACAGTCACCCTTCATGCAGCCAGTCTGGACCTTGGCTTGTCCTTGCTACCCTTCTCTGAGTTCTGTTTGGGTTTTTGGGGGTCTGCTGTTTTCTGTTTGAGATGGATTATTTCTGTGACAGTAGCTCACATAAATGCCACTGCTGCCTATTGAAAATGAGTATTGTGGTTTCCCCCGTGGATCAGGTTGCATCTGTTTCATGCAATTTCATCTGCTGTTTCACTGCCTGGTGAAGGTGAGGCCTTCAGTCAGCCCTCTGGGACCAACCTTCTCGGTATTTCCTAGGACCACATCCAAATGTCTTAGGAGGTTATCTCCTTTGCATTTGCCAAGATCAAGTATCCTGTCTGGTATCACAAATCCTGCAATTTACCTGCCTGATAATGCCAACCTGCCATTGTTGCATTCCCTGTTTGGGTGAGCACACACTCTGTGTGTCTGTGCATACCCAGTGTCAGCCCCTATCCAAAATCACAAATCACAGTATTTGCTGACAAAAAGGAATCAGGAGTGTCCTGCACCAACTGATCCATCACCTGCCCTGCTGTTTGCTGCCACATCTGCTGCCTCTCGTCCCAGGGAGAATCAGCTCTAATCATGTTGTATTTCCTGAAATGGAGCAATTTGCCATCATTTCCTTGCTCCTGCCATAATCACTGCAGCCACGGGCTGGCAGCTAATCCACAGTGAATCTGCTCCATCCATCATTCCAGTGCTGGAGGGATGCGGTGCCACCAGTGACATGTCTGCAGCACATGATGCAACAATTTGGCAGGCAAGAGAAAGGCAGAACAAGAAAACAATTCCATTTTATCACTCATTATATTTTCATTTGGTATTAAATCACTGCTAGTAGTTGTTTGTGACATTCATCCACCTTTTACATCTCTCTTTTGTGCTGCCTTTGTTTACGGAGACTGAATAAATAGCATCACAGACTTTCTCTTGGGTATTCTGGGATATAAAACAGGCTGCCAGGCTCCTGATGTGAGGATGTGACTGCCATGCCCACACTGAGTGGTGCAGCCAGCCAGGGTAGAGCCTTGAGCCTGCAGGAAGTGGGCGATGTTGTAGCTGATCCTAAGAGATCACAGAATTGTGGAATAACCTGAGCTGGAAGAGGCCCACAAGGACCATCGAGTCCAACTTCTGTCCCTGCACAGGACAGTCCAGCAATCCAACCTTGTGCCAATCAAACCATCGAGTCCAACTTCTGTCCCTGCACAGGACAGTCCAACAATCCGACCTTGTGCCAATCCAGCCATCGAGTCCAACTTCTGTCCCTGCAGAGGACAACCCAACAATCCGACCTTGAGCTGAGGGCGTTGTCCAAGAGCTCCTGGAGCTGTGGCAGCCTTGGGGCCATGGTCATTCCCTGCGGAGTGCGTTCAGTGCCCCACCATCCTCGGGGAAGAACCTTTTCCTGATACCCAACATAAACCTGACACAACCTCAGTGCTGCACCCTCGAGTTCTGTCAGTGGTCACCAGAGATCTCTGAGGTGTGAGAAGTCCCCCGTGGCGGGGAGGTTTTTATAAGGAAAAGTTCCCTTCTTCCTCAAAAGCCGGACTGGAGCTGGCAGCGAAGGCGAGAGAGGAGGAGCAGTCCCGATTGACAGCGGCAAGTGCGGAGCGTCTATAAAGGGCTGCGGTGAGTGACGGGCGGGCCGCGGGGCCGCGGGGCAGCGGGGCAGGGCAGCCGCACTNGAGGGCGGGCTGGTCCTCACCCAAGCCGTGAGGCAGCCGGCTGGAAGCGGTGTCGCCAATGGGCCTGGCGGTCCCCGGGGAGCTGCTCCGGGGGAGAGAGCCCAGCGATGGCCCGGGCACCCCGGAGGAGCTGGTGTGCTGCAGAGCAGTCCCTCACCGCCCCAAAGAGGACCGGGGTGTCGCAGCTATTGCCGGGCAGGGCCTGTCGGCGTCGCACGTTGTGTGAAGTGGTGGAATCATAGAATAGAATCGTGGAATATCCTGTCCACAAGGATCATCGAGACCAGCCCTGCGTAGGACACCCCAACAATCCCACGCTGCAGTTGTGGTGCTTGTCCAAACACTCCTGGAGCTCTGGCAGCCTTGGGGCTGTGACTGGAGCCTGTTCTGGTGACCCACCACCTTCAGAACCCTTTCTTAATATCCAAAAATCAGTTTTAACCCCCCTTGTACAGCTTCATGCTGGTCTCTCGGGTCCTATTGCTGGTCCCCAGCGTCCAGAGATGGATCAGTGCTGCCTCTCCTCTCCCCCTCATGAGAAAGCTGCAGACCCCAGTGCAGTCTCGGTCCAAGCCTCATGAAATCCTGACAAACAAGAATATTCCAGTTAAACTCAGGGAACAGCTCTGACCTTGCTGCCTTCATTGAGTGAAGCAGCTCACCAGACAGAGCGAGGGGCCTGCTGGGCTCTGTGCAGGCTGCCTTATCTTATTGCCAAGGAGGCATTTTTACACTGTAGATAGGGGCTGAGCAGCAATGAGATCAGCATTCCTGGGTCAGGAATGGCCTCCAGCACAGGGTCTGGGGTAGGAATAAGGCTTTGTTCACAGGGAGAAGGTATGATAAACATGCTGTCAGCTGAGCCTGACGGAGGTTAGCAAACACAAAATTACATAGTGATGTGCCAGCAGTGCCCAAGGTGTCGCTGATTGTATGAGGCATTCAAAAAAGCCTTGAAATTGCTTTGATTTCACTGGGAATGCTCTTCAGTCTATAAGCTCTCCAAATGAGTGTGCCTCTTCCTTGCTGGTGGGTTATAAATAATCCATTTCCAGCGTGACAGGCATTGAGGCCTCGAGGAGTCAGACATTCATAAAAATAAACACAGGACCCAAAGAGATTAGAAAGTGCTGCCTGGAAGTCAGGTGCTAAAACTGGGGTAACAGCAGAGTGAAGTTGCCTAAATTCAGTTCTTTTGTGGTGATATTGTGTTGTGCTGGGGTATGGCAGACTGGCTGCACGCCGTGACATCTTCAGCACCACCAAATGCCCATTCAGGGTCCACAGCCTGTGGCCTCAGATCACACCATGAACTGAAAAATCTCCTAACTGAAATCTCCTAACTGAACCCAGTAACTCCATTCTGCAGATTACAAGCAGACAGAGGCTTTAATAAAGAAGATGTTGAGGTGCTTGAGTTGCCTACAGCTCAACTTTTATTTTCCTTGACTATGTTCAAATTGCAGCTTTAATCAGTTTAACCATTAAGGAGGGTTCATCTGTTCTGCTAGTAATACCTTCAGTGTTCCCAGCAGGATTCCCAGAGTTTCCTCTGTTGAGGAAGGCATGGAGCAATGCAGCACCCATGCAGGCAGTGCAGCTTGTGTCTTCTGCAGCACCACTTGAGGCTGTTGCTCAGGGATGGTAAATCTGAGCTCTGAACCTCTTGAACTTGTCAACCTAATGCTGCCTTGTCTGCACCCCGGTTCCTGTCTGTGGGTGCCCAGTGCTGGCAAAGGGACTTAGTGCTGCCCCACTTAAATCAGCAGCACATTCAATTTCCACAAATTCTCCAATCATTTTTCTAACCACTTATGTACGTGATTCTCAAAGCCTGTGGCAAGGCAATTTCATTTTCTTATCTCCACTGTCTGCCCCTTCTGTTGTAAGAAGCAGTGAGTAAATAATCACTAAATGGCAAAATTGACCTTTCCCTGAGTTCATGGCAACTTCTGGTTCCCTAATAAGTTAGGGAGGAGATATATAAGAGTCTGGTTCCCTGCAGAGCCCTACAAGTGCTGAAGACTTGATCCAGGATTTTTGGAAGCTGTTGTCTAAGATGCAGAGCAAGGGCTTGAATGAAGTGGGGCTTTTTGTGTTGTAATTAAATAATGTATCATAACAATTCTGGAAAGCAAGTGAGTGGAATGGTGCAGCAAGGAGACTTTCAGAAAGCAATTATGACTTTAATTAAATCCAGGAACATCTGGAGAGCTTGCCTGGGAGAACTTGAAAAGCACGATGGGCAACATGCAGAACAACAGATAACACTGAGCAGCTCTCTCCAACACAGAATGGATTTGCTGGGTTTGAAACAAACAAAGGCAATGGGACAAGTGATGCAGACACAGGATTGGTTTGGGAGGCTACTGTAGTGGTTAGGAAACTAAAATGAATATTCTGATCCATAGAAAGTGTGGGTTTTTTCAGTTTTCTCTGTTTCTGTCTTTGTCTATATATAGTATGTTTAACCAAAATATTTGTTCTCTTTGTATGTGTTCTCTCCACTTCTTAAAGCAGTAGAAAGTGTAGTAACATGGTAGAGATGCACAAAGACGTGGAGAGGCCTTTAAGAAAAGAAAAGAGGTTGGCAGTCCCTGCTTGTGGGGTGATTTATGAACACATTCTGCTCTGCAGTTCCCAGCACTGGGGGGGAGCTGTTGGAATGAGTCTAGAGGGGACACTAGGGTTGTCAGAGGGATGGAGCACCTCTGCTGTGAGAAAAGGCTGGAGTTGTTCATCCTGGAGAAGTTTTTGGGTAACCTTGTCACAGCACAGCTGGTCTGTAGCTGGACAGACAAATCCAGCAATAAAAGAAAATCTAATTCAGCTAAGCCTAGCTCGTTCTAGAAAAGAGGTAAATAAGTCCCTGGGTGAGCAATGATAGGATTGATTTGAACTCAAACAGGGACCTTAATTAATTCTGTTTAATCCTCAATGCAGACATATCACTGGCTAGAGAGCTGGGTGGTGCTGAGAGCCTGACTAATCACTCATCCAAGCTTGGGAATTTTGAACTTTCTATAAAAAGAGGCAGCCATAATAAATCTTTGCTGTTTGTCTCGTGATGATTGTTGAGTCCGGTCATGAATCTGTCTCCAGCCTAAACCATAATGTAATATAACCTAATTGAAAGCAGCCTAAAAGAGGGATGGAGAGAGACTCTTTACAAGGGCCTGGAGTGACAGGACAAGGGGGAATGCCTTCAAACTGCCGGAGGGCAGGGTTAGTTGGGTTATTAGGATGAAATTCTTCCCTGTGAGGGTGGTGAGGCCCTGGCACAGGTTGCCCAGAGAAGCTGTGGCTGTCCCATCCCTGGAAGTGTTCCAGGCAAGGTTGGATGGGGTTTGGAGCAACCTGGGCTAGTGGAAGGTGTCCCTGCCCAAGGTGATGGAACAAGATGAGCTTTAAGGTCCCATCCAGCCCAAACCATTCTGTGATTTGATGTTGAGGGCAGTTTGGATTGTCTTGGTCTCCCTAATCCTGTTGGAGGAAAAGGATGTCAGGCAAATTGAAGGATATGAATTTGGTAACCAGAACGTGATTTTTCTGTGTTTTAAGTTGAATTTTCCAGAGGTGGTGCTCAGGGGGTCAGAAGAATAGATGTGTTAGAAATGGCCATAGATAGAACATTGTCCTTTTATTAGACAGAGTATTCAGAGTATTTACTCTTTGTTCCCTTGAGAACTAGACTTTTGTAAGGATTTTCCCTGTGAGCAAACAGTTTCTTTCCTTTGCTGGTCTTTTAACATACCTGATACTGGACAATGTGAGGAGCAGCTTATGGCCACAGTGACTTACCCTCTGCTCTGGCTGCTGACAGGATTTTTTTTATTTGAGGTTGTTTTTTTTTGTTTTTTTTTTAACAAATCTGTTATGTCTCAAAGCACTAGACAATAATTATTTCACTAAGTGAGAGGAGGAGCTGTCAGTCCTGTGCAGGGTCTGCCTTAGCTGTGTTCATCATGGGCCACAACTCAAGACATCTTTTTAGGTGTCCTTCTTGTAAGAACTAGTGAGTCTAGAGAGTGTATTGTGCAGAGATGGTATTTTATATAAAATCTGAGTGCTAGGCAAACCTCTCTGCTGGAATCAATCTGCACCTCTTCCCTCATGCAGGTGTCTGCTCCTCAGTCTCATTAGAGCATTGCTTCCTTGCTTGAATATCTTCCTGCTGTCATAGCTGTATCATGTACTGATATTTTTAGAGTGCAGTGACATTGCCTCTGATCTTTTCTTGGATAACTCTGCTCAGGGTGAGCTCAGGAGAGGGCCTTGCCACCTGGCTCTTCTGGCTGGAAACCATTCCCAATCTCCTCCCTCTTGCTTTGCACATAATATCAAATGAAGGAGAAAGATCTGTTGCTATAATAAAGTGTGCTGGAAGCTGAGGAGCACTTGGTTCCTGAAAAGCAGGTTTAGTTCAGTGGAGTTCCCTCTTCAGCAGCTGGGTGGGCACCTGTAATGTCCATGGGACTTTGCTTTTGGGAGGAGTGGTGTAACCCCTGGTCAGATGCCAGCTGAGGCACCTGAGAGCACTCAGTCAGTTTGATTTGTGGGATGGAAGTGTCCCAGAGTCTGGAAGGAGGGACAGCCAGTACCCATTGGAAAGGCAGAGCTAAAGGCATCAGTGACTCATCTCCACACCCTGTGACCTGCAGGACACATTCTGTTTGCCCTTGCTGTGACTACCTGCACAGGGCTGTCTGCTTTGAGTGGGGCTCCTCAGCCCCACTGAATAACAATCCTCAGTAATTCCAAAGGGAGATTTTTCAGCTCCCTTTCCATAGCCTCCTGTCCATATGTCCATATCCCCTAGAAAGCCAAGTGGAGCAGAGTGCAGGCTGGGCAGCCCTTCAAGGCCACTATTAGGATACAGAGTATATCACATGTAAGAACTGTGCTCTTCTCAGGAAATCCCAGAAAAGGGGATGTTTCCCAGGCCAGGGATACCACTGTGTGGAGGGGAGAGTGTGGTCATCTCCAAACAAGGCACCTCTCATGCCACAGCAGAGGCAGTTCCCAGGAGGTGGAATTAAAACCTGCTCTACCCTTGCTGTCTTTCAGCGAGGGAGGATCTTGAGTGAATGAGGTTATCTCACACTGACTCAGTCTCACACTTCACAGCATCACCTGGTCCAAGAACAGGAAGATGGAAAGGCTGTTACAGGCAATTTTATTTTCATTTTTTTCTTTTCTCTGCATAGTGAGCTGCCAGGATGATATCACCTTTCCTGGGCATCTCATTGTCCAATATTTACTTTGCTCTTTTTGCCATTTCTCATTCCTTGGTGTGTTTCTAAGTTTAATTTGAGCCATAAAGGCAGCAATAATTCAGAGTTAAAATGCACAAATCTGAGCCATCTTCAGAGCATTACAGAGGTACAGGAATGTGTAACTTAATTTATTGTTTTCCACCTTCTCTGTTAATGAAATCTAGCCTGAACTGTTACACACAAGTCCATGTTCATCTCAGCAAAAAGTAAATTACCCGCAGAAAAAATCGCCGCATTTCTGCATCTCTGACATCGATTCGGTCTGTGACCTTGACAAGCAAAGACTCAATACATCTGTTTTCCAGTCAGTGAAATAACAATGTGCCTTGTACAGCAACACAGCACTCAGAGCTGCTTTATCACGGGCCTGCTGATAGCTCCTGCCATGCTGTATGAACACCAGCACACTCCTTCTGTGTGTGCAGGGAGTGCTTGATAAGGAGTGGGACACATGGCAGGAAGGCAGCTGTGAGCACAGCCATGCCTACATGAAAGCCTCAGTATTTGCTTTTCAATGTTGAAAAGGGTTCACTGCTGACAGCTGAGGTGGGAGTCCGAGTGAATTGTGTTTGTCTTGAGTAGTATTAACCTTGAAGGCAGGCAAATTCATAGGAGATGCTGTACTTGGAAGTCTTCATGTGCAAAACTTGCCCAAAAATCTCACTGACCAGAGAGCCAGCAAGGGGGAATGTCTGCAGGAAGGTGCCAGTCCCTCTGTCCAGCTCCTGGGATGGACAGACTGCCTGGTTCAGCTCTCCATGGGCTTCCCAAGGAGCTTTGGTGCAATGCTGGTGCCCTCAAAACATAACTTGGATGTGTAGCTTGGCTGTCATGGACACATTTTACTGGTTTTTTTCCTTCACTGGACAGCTTGTGTGGGTCAATTTTCATGCTGTGGAAGAGCACTGAAAAATATTGATCTGCTGCAGCTCAAGGAACTCAAGTCCAGGTGCTTCTCCATATGAGGATGGAGCCACTGTTGAGCCTATTTCAGGGTCTCCTGAGCTCTTGTTCACTTCCATGTGAGGAATGAACTGGAACGAGAAAGATTTCTTTATCTCAGTGATAAGAAATATCAAAAGAGAGTAATTTCATGGATGATTGCATGAGAGGGTTAAAAAAGGTGCCAGACTGAAAATCTATGTTTTTCAAACAGTTAACTTTTTAGTGCCAGTGGATGCCAGCCCAGACCATCAACTTGAGTGGTTAAAAAAAGGGAGTGGTGTTGACAGTTCTGCCTCCTGCCCTTGCAAGACTGAAATTTGGCAAGTGCATGAAAAATGAGGAAGGCTGTCTTCACTTCCAAAGAAAATTATGAGTAGTTGATGGGCTAAAACCTTTTAGAGGATGATAAATGGCCAAAGGAGTTTGAAAGCACGTGATAAAATGAAATTTAACAAAGAACTGAGACTGATGGGAAGGGATGTGGTGGAGAGGTACAATGCTATGGTCCAGCACTTTAAAACAATTCTGTATTTTCAGAACAAGCTTATAAAAATCTGAGCTTCTCTTCATCAATGGGAGGTGCCTGAGGAGGTTTCATCCCACTGGTGCTGGATATGCCTGGAGCAGACATTTTTGAACGAACATTCAAACAAACTTCTCCAACAGAAGGAAATGTTATACTTGAGGCCTTCCTTCCCTACTTTAGATGTGTTCCTCAGGATAGCATAAGCATTTTCCTTTATCCAGTAACCATTACGGCCCTGAGCTTGCTTGGGGGAGACACATCCACTGCTGATGCTGCAGTTCATTAGCAGAGCCTTGTGCTGTGTGTGCTCCTGAGTCCCTGGGGACAGACAGCCCAGTCCCAGAGAGGATCAGACCAGGCAGTATCTGGTGCCCTGCTCAGAGCCCCCTGTTTCCAGCAGGGTAGATTTGGTTCTGATGTAGCTGTGCTGTCACAGCTCTACATGGATATGCTGGAACATAATTGAAGTGAAGCACCAGCTGCCTGCAGGCAGGGCTGTGCTGGCTGCAGGAGCCACAATTTGATCGTGCTCTCTGGGGCTTAAATCTCTAGTCTGAAAAGCAAATTTAGCATATTGAGGTTAAACTTCAATTAATGCCTGATGGCCTTTTTCTTCTGATAATATCAAGAGACCCTCAAGAGACCCTCAGTTCAGTGTTCAGCACTGTCTCAGGATGTGCAGTGAATAAAGCCCATGTTGTCTTAATACTGGGGATAAAAAAAAAGCTCTGTCAGTGCTTACTGTTTGATCACATCCGTGAGCACAATGGGTTCATGGCACAAGCAGCCTTTGTTCTGACTCTTGCTATTTTCTTTACATCCAAGCCAAGACACATCCCTATTTGTCTTATGCAAGAAATCATGATTAAAACCACACTACTGCCTGCACTAGCATTCTAGCTATCAGGGATTTGGGGGACTTCCCTTTAAGAAGGTCTTCAGTATTCCTGGGGGCTAAAAAGATGTTTTTCCTTTGCAGCAGTAAACAAAATGTTTTGAGACAAGTTAAACCTGTGAGTTGTGTTTCCAGACAGACAGAGGTGCCTGGGGACAGCCCAGAGCAAATACAGCTGCCCCTGGGACCACTTGGGGTGGTTCTGCTTGGGAGGAGGGTGGGAGGAAGAACCTGGATCCCCAGGAGGTCAGGACAGGATGAGAGCAGCACGAGGTGCAATTTGAGCTCTAGAGGCTCTGAGGGTGTCTGTGAGTGTTAAGGACAAGGTGAGGTGCTGGTCAGTAAGGCAGGTAGTGCAGAGTTGTGCCTGGCAGTGCCACAAAGGCCATGGAGCTCACAGGGATGTTGCAAGAGGTGGAAGGACACAGCTCCTCTGTGTGGCTTCTCCATGGACCAGCAGAACACATGAAAGATGGATCAGGTGCATGAGTGATCCTCAGCCTGTTACTGTGAGCATTTGATTTTCCCAGCTGGCTCACACCCAACCTGCACATCCTTTGGCTGTATGACCAGCAGTTGGCACTGGGAATGGACCAGGATTGTGTGGCTGGGGGTGGAGAGGGTGAAGCTGCTGCCAAAAGGCCAAGTGCCACCCATGTTTGTTGGGTTAAAGCTGCTCCTGAGCAACAGTCCAAAACTTCTGCTGTCTTTGCTCTCCCTGAAGGAGGAGAGTCAGTGAGCCCACCAGGTTTTTCTTCTCAAAGGAAATAGGCAATTTGTGTAAAGCATCAGGACTTCAAGCTGAACTACTTTTTTCTTAGTGTTCCCATGGAGGTTCTGTCTCCACAGGTGGAATGTACAGGTGGCAGGAGCAGTTTTCAGAGTCTCTCTGTGTCATTTTTAGGGCAAGGCTTGGAGTCCTGCTGACTTCCACGTGACCAGGACTTGCACATTTGTGTAGCAGACCTGAAGAGGTGCACCTGCAGGTGGCCCTCCATGTGGTTCTTTCTGCTGTCCTCTGCAGCCCCATCCTGGAGCACTGAGCTCTGGTGGTTCACTGGTCTCCAGAACAGAGGCTGAGAAGGTTTGATCTCTCTGCATGCAGGGCTGTGGCAGTCTGGCTTGGTACATCCCACAGGGGATGCTCATGCTGCAGTCATTTCCAAGGCTCTGTGGTGAGGTTGTTGCGCAGGCAAAATGTACCTCAGTGCATTTAAGTCACTGAGCTTACATGCTGTTGACTAGCTTGTCCCTGTTAGTTTTAGACTTTTGATTGCCATGTGGGTGAGCTCAAGGCTTGAGGAGCTGTTCCTGACAGCTGCAGGTCAATGCACAGAGATTGTTTCCTACAGCCTGCAAGGGGCTGCAGCCACAGTCCAGCAGTGTGGCTCTTTGGCTAGGACATGAGTCTCTGAAGACACTCCTTTGGGAGAGCTGGTCACCACTGGTAAGTAGCTCTTGTGCAGGACTTGTGTGTTTGATTTTGTTCCCTGAATTGGTTAATGCTACTACATGTTCCCAAAAGAAAGAAAAATGTGTAGGTTGTTGTCAAGTCTACTTCTGTTATTTTATTTTAATGTTTTGCCAGACCTTAGTGATTTGATTGGCAAGCTGGAAAGCAATGTGATCAGAGAGTTTTCAGCTTCTCCTGGGAGCTGTCCTTGGAAGCACAGAGGGCACCCAGCTCAGGCCGCCTGTTTGCCAGCAGAGGATTGGGCTGGTCCCGTCCGTACTCCCGCCTGCGTTTAACTGGACCTCTCCTGTGGTGGAGCTGCCTGCTTTAAGCACAATGCTGCCCATGGTGCATGGAAGGCTCAAGGTGCTGCTTCTCAGAAACCTACTTGTATCAATGTCCTGACACTGATTCTCTGTGGTTAACGACCATTTCATTTTTACAGCCTTTGATTTCAATTGACAATGTGGCTTGCTCGTCCTGGCAGGCAGCCTAAGGCAGCTGTACCTTCTTTTAATAGGAACTCTGACCTCTGCAAAATGACTCATCATTAATACATCTCTGTAATGGTTTGTTTATTTCAGCTCCTTTCCGTGCTTCTCTCTCTAATGGTTTTTATGCTGTTTTTTGCTTAGCTTATCAAGCAGCAGATTCTCTCCCTCCAGTTTAGGAAGGTAAAACTACATTGCATTAAACTGCTCTGACCAAACACTTTTCTGAATCTGCACGCAATTAACCTGTAATGCTTTGGTACTAATTAATTAATCAGTCGAGAGCCCTGAAGTGATCTAACAGCCTCATTCTGCATGGTTTGATCACTAATACTTGCTTGAATTGCAGAAAGAAAAGTGAATGTTCATCGTAATTCCTGTATTAAGGTGCAAAATATATTTCTCTTTCTTAGTTGAAGGATGGGTGTTCAGCTACTTCTTTATATTAAAGTGAGACTTCCATACAGAGACATTAAAAATTGGATGTGACTGCCCTGAGACATCAGGAGAAAAAAATTTTCATCCCCCTACCATTGTTGTGAGGATCCTCATTCATTTGGACTCCACCCCAAAATGCACTTGTACAGCTGTACTTTGCCTTTGGCAAAAGAACACATTTGGAAATCAGTTGGTATTTCTGGTTTGCTGGAGTGGCAGGTAGAAGAATGACCGTGGAGGGAAAGGCCTCTCCAGAACACTTCTGTAGCTCTGGGTTTTCTAACCAAAAAGTCAGAAAAAGAAAATAATGACAAGAGCAATACACTTCTCAAATCTTATTCTCCAGCAGGCTTTTGTATGGAAATCCCTCTTTAATTGAAAGGCTACTGAATTGCCAGGGGTCTCTTCTAGGCTGCAGGGTTATTTCTGCCCCAAAGATGCAGCTCCCAAAGAAGGCCCAAAGAAGAAGTGGGTAGTGCTTTTGTGTCCAGTTCCTCGAATACTTTGAATTACTGGTCTAGAAAGCAATTTGGATTGGACAAGCCTCCTTGCAGCTGGAGTGAGTCAGCTGAGAGCCCCACAGTGCCAGAGCCTTCAAACCCTGCTGTGAGCAGCACAATGGTTTCTTTGAAAGACTCACCAGACCTTCCAGGCTTCCTGCCAAGTGTCATTGGGCAAGTCTCTGATTCATCTGCCAAGCCTGTGGAGCCCCCAGCTTCTGAGCACAGCTGCTTTCCAAAGCCATTCAGTAGCCTTTGCTGTATGTATTTCACCTTGTTGTGGGATTTGCACTGAGTGGACCAGACTTATTCCTGGTGCTGCCTGCTGGTGCTGGTGGCATGGTGCTGGGATTAAACTGGGTCCCAAGAGCCACTATGTGTGTTTGCATCACTTGGTTATAAGATGCTGATCCTATTGCCCACCTGCTGGGGTATGAAATGTTGGTTGATGCTTGGGGAATTCCTTTATGTGGATCTGAAAGGCATTTACTGGTATGGGGCGGGGGATCTGTACTGAAGGGAGCATCAAAACCCTACCAGTAACTGCCTTGTACTGGATTGTCTGCCTTGCTCCGTGGAAATGGGCAATTTTTTCCTGGGACTGGAATTTGGAAAGGTTGCTCTGGTTTGAAACAGCTTTGGACTCCCACAGCCCTTTCCTGGCCCCACAGTTGAGTGAAGAGTTGCTTGCCAGGGCCAGTGTCCTAGTAACCATTGATTTCCACAGACAAGAGTCTGAGCTGTGGGATCTGTTATTTTTATACATCCCACGCGTGTGTTTGGAAACAGACCATGCTTGTAACCCTCATTCAGTACATGAATCAGGTTTGCAATGTCCTGAGCTTCCCCTGTCCTGACCCTCATCCAGCACAAGGTGCCTGGGAGCTGGGTGAGGTTCCTGCTGCATCCCAGTGGGTTTTTACTCAGGGATTTGTCTCCCTGCATCTCTTATGAACCCATTCTAACAGGAAGGCAGAGGGAAAATAATGACACTGCAGCCTCCAGGTAAGTGTTCAGGGTGAATGAAACAGGCAGTTGCTGTGGCTGTAGCTCTCCTGACACCTTCAGCCATGTGTGCTTAGTCCCTGTCAGTGCACCTTCCCCTGCTGGGTCGTGCTAAATGTGGATTTTTGTGGTTTGCCCTGGACCAGTTTGCTTCCTTAGCAGGTAGAGCATTAGTGGCAGCAGCAGCAGTGTCCTGCCTGCAAGCTGGGGCTGCTTGTGAGGCTCCTCCTTGTAGAACCCTCACCACACACTCTGAGCCCTTCTGCTCATGGTGGAGCTGTGTCAGGGGTGCTCTGGGCATTTATTCCACTCCTTGCATGATTCTGGAAGCTGATCACTTGTTTAAGTCATATCTTTGCTGAAAATTACATAAATAGAGCTGCCAGCTCCTGGTTCTCTTGCAATATTAGCTGCTTCTCTCAATGTCTTTGCAAATGAGACCTTGGGGTCCCCTCTCCTGTTGTAAATATGTAGAGTTCTAATTGCAGAGGGAAAAATTAAATCAGAAGCTCTTCCCTTCCAAGAGCCTCAGCATTATCTGAATGAAAACCCAATTTGGAGCTGAATAATTTCCCTTTATTTAAGAAAGCCCAGATTTTCCGGGACCTCTCTCAGTCTGCTGCAGTAGGGTTGGCAGTACTGGATGAATATGAACAGTGCTGAAATACCTGGAGAATCCATGGTCCACTTGTGAGCATTCTAGATTGCACTGTTAGGATAATTCTGGCTATTTGGGTGTCCCAGCACAAACTTCAAGGTCAGAGCCTGAACCCCTGGAGCAGGGAGTGTGAGGAAGGGAAGTCCTTCAAAAACCTGCTAGCCAGACTCAGGTCTTCCTCAGTGAGCTGCTCCACAGCTGGCAGCTTTTCTTCATTCTCAGAGAGTGCTGTGTTCAGGAGACATGCTCAATTCACACTTGGCCAGAAATGACACAAATTCTTCACAAATAAAGGAAAATCCCAGTGAACAGAATGACTCTTGAAACAATTATGGTTCAGAACTGGGAATTCACTGTTAGGAGGAGCTCTAAGCTTGTTGGCTGGCCAAAGAGATGTTTTGGTATAATCAAGAGCTAAAATGGATCTTAATTTGTCCAACATTCCTTGCCCTGATAGCCATAAGGGCTAAGACAAAGGGAATGGCTCCCAAATGTCAATTTAAATTGACATTCATTTTAAGAGGGAGAAATCATTCCAATGCCCTGACACTGGACTGGACTTGTAAGCAAGTGCAGGTAGGATGGGAGGGAAGAGGGCACAGACAACGAGAACACAACCTGCTGAGATGAGGTGCAAGGTGGACCCTTTGATTTTTCTGGTGCTTTTATCTCTAAGAAATGCTTCTTGAATCTTCCAGGAGCACCTTCTGCGCAATCATTTCTCAGCTGACGGAGGAAACACAGCCACTATTTGAAACCACTATCCAATCCCGTGCTGTGTCCGAGGACTCTGATGCTAAATTCACGTGCATAGTGACAGGTAACAGTGTCTTCAGTGAATAACCTGGTCCTGCTCACCTGCTGGGCTTGTGCCAGTCAAGCTCTGCAGCAAGTGGTAACAAGGATAACAAGCCCACTGTTGTTAGAATGCCAAGCAAAGGTTCAGCAATTGCATGGTGATTTTAGCTTCAATTTAAGGGAGGTGGGAAGCACATGTGAGTGTAAAGAGGCAAAGGCATAAGCTAACATCTCAAACAGGGCAAATGAAGGACCAGAAAATGGGATATGCTGGTTACTGCTTGGACCAGCTACGTTTTATTGTCCTAATCTCTGCTTCTCTAATCCTGTACTCCATAACTCAGGAATTTTTGCAGTTTTGAAGATAAAGGCTGTCCTGCTGGAACCAACACTGCTGGCTGTAGATGGTCAGAGTACAGCTACATTTGTATCAGTGATAAACTTCTGTGTCTGTCAGTATTTGAAATAAAAGCTGGTCACTGCCCAATGAGCTAAAATCTCCCTTTGGGCAGGAAGGGGTTTAGAAGAGGAGGAGGAGGGAGAGGCCAAAAAAGAGGGCTGGTGCTAAGGCATTGTGGCATGGCAGCACATTGGTGCAGAGGCATCATCCTTTGCTGATGAGATTTTGTTCTTTAAATACAGAGACTCTAAAATCTCTTATCTTGATGTACTTGTTAACAACTCCATGATCCTTCCTGACCTCACCAGTATTAATTATTCCAAGAGATTACTCAGTGAAAGACATGAAACAAGTTTGGTAAGTTTTGGAAGGAGGAGAGTATATCCAGTGAGCCTCTTAGGCACAAGGACCAAAGCTTTCCTAAGGAAATCTGGTTTGCTGTTAGAAACAGGCTGGAAATAAGGAAGCACAATCTCAGTCCTTCTGAGAACTGCCAGCTATGAATTCCTGGATTTTCTCATATGGATTCCCTTGTTCTGAAGGCTGACTTTGTGAATTTGTAGGGGTACAACTGATGTATTGACTTCATTGAGGCATAACTTCAGCAGATCCCTTCTTGCTGCTTCTAGAGCCAAATGGGGCTGCTAGGAGATGCCTCCAAACCACTTTATTTGGGGAGTCATTAGAAGGGCTCTTCCCAGTTTCAGTTTTCTAAAAGCAAAAGCTTGACTTAGTGTGCAGTACCATGGAACACACCGTTCTGCAAGTGTCAGAGGTGAGAAAATGTTTAGAGATGTTGGGAAATCCAGAGTAAAAGTCCTGGCTTCTCTCTCTGGTTTAAATCTTCACCACCTGCACCTTTGAGGTTGATGGTTCCTTCTGACAAATTCCATCTCTTCCTGGTGTGTTGCACCAGGCAGAAAACTTGACCTGATACTGGCCTCATTTCCTACTCAAGTGAAGGAAGTTGCCAATGAGCCTCTTTCAGCGTGTGTCACGATATTTTTCTGCTTGGTAAACCAGGTTGGAGGATGTCTCTATGGAAGTGTTTTTAAAATCATCCTTGGACCACCTTTGCCAGATGGGCATCTCCTATGTGGTCCTGTGGGCTGCTTTAGGAGCTCAGGATCTCTTTGGGAGAGAGGGGCAGGAGGTGGAAAGCACACTCTGCAGTCTGGTTGGTGGTTCAGGGATCTTGCCCTGCCATGGTGTTTATGTTCAACTGGGAGGCGTTGCTGGGAGCAAGGAAACAGCCGTGATATCCCTGGCCAGTGACCAGAGTGGAACCAGTTCAGCCCCAGCACCGTGGCTGGAGGCCAGGGACACTTTGGTGGAGGCAAAGGGCAGACAGTCACCTGCTCCTGTTTTGACGGTCAAGCCACGGATATGGATACGTGACCTACAATAGCATCTTGCTTTTTTTTTTTTTTTACTGCTTCTTGACCAATAATGAGAGTTACAGGCTAGTCCTGTATCTGGGAATACCTGGAATAGGGCTTGCTGGGCCTGTCCTAGGAACACAGAAAGATGATTTGAAGAACCAATCTCCAGAATATGGTGAGTGGTGCAGGCAGGGAAAAAGCAGGTCAGGCAGAGGCAGATTTCTGTGTGTGGAGGCACAACCCTTCCTTTCCTCCTGATGCCTAGTTCAGCCTGCTGCTGGTATCCCTGCTATGTCTGATTTGATTTTTTGGGGTCAAATCCTGCATCAGTTATGAGATATTTTCTTTTTTCAGACAAAATTAGTTTCATCCTTTGTTCTCTAAGAGATGTGAAAAAGGAAACAAGAGCATTTCCATTTACTGTGCAGCTTCATCCCACATTTCTGCACCAAGTGCTTTCCTTAGTGGGTCTGTATGGACTTCAGGGTCTCACTGGCAGTGAGTGCATGTTGGGCTTCTTTCTTCAGCGTGTCCCTTTGTGGAGGTGCTGCCACAAGGATTTTCCAGCTTTCTGGTTGCTTCTGTGCAGCATTGCCTGGGAAGGAGATATCAGCTGATGAAATGGGGGGAGTTGGATGAAGGGGCCTGGGTCTCTGGCTGCTTTTTAGGGGATGAGTCCAGCCAGGACAGATGATGGCTGGATCCAGCCAAGGCTGTTGTGTGTCAGCACCAGCCCACTGTTGTACAGCTGCCCCTTCAGTGCCATTTCAGCCCTCCTTAGCCAGGTTCAACTCCTCTGATCTGGCTTCAAAATCATCATCTCAGGAGCTTGATCCCATCACTGCCTCCATGGTTTTGCTGCAGAGTGCAGAGAGGAAAGGGCTCTGCCCATGGCTTGGGGAAGAGAGCTGGGATAGAGGACGGTCACATGCTTAGTGGATGTGGGTTTTAATCAGGTTAAGGAAGTTCCTCTTGCTGCATTTGTGGTGACCCTCTGAGGGAAGTGTTTGAAGGATGAGACTGCAGTGCTTGGATGAGGAATGTCTGGAGACATGCAGGGGCTGTGAGAGGGGTTTGGGGATGGGATAGTGACTGAGAGCAGAGGGCAGGCTTGCTGGGAGGTGAGGAGGTTTGGATTTGGGGCAAAGGACAAGGGAAGGGTGGTGAATGAGCACTGCTCACAGTGGCATGGGGAGCTGCTGCTCTTAGTGTCTGTCCCTCCTGTCAGCATGGCTAGAACCTTCCTTGTGTGCTGGAGCAGTTTAAATCCACAAAGCCAGGAAGGGGAACATCTTACCATGAACTGTATTCCCAAGACTGTTGAAGCCCTTACTTCATGTAGCTTGTGTAGAGCAGAATCTGTGGATATTGTTTAATGATTCTAAACTCTTAGCACCTTCCCAAGTTTCAGAAGGCTATCTCCCCCTCCTTCCCTGCCCCCAAAAAATAAAAAAACAGAAGAAAACTACTTGAAACAGGGTTTTTCTGGATGATTTTGGATAGATATATTCAGAACTGTTTTGGATAAATATTTTAAGAACTGTTTTGGTTACAGTCACCAAGCTTTGAAGACTTCTCAGATTTTGACGGTTTTCAGAAAAAGAATGTTTGATCTAAACCTGGCAATCTCCATGAAAAAAAAAAAAAAATCCTTGCTCTGAAAAGTCTCCAGGATCCTGTGGTGGCTGGCCATGAGGCTGGAGCAGTGCTGTGGAAGTCACACATCCTGAAGATGTGCAGCAGGTCCTGCCCTCTTCCCTGGAGCCTGGCACCGCTCTGGCTGCAGCTGCAGGGCTCTGGCTGGGGGCTGCAGGCCCAGCTGCCACCAAATCCCTCTGGGCACCAGCTGCCACCAAATCCCTCTGGGCAGCAGCTGCAGGGGGGGCTGTAGCAGTGGCAGGGTTTGGAGGGATAAGTGCAGATCCATAAGTGCAGATCCTTGAGTGGCTGCTCGGGGTGTTTCATGCCAAGGGTGGGCAGCCAGTGCCACCAGCATGGCAATGCCCACGGATGGAACCCTCAGTTCCACAAGCTGCAGATGCTGTTCCTGCAGGATAAGGCCATGCAGGGAATGGTGCCTGACTCCTCTTCCTCCCCACCCCTGATCAGGGGGATTTATTCACTCAGCAGCCCAAAGATGGATGCCAGCAGCATCAGCAGCAGCTCCCCTCCCCATGCCAGGGAGACTGATCCCTGCACAGGCATCTTTCCATCTGCTGCCTGGCTGTGATTACAGCCCCTGGGAAGGGATGGATGGTATTTGGACAGGCAGCTGAGGTCACTGCACCTGTGTGGGAGGTAGGAAGCCTTTCAGCATCCCCCTGCCTGCAGAATTCCAGCCAGCACTTGCCTGCAGCCCTCTGGCTGCAGCCTGGAGCTTGCAGTGTGAGCTGGTCCTGCACTGGGCTAGCATGGCCGTAGCTCCTGAGAGGCAGCAGGCAGCCTCAAGGGCACAAGTGCTACAGGTCAGAGGGAATTCAAGCTCAGCAGGAGGAAAAGCCTTTCCTCCAGACACTGCAGAGCTCTGCAAATTGCAGCTCTTTCCGGCAGATGTCAGCTGGGAATGGAAATCAGCTGTGGAGGGGACATCACAGGGCTTCTCGGAAACTCCTCTGGCAGTTCCCAGAATGAAGGGCTGTGGCTGCTGTTTCTTTGGGTGTCTGGAAAATCTACCAGCCAGCTCCGTGCAGAATGGACTGCAGGGGCCTTCTGAAGGGTTAGGTTCTAACCCTGAAGGTCTTGCTTGCAGCACAGCCCTTGGGAAGGGTTGGATTGCTCTGGGCTGCAGGAGCCTGTGTGTGGAAATAGGTTTATTCATCATCTCCGGAGCAGAAAGAATTCATCACAGGCTCATTCAGCCCAGGCTCCTGCTGGCAGTAGTTAATATTTTATGAAAATAGAAGCAGCAGCATCAATCCCTGATGATCCCATCACTGGAGTGCTATCTTGGCTTTCTCCAGTTACCAGTTCAGGGCTCATTTTCTTCAGCCACAAGTACCTGAGGGGAGCAGCAGCAAGAACGGGCTGTGACAAGAGTGGGGCAGAGGGGCAGGACAGAGACTTTGCAGGAAGGGTGTTGGGTGAAAGTCAAGGCTTGATTTTCTTGGTAGAAGAGTAGAAACAAGACACTACCCAACAGAACGACAAAGCTGGTGATGGCAACAGTGGGAGGGGATTGAGGCAGCAAAGCATGTGGGAGATGTACAGACAGTGAGGATGGAGAGGGGAAATGCTGGGGCAGTGCAGGGTAAGAGACCTTACAGAGGGAGGAGGAATAGAGTAAAATCCAATCTGTGAGGTGTCTGGGCTATAGGGTGGATGCTTCTCATAGAGGAGGACAGGAAAGAAAATCTGCTGAGACTTCTCTTCCCAGCCCTGTGTGGTCCCAGTGGACTGAATCCCTCAAGGAGCCAGTGGACACTGAGGAGCCACCAGCAGCACGGGGTGGGGACAGGGGAGCCAAAGCAGTACAGGAGGAGATTTGGCATGTGCTACTTTTCTGGACTGGCCAAACCTGGGTGAATTCCTGCTGATGAGTCTCTGCTTCTGGACTCTCAGTCCTGCTCCAGGACCTTCACGAGAGCAGGAGTAAGCTGGGCTCAGGCATTGCTATGGGCTGACAACATCCTTGGCTGGTACATGGAGGACATTTGAGGTCCTGGTTAGCCGTGAGGTGTGAATTGGTAGCTGGGAAGTATCCAGAGAACACCTTGTCCCTCCCTGCCTTCTCATTACTCCAGAGCCATTGGGCTGGGACATTTTGATATTCCTGGAAAGCCCTCATCAGCCCCATGCCTGGGATGTAGATGGGAGCTGACCCTTGGGTGCTGTGGGTGATCCTTGGGGTCTGGTGGAGTTGAGGAGCATCCTGGACTCCTTCCTTTGGCCCCACAGAAATCCTGCAGGGACATTTGCAGCAGATCAGCTCCTGTAGCTGAGGCATGATGTGCTCATTGAAACTTTCATCCCATGCCCTGGGGGTTGGCTTGGCTGGGTGGTGAGCCCTGAGTGAAGTGCAGGAACCCCTGCACCCAGCTGGCTGCTGCCTTGAGCAGTGTTTGCATGAAAACTGCACTTAATCTAAACTAGAGCTGCTGTCAGTGGGCAGTGGAGGCTGGGCTAGCACTGGTCCATGTGGGACTCACATGCTGATCCAACACCCCTGCTAGTGGTGGAGAACATGGCTGCGTGCCCAGCCTGCCAGCCAGCCAGTCACACACATCATGATGTCATTCTACTGAAAAGGCAGGTGACATCTGTTGTCAAGTGACATTTTTAGGACACTGAGCTGACTGTGATGCAATCAAGGTTGTTTCTGTTCAGTGGAAAGTTTTGGATCAGCTTACAGGCTGTGACACTGTGCAAAATGCTGAGAGCTCCATGGAGGGGCGAACGCCTGTTCTCCAGCCATAGCCTTGGCCTCATCAAAACATCCCTGTTCACATAAAAGTGATGGCATGCTCACCTTCTCCCAGCCAGTGTTACAGGAGACGAGCGTGTGATCCCCTCCCCTCTGCTCAGGAATGAAGTGCTGGGATTTTTTCCTCAAAAATAGCCCTATTCCTAGGAGTGATAAAAGTCTGAGATAAGCCCGTTAAGTTTCCACTCTTTCTGTTGTGCAATTTAGGAATGTGGTGAGCCCAGAATAGCATCTGACCTGGTGTGCCAGATTGTTTTGCTGCTGATACCGTGCTGTCTGTGCTCCTGTGTGGAATGTTTCACTCCCTGCTGTACCTTCCCTGTCCTCCCAGGGTACCCACAGCCAGAGGTGACGTGGTACAAGGATGATGAGGAGATGGATCGCTACTGTGGCTTGCCCAAGTATGAGATCTTCCGTCATGGAAACCGCCACACCCTGCAGCTCTACAAGTGAGTGAGGGAGCTGGGGAGTGCCTGGGTTTGGTGATGAGAGCTCTGAGGGTGTTCTCAGTGGCTGGAGAAGCTGTCAGCTGTGATGTCCCCCCACCACTTGGCTGCCCCCTTCTGCTCCCCCATGTGAGTTCACCCCTGGCCCTGGCCCTCCAGCTGTGGCTCCCCAGTCACACCAGTATGAGATCCATTACTGTATCCAGGGATAGCTGCCATGCTGGAAGCAACAGCAAGGGAAGAGCAAATCCCTCTGTCTGGCGCCTTCCAGTGCTGAGCATTAGGGCTGACAGAGATAAGCAAGGGGAAAGAACTATCTGCCTCCAGGATGATGTTCAGGGAGTCAGGTTTCTGGAGAGCCAGGCACACCTTGTCCCCAGCAGGCATAGACCCCTTGAACCTGGAGTCCTGGACTTGGGATGTCAGGCAGGTGTGGCACTGACTACAAATGCAGAATATCAGTGTTGCTGATAGTCCTGCCATCCTCATGCTTCCAGCCTGAGCTTTCCTGCTCCCCCAGCTCTGCTCCTGGTGTCCATCATAGGCTGGCTCACCTCTTCCAGGAGCAGGGATCTCTGTGGGTCAGGTGTCCTCCAGGGGTGACAGTAGGGATGCAGGCAGGTGCTTGTGCTGCTGCCTGTGACATGGGGTGAGAAGACTTCAGTAACACGGTAGGGTAGAGGAAGAACAGGAATGTGTTGTGGGCTGTGTAAAGCTGAGAGGAAAAGACTCTGACCAAGAACAGTTGGCAAGCCTGGTGCTGCCTGTTCCTGCTCCATCACAACCCTCATACCAGAGTTACAGCCCAGGGTGGAGCTAGAACAAATTTATCATCAAGCTTGCTTGTCTGTTAGTGCAGAGAGCCAGGGAAGGAGGCCAGCCCAAAGCCTCCAGATGTCCTGTGGGCACCTCATGGGCCACATCCTCTGGACTCTGGAGCAAGGAGTAGGAGAGCTTGCATGTCTGTGTGTCCTGAGGAGCATGGGCAGGTCTCACACACAGCTTTTGATTTCCAGGTGCCGAGAGGAGGATGCAGGGATTTACCAGGCCTCAGCCAGAAATAACAAAGGCATTGTGTCCTGCTCCGGTGTGCTGGAAGTGGGAACCATGACGGAGTTCAAAATCCATCAGAAGTGGTTTGACAAAATCAAGAGAAAAGCTGAAGAAAAGTTGCAAGAAATAGAACAAGGCAAGAAACGAGGAAAAGAAGATGTGGAGGTGGAGAAGTTGCAAGGAATGAGCCCTGAACGGCTCCAGAGGAAGCGGAGGCTGGCTAGAGATCAGAATCTCCGGGCAGGAGACTCTTCATGGGAGAAGGAAGACACAGCAAAAGTGCACGTGGCAGATTCACAGTCCAGGTTACACAAGAATATTGCTGAGACAAAGGAGAAGCCACTCAGTGCTGTGCCAGGCTTCCCAAACAAGCTGGTGGCACCTCTGAAAGCAGAGGTGACCACCAATGGAGATGCCACTTTGGAAAGCGGGGAGGAGAACGGGAACAGCTTTCTCAAGTACATCTATGACACAGTGGAGGACTTGGCAACTAAGCCAGGGGTGAAAGACTCTGCAGCTAAAAAGAAAAAGAAGGTGGAGGCTCCTTCAGCAGCAACACAGGAAGTTTCTAAGCGAGAAGAAAGTGGGAGAGACAGGGCCAATCCATCTTCAAATCCCAGGTTTGCTCCTCCTGTCCCCTTACGCAGGAATGCACGTTTGAGGGCAGCAAGTGAACAAGAAGTGGAAGTCAGTCCAAAACTCAAAGAGCCTGGGAAAGCTGTGAAAGAGGACATTAAACCTAATGATGACATGTACTTCTCTTTAAAGGACCTGTATTTTGATAAGCAAGTGAAGCCAGCGGCAGGGAAGGAGGAGGTGGGAGCCAAGAAGGAGGCCAGGACTGAGGCTGCCCTGCAGCCTGTGGCAGTCAGCAGACAGACAGAGGATGCTCCACTGGCCTCTGAGGTGCTGGAGGCAAGACCTGTGCTGTCCGAGGGCCAGAGAGGCCAGCAGCAAGAACAGAAATTGGAGGGAAACAAAGAGGTAACTACGAGAGAAAACAGCCAACACAGGGGTGGCAACAAGAAAATATCTGTGCTGTGCATTTGTATTGTGGTGCTGGGAGGCTGCCCAGGGTACACCATGGGATCTGCTGCCCAGGATCTGCAGGTCTCCACTGGGGAAAGCACCCAGAAGGGCTGGTTGGATTTTGGGAGCCCAGACAGCAGAGCTTCCAGCCCATCTCCAAGCAAATGTCAGCTGAGGTGGTGAGGGATGTAACTCAGGGCCATTGGAGCAGCTGGCCTCGGTGGCCTGGGGCTCTCCGGTTTATTCGGTTTATTCAGCAGGCTGACCTCATGCAAAATGTTTTCAGATCGGGTCGGCAGATCAGGGAGCACTGAATGGGTATTTATAGCTGGGAGTGAGTGCCTTGTGGTGGCATCTGTTCAGTTTAACAAGGCAGCTTCACTTAAGGAGCCCCACATGCAGATGAGCTCCCATGTGAGCTGCACCCTCAGGGCCTCGAGTTCTGTTTACAGTGCAACATTTATACAGTAAGTCTGGATTAGTTTTTTGGCCCATCCCTGTTGGAAAAACTCTGTTGGGACACTCATTGTGGTGCTGATGGAGGGCCAGGGCACAGCACCTGCTTCTGACCTTCAGAGCATCTTTTAGTCAACTGCTATTTTTGTCACCTAACCTGAAGTATTTGCCATGAAAATATTGGACTGGAAGCTACCGGACTATTTTCCCCCCATGTTTCCTTAATGACTCCTTTCTGTCATAAAAGGTTCTCTGAGTCCAGTTTGCAGGTGCTGTCAGGATTTGGAGTTTGGGCTGTGCCAGGTGCACACTTTCAGTACAGACAAGGCTCCAGCTGCAGCACCTCTCATTTGGTAGGTAATGCACACATTCCAGAATGTGGAAAAATCCACAATGCATGAGGGACTGAGTGCTCCAGTGGAAAAAAAAATCCTTTCTTCCTCTCTTAAATGTCTTTAGCCATTGGTGGGTGCAGCTTTGCTGGTAAGAACCTGCTGTGTTATGCGGTGAACACATCTTCAACCAGGCCCCCCAGTATCACATTTTGCTGCAGAAATTATTGCTGTTCAGGCCAGTCCATGGAAACGCCATTTGTTTCTCCCCTCTCTGCTCATTTTAGCACCTCTCGCTCTCAAAAAACGATGGAAAAATGCTGGTGTGCAGCAGCCAGGCTTGAGCTGTCATCCCTGATCCTTTGACATGCATCAAGATTTTTTTTCTCTTTAAAAGCCCCACTCACAGAGGGAAACCTGTGACTCGTCAGCTGGCATGCCTTTGAAGAGACAAAAGGGAATGCTTCTGATTTGAATTTGAATGCTTCAGCTTGTTAGTGCCGCTGGGGCAAGTCCTCAAGCTTTTGTGAGAGCAAATAAGCTGATTTAAAGCAGTTTAAGGCCGATGTTTCAAGATATTTTCATCCCCCAGGACAGGGGTTACTTGTATTTTTCTTTTTTATTCTTTATCAAGAAAGGTCATAGCATGAGTGTTTTCCTAGCTTTAGAACGTAGCTGGGCCTTATGCTCACGATTTCTCTTCTGGATTTATTTGTAGTAAAATGCCAGGCTGTAGCCAGGCTCTGAATATCCTCCTTTATAAGAGCAGAGAATAAACTGGATTTGCATGGTAATCACTCTTGGCTAAATTTTAGACTGATGATTTTATATTTCTTGATTTTTATGGGTGGGAATGGCCTTTAATGGTGCTTCCCCCACCCCAGCCCTTCAATACTCATGTTGTCCTAACAATTAGAGGGACTTTGGACAAGGGCATGGAGTAACTGGACAATGAGGAATGGCTTTCCACTGCTAGAGGGCAGGGTCAGGTGGGATATTGGGAGGAAATTCTTGGTTGAGAGGGTGGTGAATCTGACACAGGTTGCCCAGAGAAGCTGTGGCTGCCCCATCCCAGGAAGTGTTCCAGGAGAGGTTGGATGGGTTGTGGAACAACCTGGCCTAGTGGAAGCTGTCCCTGCCCATGGCAGGGATTGTCATGAGATGAGCTTTAAGGTCCCATCCAACACAAAACCATTCTATGATTCCTTTATTTGCTTGGGAAAAGGCTTGCTAAGATAATGGTGCTGCCTTTCCTCTTTTCCCCAAGCTACCAAATGAAGCAAAAACAGCACAAAATAGAGGTCTAAGTGCCACAGACCTCCTTTCCCATTGTGTTCATTTTGGGGGGCTTAACACTCAGTGACCTCAGGAGAAATCCTTGGCAGCAGATCCTCCAGGGTGGAAGGGGGACCCTCTGTGTCCATGCCCTGTCCCTGTGCCACTGTCCTGGTGATGCTCACAGAGCATCAGCCAGGCAGAGCTTGTACCTTGGTATCACTGCCTCCCCTACAAAAATGCTCTTTGCTGGAGGATTTCAGCAGCTCTCCTCGGGGTAGAGCCTGGCTATCTCAGCAGGCAGCTTGCTGACACGTTTGCTGTTCGCTGGGTGCAGCTGCGGTCGGAAACATTTGAGCTTCCCAAACGTCAGAGACACAGAATGGCTGAATAGTGCTGATAACGTCAGGGTGTAGAGTTTCACTATAAATCGTTTGGGCAGCCTCATCCTGATGGCTGCGACATGCCGACTGCCCCATCTCACGGTGGAGACAGGGGAGCACCCAGCCTGTAAAAACATCAAGGGAATTATGCAAGGTGTCAGCAATGGCTGGTGAAAATGGGTGAGTTTCGCTCTTTGGGAAGGCACTGCGTCAGAGGAGGTTGGATTAAAAGCCACTGAAGGATTTAGAAAGGCAGATCTCTTGCCTCTGTGCACAGCAAGAGTGTTGAAAGGCAGAAGGGCTGGAGCTGATTAAAAGGAGAAACATTTTGTACAGCCTGACAGGTGGGACCCGCCCCTGTGGGGTGACGGTGAAACCATCAGACCCTGGATGACAGAGTAACACTGATACAGGGTAATCCCCATGATTCAAGAAGAATTTGGGCAGTGCCATATGGTACAGGTGGACCACAGGACTGCACAGACCCAGGCAGTAACATGATGCTAATTTCCTTTTTTTTTTAACTAGGTTGCAACAAGAGTTGGACAATCTCCTGGTGACCTAAAGCATCCGGTGCCCAGTCCAACCAGTGAGACCAGTCAGCAAGGTGGGAAGCTAGAGGAGCTCAGGAAGGAGGTGTCTGTTTGCCAGGAAGCCAGGGCAGCTGTGAAACGGACAAATCCTCGCTTTAGATCTCAGGAGCCACCAAAGCCACCAACGCCTTCCCCAGACCAGGCACAGTCTGGCAAGGAGCACACAACCCCCAGGAAACAGGCAGAAAGACATTCCCGTGCTCTTGAGGACACACAGACTCAGCAAGGACTGTTAAATCAAGAGAACAAAAGCCAAGGTGGGGAAGAGTCATTGGTAAAAAATTTGACTCCTCCAGAAGCTGGAGAAAACACTCCTCTTGAACAAACCCCATGTCAGAGAGTCCAGGATGGGAAGAGCAAAGAGGCAGGAGCAGAGCTGTCTGGGAGCCATCCTGGTGTGAGGACAGGAGGGAGTGATGCAGCAGAGCCACGTCTCAGGGCTGTGCACAGGGAGGCAGAGGGGACACTTCTGGGCCATCAGAACACCCAAATGGCAGCTCCTGCTTCTGTTCCTCCTGCCAAGGAAGAGCTGCCTCCTGCTCCTGCAGCGAGGCCATCAGTGGCTCAGGAGTCACTGCTGGCAGCTGAGGGAAGCCCAGGGATGGAGGCCCCTGAGGGAGATGTCCCATCTGGAGCCCAGCTGCTGCCTCCTGTGAGTGCAGGAACGGAAATCACAAGGACAGACGGAGCTGCCCCACGAGAGATGTTTTCAGCCACGTTAGAGGAAAATGCCAAGCCAGTGCCCATGGGACCTCAAGGGAAGGAGGGAGGACTCCTGACAGCCACAGCTCCATGCCAGGAACCAACAACATCTTCAGGGACTTGGGAAGGAGTCTCTGAGGTTCAGCCACAGGTACCACTGGTCCCACCTGGCTCGGAGAAAACTCAGGAGATGTCTTTGGAGGAGAAAATGCAGCACAAAAACCTGGTTTCCTCCTTAAAGAACTACCTGCTGCTACTTCTAAAAATGTCAGATAGCAGCAAGGATGCCACAAAAGGGGACACTGACTCTGGGGACAATGAGCAGCCAAATGCAGGGGAAGGCACGATCCCAGAGATAGGCATTGCTGGCCTTAGCCCTCGCACCTCAAGGAAAGTTTTGGAAAAAGTACAGAACAACCAGCTCTTCCAGACAGCAGAGAACTTGCCCCTGACCCCCAGGACATCCAGACGGATCACAGGAATGATTAATGAGGAATTTGTTAGCAGCAAGGAGATGCTGGCTTGCAGGCCTGTGCCACCAAAGAGACGCACCTGGGCTGCCCCTGAGGCCGAGGGGCCGCCCCCGCTCTCAGTGCCCTCCATCGTGGTGGGCACCATGCCCGCAGCAGGAGAGGCTCCTCATCTTCCTGATTTGCCTCCAGTGAGCTCTGAAGAGAGCCCTGCTGACCCTCTGGCAGTGCTGCCTTGTGCCACACCAGAAGAGCTTGCTTTGGGGGCCCGGCGCAAAATATTCCTGCCAAAACCCAAACAGGAAGAGGAGACAACCCCAGAGAGCCTGGGGCACACAAGGAGTCCGACTGTTTCTCCACGGCAGTCCAGGAAGAATCCATCCCTGCTGCATTCTCCTGCCCTGGCTCCATCCTCTCCCTCAGAACAGTGCTCTCCAACCCTCATGAGGAAGATGGCCACGCTGGAAGTTCCTAAGCTGTATGAGGAGCCTGCAGGGGACACCTGTGGTGACGAAGAGGTCTCTGGAGATGCTAAGCCAGAAGCACAGCCAGCAGAGTCCCAGAAAACAAATAACCCATTTAAAGGTGAGGGAAGAGAAAATCCCCATGAAGTGCATTCCCTTGTTGCCACAAAGGAAACCAGTGATAGTCAGCTGGGGACACATGAGTTTTGTGCATTTGCAAGGTTTTCAGCGTCAACCTTTGGCTGTGTGAAAGCCAAAAATGTCCTCCAAGACTTTCATCCCAGTACAGGGAGGGATGAGGAATGCAAGAGGCAGCAGCTCTGACACTGGCTGTCTCCACAGCCTGGGCTTACCCAGCCCCAGGGATCACAGAATCCTCTTAGTTGTGGTCTCTTGTGTTCTGGTCCTCATCAAGCCTGATGCTGGCTGGGAATCCTGAGCTACCTGGTCGAGTGGAAAGTGTCCCTCCTCATGGCAAGAGGGTTGGAATGAGATGGTCTTTAAAGTCCCTTTGAACCCAAAACGTGATTCCATGATTCAGTGGACATCACAGGGCACACACTCCTCTTCCACATCTGTGGAAGAGGATTGATTCCTCGTGGCATTGAATTAAAAAAGGCATAATCCTGGGTTGAAGGAACCAGGTGATGCTCTCACAGGAATCAACACTCTTACAAAGTAAGGGTAACCATGATAAATCCCAACTTCAGTAGATGAGTATTTCCTCCAACATCCCATAGTGTTTTTCTGCCTCTCCTCTGGCCACTCCTCACTGGGTATTGCAGTGCTGCACTGCTGAACAAATCTGTACCACTTGTATCCCATCTATTTATCCCAGTGGAGCTCTGAGACCTTCCCTGGGAAGGCAATGTCACACATGATACCCAAAGCCCTGAGCAGCAGCGTGGCTGTGGCCTGTCCTGAGCTGCAGGCAGCATTCTGTGTCTCACCTCTCCTCTCTCTGCACCATCCTCAGCTCCACAGGTGGTCCGGAAGATCAGGGCAGAACAATTTTCTGATGCATCAGGAAACCTGAAGCTTTGGTGCCAGTTCTTCAACATCCTGAGCGATTCTAAGCTGACCTGGTACAAGGACGAGGTCCCTGTGGCTGAAGCCCAAAGGAGGTAACCAGTCCTTGTTGTCCCCTCTCACACCCCACTCCTTGCCTCCATTGGGGTGACCTTGCCTTGACTGTTGTCACCTGTCACATCCCTGGGGTGAAGGTGCCCCTCTAGCTAAGGCAGCATGGGAAGCTCAGTGCATGTAACAGTTCATTGTGAACTTCATCCTGGCTGTGCCCATGAGGGAAGGGTTGCCCAGATGGGGAGTTGCTGCCAAATTTATCTTATTGGTGTTCCATCTGGAGTGTCTGCTTTGGGTACCCAAACTTTGGGGAAGGCAGAGAAGATGTTAGGCCCATCACAGATACCAAGAGCTGGATGTGAATTGCAAAACTGGCACCCCAAAGGATTTGTGTGAGGGTGGCAACCTCCCAGCAGTGCTGGGAGGATCTTCCATGCTACAACCACTGGGAAAAAGCAGCCCTGGCTGTGCCCTCTCTACCTCTTGGCACTGCCCTTGCACAGGGAGAGCATATCCAGGCTGCTGGTTGTATCCTGTGGCTCTGCTGTGGAAAGTCATTCTCAAGCCCAGAGGTTTTCCGTAGGGACATCACCCACATCAGTTAGAATTTGCCTGATGCCTTTGGTGTCCCCTGAGCTCCCTTTATGATCACTAGACATTAAATTAGATGATTCTGGGGCAGAAATTGTCTTCTGGGGCAGATATTTGAGCTGGGGCAGACAGGCAGGAGTGGCCATTGCCTTCCAGCAGACCAGAGCAGAAGCTGCTCCGCCAGTGGGTCTCAGGATAAGGATCCTACCTCTTCCCTCTGGGAAACCCTGACCCAGCCTCACTCAGGGGCAAGTACCTTTATCAGTCTGTAGCCCAATCCTGGCCAGATTTTGCAGGGCTTACCTGGATGAGAAGCATCTCTGTTAGAACAGACCACAGGGCTGCACTCCTGCTGCTAGGCCATACTGGGGGAGCAGCTGGGCTGCCCTTGGGATGGCTTCATTTGTCACCTTCTTCCATCCCTCAAGGGCAGTCCATTGCCCACCCACAGAGCTGTCACA
The DNA here is from genome assembly GCA_013400215.1 of Cisticola juncidis. Taxonomy (NCBI): domain Eukaryota; kingdom Metazoa; phylum Chordata; class Aves; order Passeriformes; family Cisticolidae; genus Cisticola; species Cisticola juncidis. The sequence goes on from VXBR01008905.1 coordinate 370,070, forward strand.
GAGCTCCCATGTGGCCCATGTCACACATGGAGCCATGCTCTGTTTTTTTTCCAGTGCTGGTGACGAGGGCCAGGCAGCTTTGGCTGTTGTGCAGGCATCCCAGAAGGATTGTGGAGTCTATCGGTGTGTGATCAGCAACGAGTATGGCACCGACTCCACAGATTTCCTGCTCAGCCCAGAAGGTGAGGAGCCCTCAGCAGCCTCTCACAGCTTCCTGGGTGTGCTCTGGGGTGGTGTGGCCAGCTGCAGAGAGGGCTTGGTGCCAGGCTGCAGTGGGGGAGCCTTGGCACATTGTGTGTGGAAATCACTGAACCTCTCTGAGGTGTTTCTGCCTCTGTGTGCCAGCTGATTCCCACCATCCTACCTGCCATCCCTAGTTGTGCAAGTGCATGGGGCAAGCTGGGATCCTGGCAGGACCTTGACACCTCTTTGGTTTCTGTCTCCTCCAGTGTTGTCAGGATTTATCCTGCGGGAAGAGATTGAAGGTAAGGGCCACGTGATGAGCTGTAGCCCTGCCCCTTGCTGAGTGGGGCAGGCAGCTCTGGGGCAGAAGCAGGACGTGCCCGTGTTGTCCCCCCCTCACCAGCTCTTCCCCCCACCAGTTGGAGAGGAGATCGAGATGACGCCCATGGTGTTTGCCAAGGGTCTGGCTGATGCAGGCTATTGGGGGGATAAGCTCTTCGGGCGCGTGGTGAGCGAGGACATGGAAGTGGGAGCTGGTTTCCTGCGCAAAGCCTGCCGTGCCAGAGCCATCTATGGCCTGGAGCCTGTCTTTGAGTCCGGCCACACCTGCGTCATCAAAGTGCACAACTTCATCGTCTTCGGGACCAAGAACGAGAACAGCCTTGTCGAGAAGAACTATGACATCACCATCCAGGTGGGCATCCCTGTGCACCACCACCCACCTTTCTCCCTCCCACCTTCCCCACCTGTGGGTGAGTGTGTCCCCAGATAGTCCCCAGCTCTGTGCCCACTTTTGCTATTTCCTTCCACTTTTGGAATGCTCTGGAGTGGCCTAGCCAGGGGGCTGGGCACGTCCTTGCCATTCTTGGCTTCAGCTCTTCTGTCTGAGCAATGTGAAGCTGCTCAGGGCTTCCCCATCACCCTTTGACCACCAGGACAGGGAGACAGTTGGCAGTGGTCCCAGGGAGGCATTGGTACAGGATGGGACAGCTTCTTGACTCTTCTGTTTGCACTTCCAGGAATGTAAAGTCCAAAACTCCAGCCGTGAGTATTGCAAGATCTTTGCTGCTGAGGCACGAGCCGTCCCTGATTTTGGAGCAGTGCCTGAGTAAGTGATGTGCTGCAGCTCCCCTGGCTTGATGCCCTGGCAGAGCATTGCAGGGGACGGTGGGAAGATTCCCTGTGGGTGATGGGGCATCCCAAAGGCAGTGCACAAATGGAAGGGATACTGGGAGGAAGGCAAAACTCAAGGGTTGCAGACCATGGTGTGAATCTCCACTTGCAGAGGAGGGAGAGCTGACACTGTCTGTGAACTCTCACACAGGATAATTCCTCTGTACCTGATCTATCGCCCGGCCAACAACATCCCCTATGCCACCATGGAGGAGGACCTGGGCCGGCCCTGCGAGCAGTACTGTGTCACTGAGAGGGATGGCAGCCTGGTGGCACGGGGCACTTCGGAGATTGTGCTCAAATGCTGCACCTTCCAGCACTGGGTTTACCAGTGGACAAACGGAAACATCCTCGTGACTGACATGGAAGGTAAAGGGATCTCCTGTGTGGTGCCCATGGCCCATCACCACCCTCCAGCCTGGGAAAGGGAGAAGAGCCCCAGGCTCACCCTCCTGCCTCCCTGTCCCCTCCATGCCATGGAATCCCCTACCCAGGGCAGTGACCTGCCCTTGGTGCTGGTGGCTGTCCTTCTCTGGACAGAGACTGGTTGTCCTCTTAATTTACAGGAGTGGGCTGGAAGCTGACCAATGTGCGGATCGCTACCAACCTGAAAGGGTGAGTGACTGCCAGCTCTGGAGCAGGGTGGCCCTGGCTGTCCCCAGCTCTGCAGCAAGGGCCATGGTCATAACCATGGTGAGGCTCCATCCTCACCTCCCTGCTCTGGTGGGACATCTGGTGCAGAGCAGGAGCTGAGGATAGCTGTGTTGGCAGGTACCAGGGGCTGAAGGAGAGCTGTTACCCCTCCCTGCTGGAGCAGTTCCCGGCCGCTCACCGGTGCAATCATTACTGCAGCATCCTGGGCCTGAAGGTGCTGGAGCCAGTCAAGCCCAAGGGCTCCAAGAGTCCCAGCCTGGGCAGGAAGTCTGCCCAGTCCAGCCCCCAGCTCCAGAAGAAGGTGCTGACGAGTCCTCAGGGCACCCGCAAGGCTTCTGTGAGCCCCAAGAGCTCCCGGAGAGCTGCAGAAACAGGGGAGGCCCCAGCAGCCTGCAAACCCAGGTCAGGAGAGAGCAGCAGAGCTGGCCACCCGCAGTAGTCAGAGCTGCTGCAGCCGAGGTTCCTGCCCTGGCCCCCAGCCTGGGCCCAGCACATGACCAGTGTGGGAAGGGGAGACCCTGGCAGTGGCCTCCTCCGGGGGGCTCCTGCCCGGCCTGCAGCGCTTGCAGTGTGTGGTGTGTGCTAATTGTGAGTGGCTGGGCAGGGCTGCAGGGGCTGTGAGCCACGGGCCCCCTCCCCAGTGCCTCTGCTGGAGCCCTGGGGCCCTGTGCCCTCCATGCCTGGACTCGCTTTCCTCTCTCAGCCTTCCTGAAGGCACTGGCAGAGCTTCTCCCTCGGGCTTTGCAGGCACCGTGTCCTTGCCTGGCTCCCCAGAAGACTGGGAGTCATGGACACGCCCCTGGCTCCCAGCCCCTCATGTCCCTCTCTGTGTCCTCGTAAAGTGACCGGGCCAAGCTTTGCCAGTGCTGTCAAGGATGAGAACCCCACCAGTCCCCTGTGCCCTGGCAGACCCTTTTTCCTGCAGAGGGTTCCAGCAGTCAGTGCAGGGCTCCTCTGCTGTGGTGTTGGCTGGTTCCAGGGCAGGGTGTTTGCACTGGTACCAGCAGCTGCATAGGGATGGGGTTTTGCACCCCTGCTCTCCCCTGCTTCCCAGGGAAGTCTCCCACCCCTGGGTGGCTGCTGAGGGCTCTGAATGGTGGCCAGTGCTATGGTAAGGATGCTCTACCTCACATGGGATACCTGGGAGCAGGGCAAAGGGGCGACTTCCCCTCCATACCAGGCACTGCCTTGGCATGTAGGGGTGTGTAGCCCTCAGGACTCGCCCTCCTTGCCCCGTGCCATACCCTGTATGCCCTAGTCCCACAGCACAATCTGGTGCTCAGCATCACCCCTGCTTGGCTCATGCTGGACTCCAGCAACAGCACCCACTCCAAATCCTGCTGCCCCTGGCTCGAGGCAGTGATGGACAGGCACAGGAGCTGTCTGCTCCATCACCCTGCAGAGCATCCCCTTCCTCAGGGTGCTGCAGGAGGTTGCTGGGTGCTGGTGCCAAGCAGGGGCTCAGTGATGAAGGGATGGAGGGAAGGGCTGGGCTGGGAACGTGCCAAGCTCTGGGCTCCCTGTCCTTTGTCCTTGGGTAACTGTAAAATACCAATGTACAGAACATGGCTGTGTCAGCGACTGGGTGCTCTCAAGTGCAATAAAGTGAGAAGGACTGGCCTGTTCCTGGCACTGTGGTCCCTCTGGGAGAGGTGCACCCAAGTACAGTGGGATGCACTGGCTTTGTGTTTGGGGGAAGGAAACATCTTCAAGCACTGGCTTCACCCCATCCATGGCCCATGGGGGAGAGGAGGGGGCTTGGGGCCAGAGCCCAAGGCTGGCAGCAGACAGAAACTCAGCTTGCAAGGTCTGCAGCAGGCATGGGGTGCAGCCCCAGCAAAGGACCTTGTGCTATGTGACACAGCCATAGTCAGGGGCCAGAAGGGGTCTGAGGGCAGGCACACAAATGCCATAATTTATTTGGGAGCTGCTCCCTTGTGTTCACAGCACCTAAGGCTGCAGGTTGCCAGATGCACACAGCTTCCATCAGCACTGGAGTGGAGAAGACCAAATGCTCAATTTTTTTTGTAGAAAAAACCCTAAAGGGTTTTTTTCTACCTTTGGGGATATGCCCTGTAGGCCCTGGTGTTCCCCCAGTTCTAGACTGTCCCTGCACAGGACGTGTGGTTGTAGTGCCCACAGCACTCTCTGAGCCAGAGCCCGCTCTCTGTGTGCTCAGCCCAGGATCCTGTGAAGGAGACAGTCCCATTCTGGAGCACCGAGCTGGAAGGAGAGACACAGGGTCAGGACAAGCTACTGCCCCACCACCTGGGCCCTTGGGCAGGGCCAGATGGCTCCAGGGCCCTTCACACCCACCTGGCAAAGAGCTGCTTACAGCAGGTGTACATGGTGTAGCTGGTGGAGCTGAAGTTGGTGGTGCCAAAGAACACTGCACAGTCACCCACCTGTGTTGGCACATGGAGGAGACCTAGGGGACAAGGTCTCCTGTTGGGACTTCAGAGGGACCATGGATCCAAATTCCATACCCCAAGCAACCTGTGAATCCTGTACCCCATGCCTGCTCATAAGTCCCACACCTGGACTGTATTTGCTTGCCAATCCTGTACCTGGGACTGTGCAGGTGCCACGAGCCATCCCACCTCACCCCCAAGACTTTAGGGAGCCCCTAGCAATACTCCAGAAGTTGCCTTTGAAATGTTCCAGCCCAGAGGAGGATGAGGGGCCCCAATAGAGCTCGTTGGGCTTGGGCTGCCCTTGGCAGAGCCATGAGAGGAGAGCAGGGTTTGAAGGCCCTGGCAGAGCCTTGGGGGGACAGTCCAGCCACCTCCATCCCTGACTGCTGCATTTGTGGGGTCTTCAGCCCTGTGCCAGTCCCTCCCCGGAGCTCTGTGGCCGAGGTGGCAGTGGCAGGGACCTACCTGCCAGGCAGGCATTGAGCATGGAGACACAGATGCCAGTGAGCAGCGCCCGCAGCACCACGGAGGCAAAGTCCCCCTTGCGCTGGGGCACCATGGAAGCTGTGGAGCAAAACAGACACGGGGCTGAGCCAGATCCTTGCTCCAGCTCTGCACTGGGTGGGGACAGACAGGGACATGTCCTCAGTCCTGAGCTGGCTCTGCCACACTGTGCCCTGCCCACCCCAGCTCCTGCTGTCTGGAGGATGTGGCGATCCCAGCTAGCACCCAGTGTGCCCGTCCTGGCAGGGCACTGTGCCCACCCTGCACCCATGGGTGATCCACCAGAGCCCTGAGCACTCCCAGCACTGGAGTCTCTCTGCTCTCTCCCCTGTGCCTGGGTGACAGCCTGGCTTGAGGGGACGTGCATGTGCTCTTGCCCATGGGTGCAGTGCAAAATCATCCTGGTCACCTCATGCAAATCCTGGTTCTTACCTGGCAGAGACCGAACATGGAGGCTTGAGGGCAGCAAATTCCTTCTACCTCAGCTGAGCTCTTGCTCCCTGACCCAGGACCCCACTCCCTGAGTGCCCAGGTACTCAGGACATAAATCACACTTACACAGGCCTCCCAGCATGATGCCAATGGAGCTGAGGTTGGCAAATCCACAGAGGGCAAAGGTGGTGATGCTCTCGGCTCGCTCCTGGAGGGCACAGCAGCAGGGGATGGTCACCTCTGCCCAGGAGCAGCCCCAGAGCACCCAGAGCTGAGCACCACATTGGAGCTTCCAGATAGACATGATAGAGAGAAGTTCCCCTCCCCAACCCCCTCTCTGTCAGCTATTTCTGGGAGCAAGGATGAAGGCTCTCCCTGGAAGAGGCTGGGCTGGGGAGACAAGGGGCCCTGTCCCATCAAGGAGCAGGATAAATGGGAAAAGGCTTCACTGACTCCTTCCTCCCCCAGCCCATCCACCAGCAAACATCCAAGTCTAGCTGGACATAGCTGCCCTCCCACTCCCAGCACCACCATCCTGGTTCAACGATCTCAGAAGACTTTTCCAAACTAAATGGTTCTGTGATCCTCCACCTGCCCACCGCCTGTCTGCCAGCCAGGTCCCACACCCATTCCAGATGGCTGTGTCCCTGCCCTGTCCTGGCAGGGTGGCAGTGCCCCTCACAGATATCCACTGCTTCCGGCCCCCGTCCCACTCCTCCAGGCCCATCAGACGGTTCTTCTTGTACGTGGCCAGCTGCTGGTATGCCACAAACTCGTTCAGGAAGATCTTGATCCCCAGGAGCTCGGCCACCACCGGTGAGTCTGCCCAGTCTGCCCCCATGAGAAAGGCCACAGGCATGAGCACATAGGAGCAGATCACCTGGGAAAAGCATCCCAGAAGGGAACGACTCAGAGCTGACCTGCACGGCCCCCGGCCTGGACATCCACTGCCAGGATGTGCCAAAAACCCAGCAGGGGTCTCAGCAGCCCACTGGGGCAGCGGGCAAAGGTGGGGATGGGTGGAGGATGCAGGATCTGGCAGCTCAAACCAGCTCGTGGGGATACCTGGAAGGTGAGGCCCTCGATGTCCACCATCTCCCCGAACCAGCGGAGGGCAGCATTGATGAACTCCAGCACGGCCAGGAAGGCGATGAGGTTGGCCGCGATGTTGGCCACGAGCCCCACAGAGGCAGCAGCCCCGTTGCTAGCAGCTTCCAGGATGTTCTGCTCTTCCCTGCGTGGAAAAGGATCCCAATGTACTCATCTGGCTGGGCACCCCCCGTGCCAGGTCAGCGCTCACTCCATGGAGTGTGCCCACCACAGGCTCTGCCAACCTTGGGCCACCTGCAGTGTCCACTTGTGCCCCGTGGCTCCCCTGCAGGAGAAGGACACCTGCAACCCCCTGCACTGCCCCTCTCCCCACACTCACCCTCTGGAGAGGCGGATGCTTCCTTTGCCCTTGAACTTGGACTCCTCCACTTCAGGGTACACGAGTTTGGCCATGGCGAGGGCGCAGGGCGCGGCCATCACAGAAGCTGCGATCAGTGACGCTGCATCAATCTGCAACGTGCAGAACAGGCATAGGCACCTCTGTGCAAGGCTGTGCCCCACAGCCTGGCACCCCAGGGCATCCCAGCACATGGCTGCCACCAGCCAGTGACACTCAGGGCAGTTCAGGGCTCTCTCAAGGTGAGAAAATTGGCTGGGTTCCACAGCCATGCACGTGGGGCAGCATGCCTGGATGGAGGCGATCGCTGGAGCTGCAGCGATTGTAGCCTTGGTGATGTTAATATCTGCTGCTGTTTGACTTAATCATAATGGTTCTTGTCCTTTCCTTGTTCCATTTTACCAGTATCAGAACAATAGGTTGGATAACAGTGCTAATTCCTACCTGCTGATGAAGGGCCAAGCTCCCAGCCTCACCCCTCCCCTGGCAACGTCTCATTTCTCTGACCTTCCACCTTTGATTCCCCATTTAAGGAGACTAATTAATGTTTAAATAGCAGGAGCTCAGGCAGCAGGTTAAGGGAAAGGTTTATTCAGAGCACTGATGAACTGGAGAGGGCATCCCTGGGGGCTTGGTGCCAGAAGTGCCCAGGCAGTGCTGGAGGATCAGGGATGGTTCCTTTGGGAGGAAAGAGGGAGGGGGGTGGTTATTGCTGTTTCTATTTTAAAGGGGGTTAGAGGGGAGACACTGTTCAGTGATAGCCAGAGAAAAGGTGAAAATCACAGACACAGTTTCAGTTGGATATAAGGAAAATTTGTCTCTTGTGTCTGAGGCACCTGTGGGGTAAACCTGAGACTCTGGAGAAGATCTCCAACCATGGGATTCACCAACCTGGACAAGGCCCTGGGCATCCCCTCAGTTGCCATAACCTCAGTGGATCAGAGACTCTCGCAGAGAGTCTCCCCAGGCCATATTATCCCGTGATTCTGTGGGATTTGCCCTGCTTCCTGTGCAGTGACACACAGTAAGGGTCCCACAGCACTGCCTTCTGCCTGGCAGGGCTCTGGGGTTCTGGCCAGGCCAGCAAAGGAGGGGCTGGATGAGGGTTCTTTGGGACAAGGTGAGTTAGGACAGCCTGCTCATGGAAGGGGACTATGAGGCACCTGCTGGGCATCTTCTCTCATCCTCAAGTGCAGGGCAGTTCCTGCCTGTCAGAACCCTGTGGCAGGGAGCCTGTGGCTCCAGCTGCTGGTGCACTCACCCCAAAGGATATGTAGGCCCCCATGACGCTGCCTGCGATGGTGGAGTAGCCCCCAGTCATCACAGCATGGATCTCTGACAGGGTCATGTCTGGGAGGTACGGCCGGACCAGCAGCGGGGCCTCAGTCTGCGGGAGAGAAAACCCCGCTGTCCTCGGGATGGGGCGGACAGGACCTCAGCTCTCACAGCGAGGGAGGAGACCCTGACCCTTCTCCAGGGCAGGCTCAGCTGCAGGCACTGAGGACCTTACCTGTCCCACAAAAATGTTCCCTGCCACACTGAGAGTCTCAGTGGGAGTGGTGCCCATGGAGATCTGAAGCAGCCAGGAGATCTGGGGAAAGACAAGACCATGGTGTTACAGAGGCTCCTGGCCCCTGCCACCATAGCCATGAAGTCAGGCACTGTTTGGCTTCTGCATGGAGGAGACACTGGGAAGCTCCCCCAGACCAGGTGGAAACATCAGCTCTAAGGTTCAGGGATTTTGGCATTCTGAGAAGGACACGTTAGGAAGATGGGGCCTGTGTCTGTTCTTTTAAGCAAGACAAATCACCCCAAATTAGCACCATGACAATTTTCCTGGGACATCTCTCATCTGACCATAATAGACAGAGAACACAACAGGTTCTCCTCCTTTCCACTGCCATCCCACATCTAGGAGTGAGGCCTTACCTTGAGAATGAGCCACTGCATGACACCGAGGTAGTAGAGGATGGACATCACACAGCTGAAGAAAACAATGATGGGCAGGGTCTGCAGGCAAGGCACAGGGTTAAAGCAGAGCTGAGCCACACAACCTGGCACCCATGGGCACCAGGCTGGGCATGGTGTGGTGCTGCACAGCCAGCCCACACCACTGGGGTGCCACACTCAGCCAGGCTGGCAGGAGGGACAGGGACCAGTGCAAGTCCTGCATGGCACTGGGGAGGTCCAGAGGTGTATTCACAGCTGAGGGAGATCCATCTCTGAGATGGCAGAGCTCCACTGCAGCAGAGTGGCTGCATTTAGCTCTGTGCTCTCCAGGACCCAGCAGAGAGGCAGACCAGAAGAAAACCTCCCCAAGCCCCATTCCTTGGCTGACCTGGAAGGCAAAGACTTCCACAATGAGGGTGTTCCCAAAGACAAAGCTGGAGCCAGCTGTGGTGTAGCTCAGGAAATACTGCAAGAGAAGAAATGACACAGGTAGAGCAGAGATCTCCATCAGGCCCTTCCCTGATACCTCATTGTGCCCAGTGAGGGGCTGTGCCCCCAGGCCCACAGCTCTCTTCACTGTACACCAGAGAATGACACTCTGAGACCTGAGATGGGGACACTGTGGGCTGTCCCAAGGCCACAGGGCTCTGCTGCAGCCTGGCAGGGAGAGCACACCAAGGGCTCTGGGCTGCTGCAGAAAACCAGAGAAGAGCTGGCTTCCCTCCAGTCCCAAACAAAGTGTTTGTGAGCGTGCAATCCCTGCCATGTTCCCTCCCCATGCACACTCTGCTTTCCCCAGTAATCTCAGGGTACAAGCACAGGATGGGAGGAGTAGATGCAGTACCTGGACCTGGTCTCCCAACCACTGGAAAGCTTGGGTGCCAGGAGTGGTTCGGAGCACAAAGACTCCGAGTAAGAACTCCAGACCAAGACCCCAGAAAACTGCTCTCCAGGACACCTGGGGACAAAAAGCAGAACAGGAGCTGAAATGTTTGCAGGGCCTACAGGCTTCCCCTCCTGGTTTCCAGCTGCTGCAACAGCAGCACATGACAAACACCACACACTGCCCTGGGGTGAAGATCATGGGGAGACCAATAAAGTGTCACAGAAACCAACAAATATGGGTTGGTGACAGAGCCAGAAATGAGTTGGTGAGACTGTAGAACTGGCTGGAACATAACCTGCCAGGCTGACCTGGGATACAAGCACAAAGACCTTATGATGCTTGGTAGAACAGACCTGCTAGACTGAAAGTGTCTGTTCAGTAACCCTTTGGAGGAGCAGGATGGAGGCACTGCCCAAAACATTGCAGCAGTTTGGGCTGGAAGCCACCAGGACTTCAATCACTTCTGTCCAAGGCTCCCAAGGCACCTGAGCCAGGTGTGGGTCTAGTGCTGAGTTTCTGGGTCTGACCCACTATGAGGGACATGGCAGAAAACAGGACAGGGGAAGGGCAGGGGAGCCCTGGGCTGGGAAGTGGGAAGGAGAGCAATGGGAAGAAGAGCAGTGAGGTGGCTTTATGGTCTATCTACCCAACCAGTTCAGCTCCCCAGGCTGTGCCCAGCTCTGCCCAGCTCTGCTGGGCTTCTGCTTCCTTCAGAGGAGAAGACACCAGGGGGAACAAAGTGCTTGTTCTCCAGTGCTGGGTGGCCACCTCCTGCGAGGGGACTGATGGTGAAGTCACACTGATCACCTACCGCACCGTGGTGCTTGGAGAAGGCAAACAGGAACAGCACCAAAAAGCAGAAGCCACCTAATGAGATGAGCTGCTCTGGGTTTCTGCCAGTGTCCAAAACCAGCCACACAATCAAGCCTGCCAGGAGGGCCACCCACAGGAGCCTGCAGAAGAAACCCCAGAGTGTCAGCAAGATGATGTCTCCATAGGAGAGAGGCTCATGAAGGGCAGGAGCTGATTGTGATGGAACTGCCCCTGTAAAGACATTTCTGCAATGGCTTTTCAGTGGTTCCCAGGCTGGGCTGTGCTCACCATTTGTGAGGTGGCAGCACAGCACTGGAGCACGTGCCTGATGCCCTCAGCTGTGCTTGTGCTGGCAGAGCCACGGGAGGGAATCCAGGTGCTGGGAGGGATCTGGCCCTGCCTTCTCCTGACTCACCATTTCAGCCACGGCCAGCACTTTTGGAAGCACTTCCCAACGGGGTGGAGGAGCAGCAGGACCTTTGCCCCACAGTGCTTCTTGAAGATTTCCCAGCAGATGAAGAAGGCAACCACGGCAGTGATGATCACCAAGGCAAGGGCTCGGTGGAAGTTGAGGTAACAGGCAGCAATGAAGTAGCACAGGTAGGCTGGAGAAGGCACAGTGGAAGTCAGAAACATCAAGGTTGAAGGATCACGGGTTCATAACTCACTGGGGCCAACCACGGGGTTCATTTCCTCCCCATGTTCTTCCCTGGCCACCCCTGAGTATCCCATCTTTGTGTGAGGAGACCTCAAGAGCACCATGCCAGCAGGGAGCAGAAGGGGCACAGAAAACCCTTTGGGCAGGCAGAGAAAGGGCAGGGGGAAGTGAGGTGAAGACAGAACTGGGCAGCAGTGGTGGGGTGAGAGGGGGCAGTGAGGCTGCTGGGAGTGGAGGCAACCTCCCCACACTCGGCAGTGTTCAGTGAGTGCAGTCTGGAGGCACAGCCAGCCAAAGGGGTCGGGACACAGAGTTTCAGTGACAGGAAGTCCTCACCTACTCCCAGGAGCCCCAGGACGACTCTTCTCAACACCTTGGAATGAGCCTTGCAGAAATGCTTTGCTCTGGATGCTGGCTGCAGGGCCTTCCTGGGGACAGCCACATGCAGGAGGCATAAGAGACACAGAAGAGGGACATGGAAGATCAGCCCAAACCAAACCAAACCAAACCACCCCAGCTGCAGCCAACCCAGCAGAGCCAGGCTGTGACCACAGCTCCTGCTGGCACTTCTGGCAGCAGCACGTGGTACAGGTGGGCCATGGTGAGACCCCAGCACAGTCACCATCACCTGCTGTGGGGACACAGACCTGCCAGGGCCACCCTGCAAGGCCACATGGAGCCATCAGACACTGCCCCCCCAGTGTGCTCAGTACCACCCCACTCTGCTCCCAAATCAGGATTGTCTCTGGCAGAGCTCACCCTGTGAGCAGATTATCCCACCTGCAGTAGGAGGAGAATCTCCCTTTCCCTCCTCTTCTCTGCTCTTGGCTCTCATTGTGTGCACCACCACGTTCCTCATGGTGTCTCTTCTCTCCCTGGAAAACATCAATGGGAAAGGAAGGGAAGGGAAGGGAAGG
>VXBR01008905.1:384371-395401 GCA_013400215.1 Cisticola juncidis
CCTCGGTTCGAATCCGAGTCACGGCATCGCCCGGCGGTACCACGGCACACGGGCTCCGCTTTTTGACACCCCAACCGCTCGCTCGGCCCGCGGCCCGCCGGCAGTTCAGTTTTTTATCGTCACTGTTTCTGTATTGGTTTATTTCATAAATGAATTTCGTTGTTTTCTCTTATTATTTTAAACCTAATTTTATTATTTTTAATTTGTTTTAACTTTTTTTAGTTAATTTAATTATTTTAAATGTAATTATTTATTTACTTTATCATATTTACTTTTGCTTAATCTAGTGGTATAATTTTTAATTATATTTTATTTTTATAATTTTAAAAATATTTTATTTTAACTGAATTTTTAAATTCTATTTTTATTTCAATTTTACTCTTATTTTGTATTTTCTCTCCTCCCCTGCCCTGCCCCTCCCCTCCGAACCTCTCCGAACCTCTCCGAACCTCTCCTCTCATTTTGGTCTATTTTAAATTTAATTTTATGATTTTATTTATTATTTCTACTTCGATTATATTTTTGGTCTTATGTTATTTTATTGTTTTCTGTCCCTCCTCTCCTTCTCTCCCCGGCGCCCGCGGACCCCCGCGCTGGGCGAGCGCAGCTCGGCGCGGCCCCGCAGCCCCGGCAGGCGGCAAAAAAGAGCGAGAACGGAACTCCCGGCGGGCCCGGTGTGGGTGTCAAAAAGCGGAGCCCGTGTGCCGTGGTACCGCCGGGCGATGCCGTGACTCGGATTCGAACCGAGGTTGCTGCGGCCACAACGCAGAGTACTAACCACTATACGATCACGGCGCGCTACCGGGGCTCTGGGCGGGCGTGGCGGCGCTGGGGCTGTTGTTGGTGTGTGTGGTGACGTGTGGCGGGGCCGGGCTGGTTCCCGGCGCTCCTGCTCCGCCTCCGTCGGGCATTCCCACCGGGCAGCGCCGGGGCCGCGTCCCGCGCTCCCCGCGCTGGCGATGGGCCCCGTGCCGGGACCCCTGCCCTGCGGCCGCCCCGTGATCCCAGCCCGAGCAGTGGCCCCGGTGCTGTCACGGCCCTCACCCATTCCCTGGCCCCAGCCCCGAGTCTCGCCCCGTGTCTGACCCCAGACACGTTCGGCCCTCACCTTCATGCTCTGCCCTTGGCAGAGCTCCCTGATCTGACCCTGATCCTGCCCCTTCCCTCTATCCCAGCTCTCTGTGTCCTAGGGTAACCCCTTGCACCGAGCTGTCACCTCACTCTCCTTGAGTGTTTCTCAGGGAGTAAAGTTCCTCCCACACACAGGATTAATGAACGACTGGGCACAGAGGAATGGGAGAAGAGAAGAACTAAGGATTTTATGCCCCTGAAACAACATCTATCAGTCTGTGCTGGACTCCTTGTTTCTCCTGCTCAAGCACCTATTGATACCTAATGACTCTTCCCTCACCACTGCTGCTGCTTTCCTGCTCCCAGTATTGAAGGTTCTTTCATTTTCACAGATATGCAAAGAATTCCTAACACCTGGGATCAAAAAGATTTCTTGACATAAAATACTTTACAGTGATCGCAGCATGACTCATTCTTTCTGAAGAGCTGGTCATAGAAACATCAGCTCCCTCATATGGGGTGAGCTCATCACTTGTCACACAGATGCACCTCCCATGGGAGGGGGCACAGGGAGTGGCAGGGGACTCCTACTACCGTGCTGGCCATCCTGCACCCATCCATCCTGATGTATCTGCTGGAGCTGGAAAATCCCAAATCTAAAGCAGTCTTCCTGAGGCTTGGGGCAAACTGGAGAAATGCCCTGTGCACCCTGATTACTCTGTGAAGTAATTGGTCCTGCCACTCTGAGCTCATCCTGCTCCTAACCAGCCCAAAAGAGCTCAGAGTGGTGGAGGAAGAGAGAATGGTTTTTTACCATTTTGTCCTCCCTTTGTCCATGCCCACCTCATCCTGTCCTAAGGAATTTGCTGGTGTGCACTGGTGGTCCCTCAGCAATGGTGGGATCCTTTGCAGTGGGAGATGCTCTCCCATGTCAAACCAGGAGATGGTGAAGGGGTATCTGAATGACCTGGGTGTCCACATGCTCCTGTCCTGCTCCAGTGCCACCTTTCTCTCTCTCGACCATGTGCCAAGATCTCAGTCCATGCCTCTTACGGGGATGCAGGGATAATGCTTTCGTCCATCTGTGTCCAACCCTGTCACCATCTGTGTCTTTATGCTGGAAAAAAGTAGGTGCAGCAACACTGGAAGGAGATACATGGTTCTCCTCCCATGCCCAAGCAGTTTGACACCATCATCATCCCCTTGACTGCACCAAGGACACAAATCCAACCACCAGACAGCTGCAGGACAGGTGTGGCTGAGCTGTGGAGATGGGATCACTGCAACCTCTGTATCCCAGATCATGAGGGGGAAAAATCCTCGTGCTGCCCTGTGCCTGGTCTCTTGTGGTCTCCTCCACACTGGCACAATGCCTTGGAGCTGGGCTGTGTCACTGGGGAAGGGATAAGCCCAGCTCCATGTTGGCCTGCACAACTGCTGTGTTGGGTCAGGACAGTGAAGGTGGAACACGCTCTGGCAGGACATGCTGTGGGGACAAAGAACCTCCAGTGACACACAAGAGGACCAGGAGATTCCTCCTTGGGGATTCCTATGAGCAGGCAGAGTGGGACACCTGAGGCTGCTGTCACCATGGCCTTTATCCCAGCTCCTGGCCTGGCAGGATGCAGAGCCTGTGTGGGGTGTTTGGGTGGATGCTGGGCACTGCTCACACAGGGCACACAGTCTGGGCTCCTTGATGGCACGGAGGAGGCAGCAGGGCTCCTGCCTTGGCTGCTTGGCAGATGTCTCTAGAATGTGGAAGTTGACAGAATTACAATGACCTCAGCTGCTGGAACAGGCATGGCTGAGGTAACACAGCAGCCATCCAGGAGAGTCAGCCAAAGATGGGAGTCAGCAGGGAGGTGTGAAAGGACAGGAGATAAGGTACAGGGTGTGGATGAGGAGGAGAAGGCAGGAAACTGCTGCCACCCATCGCTGGCAGTGGTGGCCTGTCCCAGAGCAACTTTCTGCCACAGACTGCCCTCCCTAACAGAACTGGGATGCGAGCACTCCTCAGGAAACCTTGCCAGGTTGTCAGGGCCCCAACTGCCCTTTGCCACGTGCTTTTTAGTCCAGATGGTTTGGACCTGCCAGGATGTGTTTGCACAGCGTGAAGCAAAAGAGAGGAGCCTGTGGGAGCAGAGGGCCCCATCTGTCTCCTGGGTAACCTGATCCCTTTAGGATGCTCAGCCCCTGGGCTGGATGGCTGCTCCTGGCAGGCTCCTCTGCTCTTCCCACCCCGCTCTGTCCCTCAATGTCTTTTCTCCGAGCCCTCTGATGCCTGTGGGTTGCATTCAGTGGGATTTTAAAGGTGCCTGGAATGTCAAAACACCAGTGCAGGCAGACAGACAGTGCTGCTGGGCCCAGACATTGCCACTCTGTGACACAGATATAAATCTTGCAGCTGGCACAGGAGCAAGAGCAATTCATCACTGCATGGCTGTCTCAGCTGCCCTGCCCCTCGAGCAGCCTCTCCAGCTGTTCCCTCACTGGGGCAGCCCCTGGCCTCCTTTCCCAGTCTCTGGAAGGCAGGTGGGAGGCAGAGGAATCCTCACCACCTCCTCTTTTTCTTGCAGACTGCTAAAGCAGCAGCTCCATCTGGGGAGCCAGGATGGACACCAGTGCTGTGAGGAGATGCTCTGTGTTTTACTGGTGATGGAAAAGCAGTGGTGCAAGCCAACATTGTTCTTTCTGGCTATTCAGAGGCCATTAATCCAACTTGGAAATTGCTCTGCTGCAGAAATACCACCTTCCTTCCTAAGGAAATCAGCAACTCCACCATCTAGCCCAGCATCCTATATTCCCATACCCATAGGCACTGCTGGGGCAGAGCTGGATGCTGGAGCAAGAGCAGGGAAAGGTTCTGAGTGAGACAATTTGAAGATGAAGGTCTGTGGGGGTTTTAGGAGTGAAGGACAAAACACTGGGAGACAACTGCAATCAACCTGACCTCATACTGTCCCCACCATCCTTTTCTAGGGCCACAAAGATGGTCTGAGGGCTGAAGCCCCTCTGCTTCTCCTCTCTGCTGGGAGAAGGCTCCAGTGAGACCTCAGAGCCCCTTCAGTGCCTAAAGGAGCTCCAGGAGAGCTGGAGAGGGACTTTGGACAAGGGCCTGGAGTAACAAGACAGTAGGAATCATTTTAAACTGGAAGAGGGCAGATTTAGATGAGATATAAAGAAATTCTTCGCTGAGAGGGTGATGAGACTGATCACAGGCTGCCCAGAGAAGCTGTGGCTGCCCCATCCCTGGAAGTGTTCCAGCAGGCTGGACAGGTTTTGGAGCAACCTGGTCTAGTGGAAGGTGCCCCTGCCCATGGCAGAGGATGGACTGAGATGAGCTTTAAGGTCCCTTCTAACCCAAAATATTCTATGATAGTAGCTCATGAGACATGGACTGAATGAGAAGAACTTGAGCATTCCTTGACATGAGTGTTCAGCTGTGTTGCTCTCCAGAGGCTTTATGAGCCCACAGCAGCACATGATGGGTCCTGGCTCTTCCAAAGTCTCAACTTTAAAGGACATTTTCTAGTCTGCCAGCAAGAAAACTGGAAGGGATGACCATCAGGGTATAACAGACTGATTTTCTGCTTGTTTGTATTTTGGGATGCCCTTGCCTGGCTCCAATGCTCAGAAATCAAAGAAAATGGTACCCAAAAATGTATGGAGCAGGGATTTATCAAAGCTGTCCTGTCCAAAGCCCAGGGAGCACAGCCCAGAGGAGCCTCTTGAGCTCTCTGCTTATGTGTCCAGCATGCAGCTGAAGATGGAAGGTGAGGAAAGCGTCCCAGGGGAGAACCAGCAGCCCAAAATAAATGCTGCCACATGTCTGTGAGGGCCCTGTCTGATTCCAGCTGCCAGCCCCTGCTCTCACTGTGCCTTTGTCTGTGCACAGCAGGAGCCTCCTCCCGCTGCAGGGATTTATGGCCTGCACACGGCCACCTCTTAACCCAGCTCTGTGCTGCTGAATGGGCAGAAAACAGGCCACCACAGCTGCCAGGCAGCCTGCCAGCCCTCACCTCTCCACTTCTTGCACTTGTCTCTGAATTCACCTTCATTTTCTGCCTCTGAGCCCTTTCAGAGACACTGGGCTGGTGGTGGCAATTGCAATTGATTCCCTCTCTGTGGGAGGAATGGCCACTGTTTTGCTCTTTGCACTGAGCCCATCTCCCTGACAGCTGATGACAGCCCTATTAAGAGATATAAGGGGATCCCAGGAGTGGTTCACACCCCACAGGCAACATAAAGCCAGTGAGTGTGTCTGGAGAAGGAGCCAGCTGTGTGAGCACGGCTGATGCAGCTGGATTAATCAAACCCATCATTAACCCCTTCCTGGGGCACTCAGGTCCCCTGCCAGCCCCCAGCTCAGGCCCCCACTGCACATTGCTCTGATTGAGCTGCAAATGCTGCAGCTCCTCAGTTTGCTCAGCCTCAGATCGATGAATGCAGGCAGCTCCAATCAATTCCACTTTACCACTTGCAATTGAGTTCAGATCCATGCTCTCGCAGATGGCCCCGCTCCCTTCCTTCATTCAGAGCAGGGATTTGGGCATTTTATCCCAGCTAGATGTTGTTTTGCCCTTGCAGGATCAAACCCTTTGGTAGGAGCAAATAAAACCCCATGAAGAGGCAGCAATGAAGGGACTGAATTTGTGCTATAGCTGAAGCCCCAAGAGCATCCACCTGGCTGTCAGAGTGGAAATGGGTGGCTGGATGAGGCCATGCAATTTGCATGATATAACAGAGCTGTTGCCACCAAGCCAGCATCTGTCATGAGCTTTTCCTGTCATGATCCTGGTTTTACTGCAGGAAAACTCCTCTGTCTTGGTTCCCTTGTCCCTTAGGAGCTGACTGGGGAGAATTCAGCTCTTTGGGACTTGAACCCACACAAAATGATTTTGCAGAAAAATAATAACATAAAGAGTTTACATAATGGCTCTTTGGAAATTTCCCTCAAACCTTGCACTTGTCAGTAAAAGAAGTGTTTCTCACCCTCTGGGTGTCAGTCCTGCAGATATTTTCCTCTCTTGTCACCCAGCTCTCTCAGTGGCCTCTCTCCAGGATGCTGCTGAACCTGTGGAAATTGGGCTCCCCAGGGCTCTCCACACCTCGTCAAAATGTTAATGAAATAACAGATCACAGCACAGAGCAGTTGTGAAGCTCGGGGTCGTGATGTGCAGAGGCAGGGACCAGGCTGAGGTGATGACTGATGCATCTGGCTCCAAGCTGGCAGATATCTTTCAGCAAGTTGTCATCTCTTCTTCTGGTCAATTAGCATTGCCTCAATTATACTATCAACTGCATAGTGATTTTTTTCTTTTTACAGAAAGGTTAGGGAGCTGCAAAAAGTGCCTGCAGAAATTTGCTCCATTTGGTAAAGATATGCTTTGTGCATATCCTGCACAGGCTTTGATGGTCTCCTGGTGCAAATGTGTAGCAACACTTCCCTGGACACGATCCCTGCCTCTAAAAACTCACAAGTCTCCCTTGTGCTAGTCCTTGTATTTAATATGTATTTATGGATTTTTTTCTGTGGATTTATCTGGTCTTTTTCCTAAACCACGTAGCATCTGCAGTAACCCCTGGCAGGGAGGGCTACTGTGTGCTGAGTCTCCTCCTTGTGTTACTGCTGTTATTTCAGCCTCTCCACCTCCCCTAGCTGTGCAGATCTCTGCTCTGTGATCCCAGATGTCTCTCTCCTGTACCAAAGAGCCCTGGTCCTTCACAGACCCCACAGACCTTGGATCCTCCTGTTGCTCTTCTCTGCACATTTTCCAGCCCTGCTGTATCCTTGGAATAGGGGGACCAGACATGCACGTAGACTGGGACTGGCTAGGGAATAGTGACACCTCTGATTTAATCTCTCCTTTTTCCTGACCTTCCTATCAGCTTGACAGAGAGCCTTTGAGGTTCTGACTTCTGCTGAGGGGACAGTTTCACAGACTGTCAGAGCTCCCAGTCTCAGAACACATCACTTTAGACAAGACCTGGGCTTTGGCTCCCCATGTGTGTCACTTCCCTAACACTGCCTTTTGTCTCATTTTATTGCCAGCTTGCTCAGCCTCTCAAAGTCCTCCTGCAATTCCTAGCACGCATCCACAATTTCCAGAATAATTCAGTATTATTGCAGATTTTGCTGCTGACCTCATCTTGTCAAAAGACCTGCGTGTGGAAATGCAGGGACCTCTGCTGGATCACCCTCAGGGCGTGCTGGCTTTTTCCAAGAAAACCACTAGCTATGGAAAAGAGAAATTCACTACAGGAGAGCTGTGTCGCCTCTTCCCCAATATGTCATATTTATCCATCTGTTCCCTAACGATGCCAGTTTCCTCCTCCGTATGCCAATTTTTGTTCATTTGCAGAGAACAGATGTGTCATTTATCAGTCTGGGGCTCCCTGGCTGCTTCCCAGGAAGCATTTCTGGCGTCACAGTTGCCACCTTCCAGTCCTCATGTCCCCTGGTGGCCCCGGAGGTGGCTCAGCTGTCACCCAGCAGATGTGACACCCCCTTGGTCCCTGCTGTGCTGCAAAATGGGGGTGTGTGGGTTGCTCCTGGGGAGGAGAGGAGCAGGCACGCAGGCATTCCAAAGCTCCTGCACAGGGCTTTTATTTGAAGCTGTGGAAGAAATACCTGGAGATTCAAGGAGCTGCAGGCTTCCCTGCAAGCCAGGGTCAATGTTGGCATCAGGGGAGAGTTGCCCCAGCACCTGACTCAAGTGACACGTTGGCATTGTTGGATTCAGCCCCCACATTACCTGGGTGAGTCACCGGGAGTGTGCAGGGGCAGAGACCTTCTCCTCTGACTCACCGGAAGCTGCTGCCGGGGGGATGCTGGGCTGTGTCTGCACCACCCAAGGTTAAACCGGAGGGGAAGGTTTTCCATCAAGATGTGGCTTGATCCCTCCCCAGCCCAGGGGAGGGATCATGTGTGCTGTTCTTGGCCCAGCTGCCAAACAGGGCTCTTGTCCCCAGCTGGGGGTGAGCACCAGGAGTACTCAGGGCAGCTGACGCAGCTCCTCAGGCCCCGGAGGATGGATGAGGGCTGAGGATGCACACAGCTCTCTGCTGGGCTGCCAGGAGCCCGGAAGACATTGCCTGGCTTTTTCTTCCTGGTGCGTGCTCTGACCTGTCTGGATTTACCCAGGCAAGCAGCTCCTTTGGTAGGAGGAAGGGCAGCGCTGTGAGCACCAGCCTGGAGATCTTAGCAAAGAGCTCCTGGACCCTTCAGAGGTGGAGAAGAGGGTGGGAGCAGAGATTCCAGCAGAGAGGGCCAGCCCTGCATCCTTGCACACAGCTGCAGAAAGTCCTTCTGCCTCCCCATATTCTCATGGTCCCTCAGAGTGAACCACAAATCACTTCTGCACAGCCATGGGTTGTTCTCTTCCTGTCTGAGCACTGTGTGCAAACGGCTTCACAGCCATCCTCCCCTCCTTCTGGGGGCTCCACGGGCAGTGCCAGCAGCAGGCAGCCCCCAGGGCTGCCCATCCTGCCTGGGTATGCTTCCCACTGTGGCTGCCTGAGAGAGAAGCTGAAATGTGGAGTCTGGCACGCAAACAGTGCAGTGTGAGCTCCCTGAGCCTCTCCGTCTGCCAGTCCCCTGCCAGTCCCCTGGCAGTCCCCACACCCGCAGCACTCCAAGGCTGCCATCTGTCACAGGGACTCGCAGGCACAGTGGCATCACAGCCACCGCCGTGGCAGCCGGGCCAGGCTCTCCAGTGCAGGCATTACACCCGGGTCCCAATGTGCACAGGATATGGAGCGTGCAAACAGCTGGGACTGGAGCAGCACCAGTGCAGCACCAGCTGCAGGCAGATTCTGGCTTTGGTGGTAGGAATGTAGAAATCTGCCCCTGCTCCTACAAACCTGAAGTGAACACTGTGAACAGAGGGATGTCACAGCCTCTCGTGGTGACTGCAGAAAAGAATATCAGCAGACTGTGCCTGTGCCAAGCCATGCAGTTGATAAGGTCATTTGGTCTCCTTCTGGAGGCCTCCTAAAGCTCCCCAAGCACAAAGGAGTCTCCCAAGGGGGCTCTCAGCTCAGCTGTTCCTCTTCACCTGCTGCCTGTGTTGCTGCCTGTATGGTTTGGTCAAGGGGAAACCAATATCCAGGGGAAGCTCAAATCTGAGGGCTCAGGTGAGTCCAGGGACTTTGATGCTCCTGAAAGCTCTGCTGAAGACTGAGGTGAGAAGGTGATGCCCCTGAGGCACAGATCAGAGTACAGGGCTACACTGGGCCAATCTGGAAGAGAAACAGGCCCAACAAATGGTGAGGGGTGCTGGGGTCCTACATGGGCATGGACCACAGACTTTTGTCAAATCCCAGCATGGCCCCAGCACAGCTGCCTCTCCAAGGAGGGAGTGATGTGAGGGATGTGCTTGGTGAGATGGAAGAACCTCTGCAATTCCTTTAATATGGTAGTATTTAAAAAAACCAACCACCACAAGTTAGATCCTGCCTCGATCCCCTTTCTGCAGACACTGAGTGTGTTTTCCAGGCCTGAGAATTTAACAGAAGCCATCTCCTACAGCTGTTGCTGAACATCCTCCTTGGTTACTGACAGAGGGTGGAAGTGCTTTCAGCCTCAAGTGCCATTAGCCCTGCTTCCTTCCAAATGCTGGACAGGCAAATTTATTGAGAATCTCTGTCTCTTCTGCATTTCAATAAGTCTCTTCATCACCATCTGCTGGGAGCGAGATCTGCTGCTAGACCACAAACACTGCCTGGTGATCACTTTGTTCCTCGCAGATGCTTTTTCTCGTGATGCCTTTTGCATCTTGCAATCCTTATGCTTTGAAATTTCCAGTGCTGTTTTCTGGGTTTCATGGCTGTCTTCTCCCTGTGGAGGAAGCTCCCTTGGTGTCCAGTCGAACCTGGCAAATCTGGATGGGTTTTTCAAGCAGGAGAGTGCTCGAGGAATGAGCAAATCTGGGAGTCAGTGGGCTCCCTGGGCACATGCTGAGCATGTACTGCACCAGGCTGGCACAGGGAGCTCAGTTCCTTGGCAGCCCCATCCTCACTCTCCCTCCTGCACAGGGCTGGTAGAAAGGTCACCATGAGAACCTCCTCTCTCCAGCTCAGACAGCAACATCCCGGCATCTGTCCCCACACTGCACTGGACCATCATGAGGACATGCAGGAACACCCCGTGCCATCTGTCCCTGCTCACTGGATGCCTCTGCACAGATCCACAGTGGGACCTCTGTGCAGGTCTTGCTCTTGGAGCATCCTGTCTCTGGCCCTTTTCTTTCTTCAGAGGATTCAGCCTGAGAGCCTGGATCAGGTTTGGGTATAGACAGTGTATATTTAGGAAGGGATGTGAAGGATTTGGGGGCACAGATCTGGAGACAGGGCTGGGGGATTCGGTCTCGGTGGTGGGTGACCTGAGGTTGCCGGCTGGTGACGGCTGTGCCCAGGGGTAGCAGTCAGAATGTGCTTTTTGTTGCTACAGCGGCCTCGGTCTCCAACACGCTGCTCCCAGTGCCACATTCCCGCTTCGTCCCAGGGGACGTCCTCCAGCCCCTGTGCTGGGGATCAGCCCTGCATGCTCGCTCCAACGTCTCCGCTCATCCCTCTCGAACTCAGCGTTCCCTCCCGAGCACTTTCCTGCCTTGTCGCTGCTCACCCCTTCCCGCAGTGTTTCTGGGGGGGTCCGCAGCGCCAGCCTTGCGTTTCAGTGTCTCCCTGGAACGAACCCCCTGCTCCGGGGGTCCCGCACGGGGCTGCTCCCACCGAACACCTCCAGGGCAGCGGGGTTTGCACCGACGACTCGGGCTCGATGACCCTCGCGGGCTCCTTCCAGCTCAGGACATTCTGTGATCCCATGAGGGGCCCTTCACCGCCCTGCTTCCCCGGCGGCCTTTCCCCTGCTGCCCCCCGGCGTGGCTCGGGACAGCGCCGGGCCGGATCGGCCCCGAGCCCAGACCCCGCAGCCGCCGGAGCGCGGGGGGCGGCCCGGA
>VXBR01008905.1:395851-417833 GCA_013400215.1 Cisticola juncidis
TGAGTGCCCGGCGGGGCCCCGCTGCGCTGCCCGCGGTATCCCGGCACTTGGGATGCCCCGAGTGACCGCGCCGGACCCCTCGGCCCTTGCCGTGAGCAGCAGGACCCCGGGGGCAGTGCAGCCTGAGCGCCTCGGTCACGGAGATGCCCTCCGTGGTCCCGCCAGACTTGGCATCCACAGTCAGGAGCAGGGCTAGGATCCTCGAGCACCGAGGGGGGCCCACGGCCGGGCTCCGCGGGGCTCCCGTGTCGCGTCCCCCCCTGCGCCCCGGCAGCACCGGCATGCCGGGCACACATCAGCGGGAACGGGGCCGGCCCCGGCTTCTCCTCCGGCTCCGGGAGGCAGGTATGGTCCGCAGCGGGAAGCGCGCTCGGAGAGGAGCACAGGAGCTTCTGCGGTGCCCTCCGACGCTGTGGCCGGCGGCCCTGGGCCTCGCACCGCTCCGTGCCTGGCGGATTTCCCTGTGCCCGCTTGCCCGGGCTGCCCGTGCCAGCGGCGGGGGCCGGACCCCCAGAGATGCCGGTCCTCTGGTGTCAGGGAGCCTCAGCTCCTCTTTGTCTGCCGCCCCCCGCCGCCGGCTTCTCCAGGGTTGAGAGCAGAGCCTGGAGCTGCCGGTGCTGGCAGGGAGGCGAGAAACATCCCCTAAGAGGTAGGAAGGAGCTGGGCAGAAGCTCCCCATGGACGGGCTCTGAGCGGCAGAGACCTGGTGGAGGATAAGCCCAACGGGGGCTGCGGCTTTGGTGCCAGGCCTCCCTCTTGGAGGAGAAGCTGATGCGGGGACTGCGTAAATAAAGGCAGGAGGGGGTAATTAGTGCCCGCTAGCGCTGCTGCCTGCAAGACGGGGCTTGTCAGGCGAACTCGACGGAATTGCAGATCTGGCTGGCGGAGGGAATCGTGGATGCAGTCAGTGATGCCATCCGTGGTCCTGGCACTGCCGGGCAGCACAATGAAATGAGCACCGGGAAAAATCTGCTAGAGAAATGTTTTAAGCAGATAGAAAAACTTGTTGCTGGTGGATCTTGGGAAGTTGCCTGTACTGACTAATTGCTTTTGGGACATTTCTGGAGTGGCCCAGCAGAGCTCCCTTTTTAAGCTGGGTAAACTGGCTGCTGCAGGCAGCAAAGGGATGTGAGGAGAGTGGCACTGGTAGTAGGGACCAGAGATGCCACCATGGTTCTGAGGTTTGCTGAGGCAGTCTGGATGGTTTTTCCTCTGGAACATGTGTTGCAGGATCAGAGCAGGAGCGTCATGTGCAAAGGGCTGAGCCAGAGCTGTGGGAAGCAGGGACTGCTGACAGGTACAGCCAGGGTCTTTGGGGATCCAAAGGCTGGGGAGGATCTGAGGAGTTTGGAGAAAAGTCAGAAGCTGGATACATTTGGGAAAACGGTGCTAGCCATGCTAGGCTGAAGAAAACCCTTCATCTTTCCAAGATAGGCAGTGATTAGATTACTGATAGGTCTCCTGCATGCCACTGTAGGGAGGAGGCTTCTAATTCTTTAGGGCTCTGGTATGTGATGGACACAGAGTTCCAGAGCCTGAGCAAAACTGGAGTAAAAGTGGAAATATTTGATAGTACTTGCAGCTGTCCATTAATGCAGTTTTCCTGGAGGAGCCAGGGAGCATCCCCCATGTGGAGCAACTCTGGGCTGAAAAGCCCTTTGCAGCTCTCATCTACCAGGCTGAGCAGTGGGAGGGTTCCCCAGCTGCTCCAACGTCATGCTGGCTCTTCCTGGAGGTGGTACAGGAGGATGGAAATGCCTGCTGGGGGGTTGCTTCTGCTTGTGACCCTTGCTCTTGGTGATGTCAAGCTGTCCTGGAACAGGGAAGGGACACTGGAGCTGGGCTGGAGATGATGATCTGCTGAGATGATGCAGGGGGCTCAGTGCACACAGACTTAGGAAGAGGCTGTGGGCATCTGCTGCAGGGACTGAGACTGCAGACCCTTGGGTTGTGGTGATGCTGGAGATTAAAGGAGAAGTACAATTCTGTGTAAAGACAAAGCTACTGGAGCAGAGAGGGGTTTTGTTAATGATCGATGGGGAAAATCACTCTAACAAAATGTGCAGCCCTTGCAAGTGGGGACGATTAGGATGGAGGGAAGTGGAAAGAGCAGTCACTGGTTCCAGATTGTGTGGTTTGGCTGAGACCATGTGGTTGTGGCTGGGGCCTGACTGGGTTCCCTGGGCCCCCTGTGCCTGCTGTAGCTGTCGTGCCTGTTCTGGAGAATGGGATGGGCAGGAACATCTTGGCACATCCTTTCTGCCCGGGCTGCATGATGCTTTGCTGCTGTAGCACGAGCTGTCACATCTTTGTGCCTTCTGTGGGATCTGCAGCATCCTGTGGGGATGCATTAGAGCGAGCTCTGCAGTGGTTTGTGCTGGAAATGGTGTAGACAGCACATGTCCTCCTCAGTCTGCTTGGTCTGCCAGGCCTTTCCCCACAGCAGTGGGCAATGGACTGGCCCTGTGTGGTTCACCCGAGCCAGGTGGATACCCTGGAGGTGTCCTCCCTGCTGTGTCTGGAATAGGCACAAGAAGCAACACCACTGGGATGCAGTGGGGAGAGGTGTGCTGAGGGCCCTGCTGCTGCCTGCACCCAGGGCTTGCTTGAGGATGGGCTTGGGGATCTGCCTGAGGATATCTTGGACATCTTTGTCGTTGCTGTTGTTGCTGGAGTGCAGGGTCAGTGCCGCAGGGTGTGGGAACAGCCGCTCAGGAAGCTCCTGGGTGTGTGTCTTTCCTGTGAGAGCCTCCTTGAACTGAGTCATCTTACGTGAGGCCGATGCTGTGCTGCCCGCCCCGTGTGCCCTCCTGTGCCACAGGGGCAGCTCCAGGCTCCCTGCCTGGCCCAGCTGTCCCCTGTGGGCCGTGGACCAGACCTCTCTTGGAAGGTCACTGCTGTGTTTGCTTTTGGGTTTGGCTTCAGTGTCTGCCAGAAGCCAAGCCAACAGATGTGTAAAACCGGAGGAATTTTGCACCTGACAGAGCTTGCTTGATTTAACCAGTCTTCTGAGAAGACCACTTTATCTCCAGGGTGGGAAACTCATTTTTAAGGTGGAGGATCTCCTCAGGAATCGTCTGCAAACCTCTTGGTAGAGTGGAACATCTTGTTGTGACAGAAGGTGGTGGCAGGTAGAATGTTTCTGGGCAAGATGGGACAAAGACCCCCAGTTCTGCACGGTGATTTTGGTGTCTGAACTGTGAATGCTCTTGAAGAGCTGTGATCTGTCACCTTCACTGGTGGGCAGCATAAAAGCTGTTTGACTGTGAGTACCCAGTGACAGTTTGGCTCTTTGCATTGATTTTGTTTTGTTTTGGTTTTTTTTCCCTCATTGTTGGAATGTATAATAGAGCAAGACCAGCCTCCGTGCTGCAGCAGGGATCTGCATGTGCATTGCTGTGGCAGATAAACACGTGAAAAACACTCCTGCTTAAGCAGGATATGTGTCCAGGTGCCAGCAGTGCTTGGCTGCTCCCTGAAGGACTGGTCTAGCACCTAGAGCTGCCCTGGGATGGTGGCTTTGCCTGACAGGCTTTTGCTTTTCACTCAAATTATTTCAAATCTAGCAAAGCTTGTGCTGCGTATGAGCAGGCGATGCCTCCACAGCCGTGTGGTGGGATCAGCAGGCAGTGAGCAGCTCCCTCAGCAACGTGGAACAGGGGCAAAGCATGGAAATGCCTGGCCTTTGACCAAAGTGGGGGGCTTAGGGCACCCCTGGGAGCTGCCCTGCAGCAGCAGTGGCCCCCTCCTGCTCTTGGGAACAGCTGTTTGTCCTGTGGCTGCTGCTGAGAGCCCTGCACGGCTCATAAAGCCCTGTACTCAGATTAGGAAATGTCAGAGATGCAGTTTCCTGGGAAACCATCATACGGCCCCATGTGCAAGGGCATTAGGATGTGCCCAGTAATTGCATGATCCCTGCTCTTTGCCCCATTCCTGGCACTGGCTGGAGCCTCCAACCTCTCAGTCCTGGCCCTTGAGATACCATTCTCCTGGACTTGCTTGTGCATCCTGAGGTTGTGATGCTCCTGGAGGCAGTGAATGCCTTCCCACCTTTTCTGTGGCTCTCTGCTGTAAAATCTAACCATTTAAAAAACAAATGGGTTTATGTTCTCATCACCCTACAGTTGGGAGACCTTGCTCTTATGAAGTGGCATCCTTGAGGCAGTGGAGAAGCAAACCAGCATGGCAAACTCTCCCCAAACCCAAGGAGCTTGCCTGTAATCAGAGCCATTTGCTCTGGGTCCAAGCTGAACCCAGCAAACCATATCCTCTGCCAGCAGAGTCCATCTAATCTCTGCTGAGTGCTTCTGCAAACTTCTGCAGGCAAAATACCCTGTTTTAGGGGTCTTGACAGAGACCTGTTAGGATTCTCCACCATCCTCTTCTTCCTAGACCTGAAGCATCTGTGTGGGGGCCATTCTGTGAGCCTGCTGGAGCTCGTGTGTTCCTCCCTGGGAAGCCAGACCTCCTAAGCCAGAGGAGATACTTTTGAAAATAAGGTTGGGCTTGATCTTGGAGGTCTTTTTCCAACCTTAATGGTTCTATAACAGTGACCACTGCATGCAGGGAATCCTCTCGGTGCTGTCTGAAGCTGCTATGTGTGTATGGGAGGGTGCCAGGACTGGCACCAGCAGCAAGATAGGTCTGTGCCTGTCTAGGAAATGTGGTTCATGGCAGGTTTGAATGTGGTCAGGTTGGGCTTGGGGCCTGAGGAACAGACAGCTAACCCCAGGAGGGTCAGCAAGCTGCATCTCACAGCCCCTCAGCATGCTTGGAGCCATGAGAGCTCTGCTGAGAGTCAGCATTGGATACTGCACTGCCCATTCACCCACCTTGGCTGCTGAGCTGGTGCATTTGTGTGTGTAGGGGCGCTGCTGGCATGCCCATGCGTCCAGTGTCTTGAGCACATGTGTCAAGATGCTGTTGCTGTCACAGGGCTGTGCTCTGCAGGTGTTGAGGTGCAGCAAAGTCTCTGCAGTTTTTGAGGCATGGGAGAGGCTGTGGAATCTCCTGGCTGTTTGGTGCAGCTTCACTGAGGCCTCGCAGGCAGCAGGTGGGACCCAGGTCCTGGTTGACCAAGCAGCTGTAAAAGCCACCAGCAGCTTTTGTTTCCCCTGGGGAATTTTGCCCTGATCGTGGCAAGCAAAGGGCTGCAGACCCCTGGGCTCAGCACTGCTCCTTCGTGTCCCCACTGCCTGACAGGGCCTGAGTGATGCCACGTCACCCCTCGGATGACAGAGGGGAGAGCAGATTGCCTGTGTCCCTCTGCAAAGCTGGGGGCTGGCTGCTCCTGCAGCCCTGTCCTGGCTTGCTCCCCCTGCCTGGGGTGGAGCCAGTGCTCTGCCACCCTCTGTCCTCTGCCACCTTGCTGAGGGGTGAGAGCATCTGCAGCTCCCATGTATGAACCCTGTTCTGCTCCTGTGAGGCAGCTGGGATGTGATCTGGGGATGTTCAGCTACTTGCTCCTGCCCTGGCATGGAGGGACCTGGCTTGGAGAGCTGACCCAGTTCCCCATGCATTAATTGCCCATGGAGCTGGGACATTTTGGGAGGAGGTGGTGACCAGGCGTGGAGAGCCGTGTGCCTCATGTAGCTCACAGGGATGCCAAGTCTTGGGACTGCATGGAGGTGTTTACAGTTCCAGTTCCTGTTCCCTTTTCCTGCTGAGTTTTCTGTCACAGGCTATTGTTGGGCATTTTGCGCAGGAAGGAGGGAGAAATCTTTTGTTTTAAGCTGATTATTGGAGCTGCAGAGGAATGTGTGAGCAGTCGTGGTCTCTGTGGCTGACCAGGAGCAGGGGCAGCATAGTGGTGAGGATGGAGCCTGGCACCAGGTGGGATTAGGCAGCTGCCACACCATGGCTGGGACATCTGGTCCTTGCTGTGGGACATCTGCATAGCCCGTTTTGTGGTAGCAAATCCCCCCAAGCCAGGGGTTTGTGTCCTGGTAGGTGAGCAGACCCTGCTAAGGTGCTTGGCTGCACTTGGTTGCTGCTGGAATTATTGCCTGGGCCCACTTTGGAGCAGGCTTTGGGGCTGGAGGGGGGATGTACAGCTCCAGGCTTCTTAGGGGCTGCAGTGTCATTTGATGGGGTGCTCTGACTGGGAAGGTGCTGAGATGCCAGAGCAGACATGTGGCTCCATTGCTGGAGGGATTGAGCTCTGGGACATCCCCATATCCTACTGCAGGATCCTCTCCTTTTTACTAATAAGCACAAATCTCAGGAATTTAGTGCTGACCCTGTGACATGGCACTTGAGAAGCTCCTGGTTGTTCTTCCTGGAAGAAGATTTTATCTTGTCTTACTTAACTTAGGATGTGTCTGGGGATGCTGTGGAGGCCTGGTAAGGAATGGAGAGGAAGCTATAATCTATTCTTAGCCCTTTTGTTAGAAAAGATCTTCAAATGAGTGCACAGGAGCCCTGGCAAATAACCAGTGAGTTCCTAGTTATGCCAGTGCCAGCTGACACCCCCGTTTTGGGATCTGTGCCCCTTCTCCATCTTGAGAAAGGAGATGTGGCTGTGTGCAGGAGAGCATCTGTGTGCCACAGGGGAGGGGAATGGCACTGCTGGCAGCCCTGCCCCGCCGTGGGGACTTGGTCAGGGCACGTGTGTGGGTGCTGGCACTTGGGGCTGATGGTGAGGGAGGGCAGGGCTGCCTTCTGCTCTGCTTGGCTCCCTCTCAGCTTTCGGGACAAAGGCTGGAGCGTTTCCACGGCCGAGTGCCGGTGCCTGGAAAGTGTCAGCTGCCTGCAGGGCTCTGCCATGCTGTGGGTTTGGGCTCTCAGTGGCTGCTCTGGCTGCTCATGATGAGCTCTGCCTTCCACCTCTCGATAAAGGCAGAGAGTGCCTTAACCCTTTTCCTGTTCTTCCCCTCTTCCAGCTGGCTGTCCTGGAGGACTACGCAGATCCCTTTGATGCGGCACAGGTGGCAGGTAGCCAGGCAGGGCTGGAGAAGGTGATGGAGAATGATGGATATATGGAGCCGTATGAAGCCCAAAAGATGATGGCTGGTAAGGTGGAAGGCATCACACAAAGGCCACTCTGTACACCTCTGGTCCCTGAGTCTGGTGGCCCCTGTACTCTGTTCCTTGCAGCCTGTGTCAGCATTGGCTCCTCCACATGAGGCAAACCTGAGTGATGGTTGTGGTGGGAGACAGCCATTTTGCAGGCAAATTTTCCCAGCTTTATCTTTGTTTGCAAGAGCATGCAAGGACTGTCTGAGCACTACAGGCACATCTTTCCCTGCAGTGCTGTCCCCCAGGACCCCAATTGCCAGGCTGAGCCAGGAGAGACCTGGCATTCCATGCATCTGGCTTAAAACTAAGATGGATGTGGGAGCTATTTAATTCAGTTAGGACCGGGCCAGAACATGCTGTGTCTGCTGCAGCAGCAGGGCCCCCAGTGGGCCTGTCTAGGGCTGGAAAGCTGGCAAGCTGGGAGCATGTGCTCCTGAAGGAAGTGCTCAGGGTCACCATGCTGGCTCTGCCTCTGGCTCTGCTTTGCAGCTCTGTGGTTTTCCTGGAGCAAGTGGTTTCTGGAAAGCTCATGCGGCTTTTTGAAGTAGACCATTATATTTCTTGGAAAAACCAACAAGCAATGGAGAGACTGCTTGTGCCTGTGGGAGAGACTTTGTTTTGCTTGAGGGAAGGGCGTTTCATTAAACCAACCACTCAGGGTGTCCAGGGGAGAAACTGAGCCTCACCGCTTGCAGGATGTCAGGCTCAGGGTGCTGTGCCTGTGGATCCCATTTTGCCAGGCTGCCCAGGACTGGGGGTGTGGCACCGTGGGGATCTTTGTGCTGCCCAGCAGCTCTGCTGCTCCTGCCAGCTGCTCGCTGTCTCCTCCTCTGCTGATGCTCCCTACCCATTTGTCCCACGGGTGACATGGAGCCCTGTCATTTAGCACAGTTTTGGGGGCTGTGTTGGGCAGATTGAGCCCTGTCATCTAGCGCAGTTTTGGGGGCTATGTTGGGCAGATTGAGCCCTGTCATCTAGCACAGTTTTGGGGGCTGTGTTGGGCAGATTGAGCCCTGTCATCTAGCACAGTTTTGGGGGCTGTGTTGGGCAGATTGAGCCCTGTCATCTAGCACAGTTTTGGGGGCTGTGTTGGGCAGAAGGCTTATGGTCTTTTCGCTGCTCTCTGGATAGAGATCCGCCAGAAGGGCTTACGGGAGGCTCCCGCCCGGCCGCTGCCCCTCTATGACACCCCCTACGAGCCCGTGCTGGACATGGACAGCGAGTGCCCAGCCTGCCCCAGGCCCAGGGAGTCCCGGCTGCCCGAGGACGATGAGCGGCCCCCAGAGGAGTACGACCAGCCCTGGGAGTGGAAAAAGGAGAGGATCTCCAAAGCCTTTGCAGGTGAGTGAGCAGCCATAAAGCAAACAACGCTTTTTGTGAGGCTGGATCTTTGGGGTTCCTTCATCTTCTGGGGGTCAATAATGTTGGTCTCTGCATTTCCATAGTTCAGGGACCATTTGCAGAAGCTGTTTGAGCAGGGAGCCAGGCTGGACAGAGTGATGGACAGAGCTGCCTTGGTAACCTGTCCAACACCTGTCTCCCATTGCCTCTTCCATGCTCCAATCACAGCCTCTGGTGCAAATCAACACCCTCAACCCTGGGCTCAGGCAGATCCCTCCTTCCTCAGGGCAGGAGGATACCCAAGGAGCCTTCGTCCAGGCTTTGTCCAGCCCCCCTGACCTATTTATTCATGCTTTGGGATCAATGGTGTTTGTGTTTGGTAATGAGGAAATCCATGCTGTGCATTAGCACTGGCTCCTTGCCGGTGCTGGCTAATTGCTGCGCTCTTATCTAGGATGCATTTTAATTGCAGCATTGTGTGTCTGCTGCAGCTGCTGCTGAGGGTGCCCAGGCTGGTGGCACTCTGTGGAGATGATGGCAGGGAGAGATGTGGAAATTTGGGGTTGGGGTTTGGACCTTTTGGGTTTGGAGATGTGTGCTGGACTCAGTGCCTGCCTGTGCTTGGGGTACCGGGTCCCAGAGCACCCTGTGCCGAGGATTTGGCGTGTCGGGCTCCGTCATGGGTTTGTGCTGAGGTGTCTGTGCTCTGGATGAGCCTTGCTTGGTGTCCCTGGGTGGAGGTGGTGTGTTCACAGCTCTGGCTCACAGGTAGATGCACGTGGGTGCTGCCCAGAGCACTTCAGCCCTACTCCAAGTCCCAGAGGAGTCAGTTTGCTGTTCCCTGGGCCATGCTGCGACCTGCTGCCTGTTTTTTCTGAAGCCAGAGCAGATCCTGCTGTTCCTGGTGTGCTGTTTTTTCTCTCCGCTGATGCCAAAATATCTCTGTTGGCCCATTCCCCCTTCTGGGGGTCTATGGGACCCCTGCTGATGGGCAGCTGCTATTGGCACAGGGCTGCAGCCCACTGGTGCCTGGCAGGGGAATGTGGACCCTGTGGGTCGCTGGGAGGTACCATGGGCAAGGCAGATGCACAGGCAGGACAGATGGCAATGGGATGCTTGGCAAAGACCCTCAGACGGGCAAGTATGTGGAATGGGGTGATTGCAGGCTCCCCCAAACCCCAGAGAGGGTTGGCTGCAAAAACTGATGGAGGGGCAGGGTCTCTCCATTGGGAATGTGCCCCACCTCAGGCCTGTCCCTGCTTGCTACTGTGGAGGGGATGAGATGGCCAAGCTGGTGTAGGGCTCCTGGGAATTCAGTCCTCAGGTCTTTCCCCTCACAACTGCTCTCCTTCTCTGTGGGTCTCTGGTGTTGCTGATGGTTTTTTCTAAACCCTTTCTTTCTCTCTCTTTCTCTCTCTTTCCCACACCCTCCCCACCCGCCATCCAGTTGAAATCAAGGTCATTAAAGACCTGCCATGGCCCCCGCCGGTGGGACAGCTGGACAGCAGTGAGAGCCCCCTGGAAGGGGAGGCTGGTGCCCCCATCCCTCCGCAGCACGGCTACGACGACGCCAATGGTGGGTCCTGCGTGACAGCGCCGTGTCCGGGGCGTGCAGCTGGAGCTTGCTGTGACTCTGGGCCGCTGTGATGCCTCGGGGCTTGCCCTGGGCAGTGCCAGACACAACCCCCTCCTCTGCCCTCCTCCAGTTCCTCCTTCAGTTGTCCTGTGCTGGACTCCAGATGTTTGTCCTGCTCACCTTCCCACAAGCTCTTCAGTGCCTCAGCGGAGCTGCTTTGGGGGATTATTCCATGGCATGGCAGAGTCCTTACTGTCCCTTTTGTTCTCTCCTCTTTGCCTCCACATTCCCAGCATTTGATGGCTGCTTTTAAGCTAAATACTGCACTGAGTATTTAGCTGATGTTTTCTTGCAATGCCCAGGTCCCTTACAGGCGTGTTAGCAGCTAATTCAGATCCCAGTGCTGAAGCTGGGGCTGGTTTTTACCTGCTTCATCATTTAGTTTCCTCTGCTGCTTTATTATGTTGCTGCTTAGTGTCAGGAAGTCCCTGTGGATTCTCCACTCTTGCTTTTGCTATCATGAGCAGCCAAATCTCCCAGGTACACTTTGTCATCTCAGTTTTGCCTTGTTGTGAAGCCTTTTTTGTGTGTGCTGAGCACAGAGCCCCTGGGTAAATCCCCTTTGGATGCTGCTGGCAGTCTCACGAAAGCCAAATATTGCTGCTTCTCTTTATTAAAATTTAAGGGCCTTGCTCTTATGCTGTGGTGAATTTGCCAAGAGCATTAGGGGGGGGAGTTTGAGGAAAGCCAGGACTGTTACAGAGGGGAGCTGGGGTGGAGCTGTGCCTTTCCCTGAGCCATGGTGTGCTGTGCCTGTGTGTCACTAACGCTGTCCGGGCGGGCACTGCGATGTGCCTCCTGCTGATGTCTGATTGCCTTATCTGCAGTTACCCAGATCCCTGCAGAGCTTCATAAGATAAAGCCAGTGTGGCTTTGCTGCGTCCTGGGTGGGCTTGAGCACAGGCTGCAGGTGGTGCCTTATTTTGGTGCTGGTGGTGGGGGCACTCAGAGCAAGGCGGCTGCTCTGCCAGGGCTTTGTTGGGCATTTCCCAAATCTGTAGGGATGCTGCAGGCTGAGATCAGTCCTCAAAAGAAAGGTCTTGGCAGGTGGGAACTCTCTGATCCTCTTCCTGCAACGAATGCAGGTGTCAAGAAAAATTAATCTCCTTGTTATGGAGCCTCTTCTTTTCCCCCATCATTTTTTATCCTCGCAGTCGCTCTGACATGCATCCTGCTCCTGATGAACACATCAGTTTCTCATTCTTGGTTTTAGCAACACAGAGTCTATTTTTTTTCCCTCTGACTTGCCTTGCTTTGTTGTATTAAGTTTATCTTGCCAGAGTTTTGTCTCATTTTCTATTTCCCTTGTCTGGGGGTGACTTGGAATGTCTTGAAGGATGTCTTCTTCCTCCTAAGGGCTTGTTTTTAATATCCTGTTTAATCATGCACATGCCTCTGTCTCCCTCTGACAGGTGCAATGCATTTCTTTTGAGCTTGTAATGCAATGACTTTGTGCTGCCAGCAAACACTTGGGCTGTTTGATTGTCTGGCTTTTTAATGATTGCCCCAATTTTTTAAGGTGATGAGTTGAAACTGAAGCCTGTGTGTGATGTGCAAGGGTGAGCAGGGTTGGTGAAAAGCCAGAGCGCTACAGGAGCAGGGCTTGTCGAGCCATAATGCCAGGCACCTCCTCCCTGAGCTGTGCCCAGGATGATTTATGCCATGCTAAGCTGCACAGGATTTTGGCTGGGTTTGCTTTTGGCTGCCTTCCCCTCCCTGCAGTGCTGGTGGGGGCTGGAGTCCTGCTCACCTGCCTGGGGCCTGGACAAGGTGTCACTCAAGCCCCTGCCTTAGAGGATGCTCTGCTGGAGAGGAAGACATCCCTCTGGCTGTTTTTTGCCTCCCCCTCCAGCAGCTAGGAAGCCTGGACAGTTTTCCTGTCTGGAGCATTCCAGCAGTCCTAGGGCATTTCTGGGCTTGGCCACCTCCGGGGTGGCTGTGCTGCCACAGTGACAGCCCCTGGCAGCCCCACACTGTGACACCTCTGCCCAATCAATAAGTAATTTGTGCAAGGGGATTGGCACTACAGGGAGCAATAATGAACTCTGGGGAAGAAGGAGAAATGATATTGTTAATGTTGAAATCATCCTGCGTGGAAATAACAGGCAGTGGGAGGCCAGGTCCCTGGGGCATCCTGGCCGTGGCTGGGCTGGTGACAGGCAGGTGGCAGCATCACAGAGGTACCTGCAGTCAAATTATCCCCTTCCAGCCTTGGGGAATTGTTTTTTCACCTCATGTTTATTTGTGCCAGCAGAAATGTGTCCATCAGTTTCAAACTGACTGCCTCCTTTAGCTCCATCTATCCCCTCTTCTTTT
The DNA here is from genome assembly GCA_013400215.1 of Cisticola juncidis. Classification (NCBI taxonomy): domain Eukaryota; kingdom Metazoa; phylum Chordata; class Aves; order Passeriformes; family Cisticolidae; genus Cisticola; species Cisticola juncidis. The sequence goes on from VXBR01008905.1 coordinate 408,162, forward strand.
TCTTTTTTTTTTTTCCTCTGAGATTGGGGAACTTCTTCTTGCTGCATCTCACTGAATTCTGTACCACATCCACTGAATCTATTTTTGCATTAGCAAAACCTCCTGAGCTTTTGAAACCTCCCTGGAAATGTCTTCCATGGGCTCAGCTACTGGCTTCAGGCCTGGCAGGTGGGGACCTGGCCTGGGCACTGCAGTGAGGAGCAGCCCAAGAGCTGCTTAGGCCAGGGGGATGGGGCAGTGTGATGTCAGTGGCTCTGGCTCCTCCTGCCAGACAAAGTCAGGATCCCAGCCCGTGTCTGTCTGTCTGTCTTGCAGGTCCAGCGGACGGGCTGGGGTACGGCCGCACCTCGCCCTGCAGGGAGGACAAGGCCAGGGCTGTCCTCAGGCACGGCTCCAGCAGCCTCAAGAGCACAAAGACCCTGACGTCTGAGCCTGGCCCCTTTGTCGGGGAGAGGATTGACCCTGCCCTGCCCCTGGAGAGCCAGTGGTGAGTCCTGCCTGCCTGCAGTGCCTGCCTGACCCTTCCACCTGCACCAGGGAGCCCTGGGGCAGACTTGCTTCTTCCTTTCTTCCCTGGCTCCACATTTCAGCCTGTTTGTCTCCCATCCCCCGTGGTGCCACCCCCTTCCCTCTCCCTGAATGTGGCTGCAGCCCCGGGGGAGGTGCTGGGGGTGCCGCCCCGGGGAGGTGCTTGGCTGCAGTTCCCAGGGAGGTGCTGGGGGTGCAGTCCCCGGGGAAGTGCAGCCCCCGGGGAGGAGCTGGGGCTGCAGTCCCCAGGGAGGTGCCTGGCTGCAGCCCCTGGGGAGGTGCTGGGGGTGCTGGTATTGCTGCTGCCCCACACAGAGCCCCTCCTGTGGTGCCTGCAGTGCCCAGCACGGCCCCTTCTGTCCCTGCAGCTGGTACCACGGGGCCATCAGCCGGACGGACGCGGAGACGCTGCTGCGGCTGTGCAAGGAGGCCAGCTACCTGGTGCGCAACAGCGAGACCAGCAAGAACGACTTCTCCCTCTCCCTGAAGTGAGTCAGGGGCTGGGGGGTGGGCACCCATGGCACAGGGGCCTTAGGGGGAGCCCTGAGTGAGTTGTGCCCATGCTAATTGGGTAGTGAGGTGACCACGAGTGGGCAGAAGTGGCTGCAGTATGGAGTCCACACTTTTCAGTGGTCCGTGCTAATAATTCCTCAGATTATGTGCCTCACTTCTCAGTCAAATGTCTGGTTACAGCTTCCAGCTCTGTTCCTTGTTTCCCATTTGTCTGTAGCTTATTTCAAGGGAAAAGAAAGTTTGTGTGAGCCCATTGTTGATGGAAATGTGATGGAAAAAAGTCCAGCACATCCTTGCCTCCCCAGCCCACAGATCCATTGCTCAGCTGTAGAGAGGGCTTTACCCTGCTCTGGTTTGCCAGTAGGGAAACATCATCCCCACATGTTTCTGCTTTTCTGCTTTTCTGGTTTCTGCTTGGGTTTTTTGGGGAATCTTTACATGCTCCCCAAGTTTTCCAGGTTCCCTGAATGCCAAATCACATGAAGCATCTCTGCATGTGTCCTGACAGGGGAACTGCCCACAGCTCCTCATCCAGCTCTTTCCTGGCTCTTGGTGCAGCACAAATCCACCAAAAAAAAGCTGTTACTGTCTGAAGATGATGATGGATGAGCAAATACCTTCTTGCTCTTCTGCTGGACAGCTATATTAGCTCTGTTCCTGCCAGATGGGAAACAAGTATTCATTGAGCACTTCAGCTATGTCTGCCCAACAACAGGCCCTTTAACCCTGTGCTTTTCTCAGTGTACTTTGAGTTTCCCCAGTGGTCTCTCTACCTGCACTGCTCCCTAGGGGTTCCAGCCTCTCTGTATATTTCCCAGTGGCACAATTGTGAATTAGATTGCTGTTTCTCTCCACATTTTTTTCATTCTTTGTGTTGCCTTCAGCACCAAACCAGGGCAGGAGCTCCACTGAAAATACACTTTCTTCCTTCTGCTTTTAGAGCTTTCAGATCAGCCAACAAACCCTTCTGGAAGAGCTCCCTCCTTTCCCTTTTTTTTTGTCAGAATTTTTACTGATGTTTTAATTTTCTGTGTTTCTCCCTTGCCCCGGCTTGTGAGCCATTTTGGAGCAACAGCTCCTTCTGGTTGGTGAGCTGCATTTGAAGCTGTGAGAGGTCTCACCATCACCTTGTGAGTGGCATTAGCACGTGTATTGGAGAGCCTGGGAGGTGGCATTCCATCAACAGAGGTGGCTTTCCATCACCTCTACACAAGCCAGTCACCAGGTTCTTTGTGGCTTTTCCCTTGCTTCTTGCCATCATCTCAGTCTCGTGGCAGAATCTCCTCTCAGATGGAATGTGTGGCTAGGCCGTGGTGTGCAGCAGTTCCCCAGCCTATCAAGGAGTTGCTGGGGCATTGCCTGCCCTTGCAGAGTTTGTGGAGAACCCACAGCCCCAGGCAGAGGATTTTTACTCCACTGCCTTTCTCTGTAGAGCCTGTTCAAGGAAGATCCCATGGGATGCTTTTTATATAGCTGATAGCTGTAAGCTGGCTGTCTGCAGCTCTATTATTTTTTTTCTTTTTTTTTTTTTTTTTCATGAGCAAGGAGGAACAGCCAAGGAGTTGATCTGAAAAGTGTTCCAATGCTGACCTAAAGTTCTTTGGTGTTGCTTTACAGGAAAATTTGCATGAGAGAGCAGCCAGGAGCAGGTGAGGTAGCTGGAAGGATTTAACCCTGCCATGACAGTCCTGGCTGGTCCAGGCTAGGCAGCCCCATGCTGCCTGTCATGGACAGGGTCGTGTCATTGCCTCAGATGCCTCAATCCCTCCTGGCTTGTGCCTCCACTGCAAAGCTTTGTGTCCTTCCACGGGCCTGCAAAGGTGCTCAGCAGGAGCAGCACCTTGTCCTGGCTGCTGGTGTTGGCAGCCTGTTCCCTCTGTCATCTATCCAGGGGTGCGATCTCGTCACATCCTTGAGCTTGTGACAAAGACCTGTGGAGAATTTGGGCAAAACACAACCAGTACCATCTCCCCATGGATCTGAGTGGCAGCGCTCCTGTTCCCTGCCACTGGGACACAAGACACAGCCAAGCTATAGCTTTTCCTCAGCACACACTGGGGGGCTGTGGCTGTCTCCCAGGACAGCTGGCTCCATGCTTGAGTCTCTAAATGGATTGCAGACCTATTCTGCTAATGCAGCTGGGCTGTCCATTATGGTCTGTCTCCAGCCAGGGGGATGGGGCCGGGCTGTGCAGCACTAGAAGCGGCTCAGCATCACTGATGAGGTCCTGTCTGCTTTTAAGTCATCAATATTTTGCCATAATGTGCAATCCAGACGCTGCAGACAGGCTGTGGCTCTCCTCGGAGACGCAAATTAATAGCAACAGGGCCATTAGTCCGTCACTTGGAATCAGTGTTTGTGGCAGGATCTGCCGGCGTGGCCTGGTGCCCGTGCTGTGCCGGGAAGTGGTCTTGTTACGCTGAGCGGGTTTTATGGAGCCTGCAGCAGTGGCAGGGGGAGAGGGGGAAGGAGAAAATCTTTTGGCTGTGGGCCAAAGGAGAAAAAGCTGGTTTGCCACGGTGAGGCTGGAGATCTGGGAGCTGAAGTTCTAGGAGCTGAGGGGCTCCTGTGAGAGCCAGAGCAGTTGTAAAAGGGGCTTTGTCACGTGCAAGGAGCAAAAGGCACTATCCCTCTGTGACCCGACAGCAAGTGTCCCTCTTGCTCTTGCCCAGGTGATGCCTTCCCTACCCACACACACCCTGGATGGGCCCTACATGCTCCCCAAGGGGACACAGCAGCATTGTTGGCCATGCCCCTCCTTTGCTCTGTGGGCTTTATTGGAGTCCACCAGGAGCAGGATGGTGCAGGCAGAGCTGTGGCTGCAGACAGGAGCCAGCAGTGTCCCCTCAGCTGCAGGGGCAGGCTGCCTGTGTCAGAGGGTCAGGAGATGAGGGGAGGCTGGGGCCAGCTGTACCCCCTAACCCTGCCTTGATCTGTCCTTGCAGGAGCAGCCAGGGCTTCATGCACATGAAGCTGTCGCGGACGCAGGAGAACAAGTACGTGCTGGGCCAGCACAGCCCGCCCTTCGACAGCGTGCCCGAGATCATCCATCACTACGCCAGCCGCAAGCTGCCCATCAAGGGGGCCGAGCACATGTCCTTGCTGTACCCGGTGGCCATCCGTACCCTATAGTCACCACCCCCACGAGCCAGGCCCCGGCTGGCTGCACCTAGAACTGGCCCGCCCGCAGGGCTGAGCGCCGCCGTGCCCAGGATGGGCTCCAGACCGTGGGCCCGCCAGCAGCTCGCTGGGCACAGCCAGCGCTGTTGGGGATTGCTGCAGCCAGGCCCTGGTCCTGCTCTCCCAGGGGCTCCTGGGCACTGGTTTGTGTGCTGGCACGGCACTGGAAGGACACCCTGTGCGAGGAGCCGAGTGGGGCTGTCCACACCTCCACACCTGCCTCCTTGGCAGAGCTTGGGATGCCAGGACTGGAGCTGGGACCTTGGGAGGGTCCAGGGAGGGGGGCAGTGTGTGCGAGTACGGGGATAAATCATCCGGTAGCAGGCCTGAGGTACCTCTGTGAGGGTGCCTGGCTCTGCGCATGAGAGACAGAACAGCTGTACCCACAGGTGAGGAGGCTGGCAGGGGTGAGCAGGACCTGCCTGGGGCCAGCAAGGTGTGCAGGGTGCGAGGCAGGCTGCCCTGGCCTGCACCGGTGCTCAGTACTCACTGCCATCCTTTGCCAAACGTCAATAGTGACCGGCCTTGGCCATGTGTGCAGCACCACTGCCTAATAAAGCGGTGCATGGTTGTCTCCTGCCTCATGGGACTCTGTGCCCACACCCCAACACAAGTGGGGATCAGTGTAGCAAAACAGTGGAAAGGGAAATTTTGTTGTACGAAAGCTTTAAGGGAATGGATTTTCCCTGCGCCGTTGCATACACTGAGACTGGGGTGCCCTTCAGCCAGTGCACTCCTCCGAGACACAGGGGACAAAGAATGCTGGTGGTCATGTCCTTGCCTTTGAGACCCTTTGTAAGCAGTGGTCTTGGACTTGCCTGTTACTCCCTGTAGAAGAGGGTGCTCTTTGGGATCTTGTGTCTTCTTGTTTTCCTTCACCTCTCATGAATCTTAAGCAAAGTCCCTGAATTTCACAGAGCTCCTGATCTCAGAGTATTTACTGGCTCCAGTCCTGTTGTTTGTCTTCCTAACCTTGTCTTTGAGCCAGCTTGCTCCTCTTTTTTTTTTTGGCTGAACCTCTCTCTGGTGCTCTGTATTGTTTCATATGTACCTTGCCTTTCAACTTTATTTCTGGTGTTGCCCCTATACCCATGCACATACATTTCTTCTATCCATGCTTCAGCCTAAGCTCCATCCTGCTGTTACTCCCCAGCAGCACATTCCCTTTCTCCTCTGCTCTCTGCGTGGGGATGACAGCAGCAAATTCACTGCTGGACCAGCAAAACCTTTCCTGTTAGTGGAGCAAAGCCCTTGGGCATTGGTGGGATGAGTTAGCAGTGGCTTGATGAAGGCTCTGTGGAAAAGCATCATCCTCCCCTCTGCCTGCTGCCAGGAAGAAGCTGTCCCTGCTGGTTGTTGGGGGGGCTGAGATGATTGATGGGACTGTGGGAACTTCGTGTGTATGAGTGCTGCAGCCACTGCAGGAACCCTGCTCTGCCATCCGTGGCTTTGGGGCATTTCAGACTCGATCTCAGCTGAGGGATGCCTGTCCTGGCTGCCCTGCAGAGCTGCCGTGGGGGCCGTGGGGCATGGCCAGTGTGGTCTGTGGGTGCTCCCGTGGCTGGGAGCCTGCAGAAGTGTGGTGAGTTGTTCCAGGGTGCCTCAGCCTCTGCCGCTCCTTAAAAGGCAGCAGATTGAGCTGGTCGGTGTCTCCTTACAGCCCACTTGGCTGCTGGCAGCTCTGGCTGCCTCTCTCCATCCCAGGGAGGCATGTTGTCCAGTGAGGATGGAGGTGACTCCAGCGGGAGGGTTTTTCCCCCAGAGCCTGCAGGAAGGGCTGGAGATGCAGAAATCTGCAGCAGTGCTGCTGGGTGCCCTTCCTGCACTTAGAAGGTTTCAAGTGCTGCGTAGCAGCCCTGCTGTGCCCTGACAGCTCCAGTGAACAGCTCATCATGGGGGATCCTCTGCCTTCTTGGGAGGCTGTGGGTGGGAAAGAGGCTTCTTGTGTCTGTGCAGCTCCCCATATTGTGTGGGGCTGTTTTCTTGAGCAGCTTTGGCAGGGAGCAAACTGCCTGGGAGCCAGTGCTGGCTATGCAGCCTTATGGTGAAATCCTGCTCAAGCAGGTATTCCTGCTCCATCTCAGGTGCATCCCTGCTGAGCACAGGGATGAGAGGAATGAGACCTGTGTGCATTGTACCAGCTCCCCAGAACCAGTCAGGGACCAGCAGGGCTGCCCTGCAGCTGGGCTGTGTGTCCAAGTGCTTCAGCAAAGTGGCTCTTGATCGTTGCTGTGGGAATTACATCTCTCCTGAGCCCTTTCTTCTCCAGGCTAAAGAAGTGAGACTCCCTTGTTCCGCCCCCGACCATCCTCAGAAGAACTCTGACTCTCTTCCTCTCTTCATGTACTTGGAAACAGTATCCAGGTGTGGTCTCACCAATGCCAAATAAAGGGAAATAACCCCTTCCTTTGTCCTGACCACCAAAAATGTATTACTCCAGTTCTAGCATCCTCGGTGGTGGGAGGTAAGCAGCTCCCCAGAAAATCTGAGCTAAATTTCTCTTGAAAAGGGTATTTTAGTGCTGCCTTTGCCATCCTGTGACTGAAGTGAGCATTGTTTGGGAATGGGGTGGGTGAGGGCAGGCATCCAGCAGGGCTGCAGAGGTGACAATCCCCCATTCATGAGGATGCTAATCCCCAGGAGGGACAAGACCATAAGCAACCTTATGTGGCTTTAAGGTTAACCCTGTTGGGAGCATAAAGTTAGACCAAAGACCTTTGTTTGTAGTAATTCCTAATCCACTTGTCCCGGCACTCCCCCGTGTCCTCCCAGCTGCCTGTGCCCTGTGTCCCTCCTCCTGGGACATGGAACAGCTCTGTCATTCATTGCCTGACCGCCAGCCCCTCACTAAGCCCTCTGTAATCACTGGGCTGCTTTAGCACTGCAGGTCCTGAGAATGGAGGAAGTTTGTTTTGTAATTGGATTAGCACTGCTGGGAACAGCTCGTGCACGGTGTCGGGGCTGAGCTGGTGCAGCCCTGGCCTCGTGCCACCCTGCCTGGTGGTGGGTCAGCTTGGGGCTGTTACCCCTGCACAGGACTTCAGTGACCAAAATGATGCTCACAGGGCTGTCTCCCATGAAGACAGGCTGAAGGAATTCAGGAATTAAGCCTGGAGAGGACAAGACTCCAGGGAGACCTTAAAGCCCCTTCCGGTGCCCTCAGGCTCTCCAAGAGAGCTGTAGAGAGACTTTGGACAAGGGCCTGGAGTGACAGGACAAAGGGGAATGGTTTTAAACTGAAAGAGGGCAGGTTTAAATGAGATCTGAAGAAATTCTTGGCTGAGAGGCTGGTGAGGCCCTGGCGCTGGCAACCACAACTCTGGTTGCCCAGAGAAGCTGTGGCTGCCCCGTCCCTGGAAGTGTTCCAGGCCAGGCTGGATGTGGCTTGGAGCAACCTGGTCTAGTGGAAAGTGTCCCTGCTTATGGAACAAGGTGAGCTTTAAGGTCCTTTCCAACCCAAACCAGTCTGTGATTCTATAAAAATACATAGTTTTGCAGGATGGAGTCAACCAAGAGGGATAAAAGACTGATAAAGGGCAAACTGGAGCTCACTCACCTGGGAAGCTTGGGTGTGTTCACTGAATTCTGTCCCTAATGTCTCCCTCCTGCTAGAAATGAAGCCCTTTGGTTAGTGCCAAGCCTCTTGTCACCCATTCCCAGCACAAGCCATGAAGGCTCCTAAGCACCTCAGAGGTTGGAGAGAACCAGCAACTGATCCTTGTGGGACAGGGTTAAACCCTCACATTGTCATCCATGCCCCCTTCCTGCCCTGCTGGCCTGGAGAAGTTCTTGAAGCCCAAGCCTAGTGATTAGTTTGAAACCCCAGGCCCAGCAGGGATGCTTAAGTTACTTGAGTATCCCTGAGAATGCTGTGCCCTGTGTTTTGCCTCCAACCACAGCAATCCACAGGAGGATCAGATAACAGCTCATCTGCCAGAATTTAGAGCAAAGGAGAGAAATTTGCTCCTGATTCCTTTGGGCTGCCAGTGGAATGTGCAGGGTAGCCCATACATAGCACACATGGGCACTGGCACAGACATGACCTAGCTGAATGCTTCCTTGCTGATCTTTTCCTAAAGACAAAATGTTTGACCCAAAGGACAAGTCTCAGCTGACTTGGAGACCACCCTCAGTCCCTTCAGTATGGTTCCCAGCATCCTTCTAAACCACTTACTTGCTCCTGTTTGGAAATCATCCCAAGACATCTCTGCTTGCATGCCTCCACCTAATTCTGAGTCTACACCTGTGAGCAGTTCTCTGCTTTTCCTTGCACAGTTTTGGAGGCCTGTCTTCAAACCAGCATGCTCAGGCACATAGAAGGGAGACTGTTTTAAGCTAAAGGAACATGGATTTAGATTAGATACAAAAAGTATTTTACAGTCTGGGTGGTAAAACCATGATACAGGTTGCTTAGAATGGAGGTCCCATGTTTGGAAACATTCAAGGCCAGGTAGGACAGGGCCTGGAGCAACCTGATGTAATTGAAGATGTCCCTGTTCACAATAGGAGGATGGGCTAGAAGACCTTCTGACCCAAACCTAGGATTCTATGATCCTCCAGGTGGGACCATCCCAGTGCCTTGCTAGTGGTGTGGCTGTGTCCCTCCCCAAAACATCCCAGGCATGATGCAGGGCCATTGGGGCACAAGGCTGGGTCACCTTTTGACAGACTCACGGGTTGTTTGGGATGTGGAGTGGGAGCATTTGTCTCCAGTGGCTTGGTGTAGGGATGGGATGGGGTCTCTCATGGCAATGCTGGGGGGACACAGTGCCCCTCTGCTCTGCTCTCCATTAACACTGCAGTTCCCAGTTCCGGGGGCTGTGTGTGCTGTGCCGGGGACAGCAGTGACAAACCATCCCTCCCTGCTGGCGACAGCTCATTTCCATTTAGATAGAGGAATTTCAATCCCAGTTTGCCAGCTGTTCCCCACGGTGCAACTCAAGACCCAGATTTCCAGTTTTCTTCCCCCTGCAGGGCCAGATGCTCCCTGGGCTCGGGGGCTGCAGCACGTTCGGGGAAGCTGTTCCCCGGCCCAGGGGACAGCTGGGACGAGCACACGCGTCCTCCGCGCGTCCCCGCGGCGTCTCCGCACCCGAAGCTCCCGCACTGCCCTTTGCGCGCTCAGCGGCCCTGGCTGGGTCCTGCCCTGCTCTGAGGCAGCGGGGAGGCCGCGGGGAGGGCAGCGGGACGGAAACGGGACACCAGACACGGGACACCCGGACACCGCACATTGCACACCGGACACCGCACACTGAACATTGGACACGGGACACCGCACACCGGACATGGCACACCGGACACGGGACACTGCACACTGGACATGGGACAGCCGGACACCGCACACTGGACACCGCACACTGAACATTGCACACCCGGACATCGCACACCGGACGCTGTCCCCCCGCGGGCGCTGCGGCCCCGCCAGGCCGGGGGCGCGGCTGGAGCGCGGCT